>JAYESA010000013.1:113807093-114129593 GCA_036927795.1 Iris macrosiphon
CAAAATAAATATTTAATATCCATATATATATACTAATTATAAATGAAGAATTGAACCACAATTAATTAGATCTATGCAAAAATACACATAATTGGAGAGTATCTCACCGTATCCCACTAGATCTAGGATACGCATGCGACACGAGTCCAACACACAACTAAATGCACCCCGAAGGACACAAACAAATCACAAATAATATTTATGAACAAATCAAAGCGTCAAAAGTAGATCTATGTGTCCGTGTCAAAATACGACATGTTCAAAGCCCCGTGTCGGAGGAAAACCCCCAAATGACACGTATCACCAAATAGTTGGGATACGAACCACAAGTATCCCAATATGGACACGACACTAGCCTCAAACACAAATCTCATGTTCAATTGATCTATAGGATCAATTGACACACACAACAAAATATAAATTCGGAATTCCAACAAAATTGACACAAAAAGCACCATAACTTTCTCCATGGGTCTCCTATGAACACAAAACAAAGTCCTATGGGTACTACATACATATAGGTTGATTTTACATGATTAAATCTCAGATTTAGAAGCTATTTAAATGGGAAAATCTGAATTATACCTATTGGGAGATGGATTCCCAATGAAACCTCCAATTGAGATGAACTTGCTTCCAAATTGTAGATCCTTGCTCCTCTTTGTAGATCCTTGCTTTCTTCTTCTAGATCCTTGCTTCCTCCTTCTCTAATAGTGAATTGGAAAGAATTTGGAATGAATTTGGTAGGGAATTGGATTGGGAATGGAGGGAATTTGGTAGTGGGAGAATTCTAGATCTAGATTTGGAATGAGAATGAGAGGAGAGAGAAATTTCCCCCCCTCTTTAATAGGCCGGCCATAGCCCCTCCCCCAAGCAATTATAAAATGTCCAATGTACCCCTTGGGGCCTCTCATGAAGAAATAATTAAGGAAGGAAGCTTCTAGTCTAATCATTTAATTAATTTAATCCATCTCCTTAACTATGGGCTTTCTAAATGGGCCAAGTCTAACTAATTAATTCATGTTGGTCCATGGGTCCAAACAAAACTAGTTGGGTCCACTAAAATAAGTCCAAAATAATTAAATAACATCCAACACTAATTAAATAATACAACAAAAATTATTTACCATGCACAATATTTATTTAAATAGAAAATTACCAAAATACCCTTTCCTAGAAAATGTGGTAGTGACAGGCCGCTCCCCCGTCAGTCCAAGATCGACGAGCTCCTCCTCCCTGTTTAGTCCGGCGACCGAGCTCCCTCTCCGGCATGGTCAGCCGCTACTCCGGCAGCCCACTGTACTCAGGCCGACCCGCGGCTGCTGTGCCCGGCCAACTCCCCCATCCTCGCTGCCTCAACGTGCCCGGCGGCGCTGCCAACTCCTGCCCCCGACTTCTCTCCCCTGCTGTGTACAGTCGGCCCCCACCACCTCCATCATCTTCTACCATCATCACCACCATTACTCCCCGCCGGCCGGCTTCCCTCCGGCGAGACTCGAGCCACCCCCTCTGTAAGAGTTCTTCTTCTCCCTCTTCCTTCTCTCTCTATATATATATATATAGTATAAACTCTATGGGTGTATTAGTCTTGGTATATTTTAATAATGATATTAACAATATATATATAGTAAATTGTATTTTGGCATATATATGGTACATAAATAATTGTTCAACTAATATATATATATATAGTATACCTGAATTAAATGGTATATATATATATTGTATATGTATTCATTTTTGGTGCAAGTATGTATATGGTAGGTATTAATGTTAGTTAAATAGGTAGTGTGTCTTATATATATATTAAATGATCCTAGGTGGCCAGTATCATACCTAGAGTAGTCCCAAATTCAGTGTTTATAGACTGTGTGTTAGCGTAGCATCTGATGCAAATATGGTTTTGCTTGTGATATGTTATAGGACTGTTGGTTCACCCAGGGGATACTCTGGAACAGGACATCCATAAATACCAGCTAAGGACCCAAGGCAAGTACATTCTCTGATAATTTCCAATTCCTTGATAATTTCTATAAATTAAATAATCATAAAATGTTACATCTGAATCCTTGACACTGTGCTACACGGACTAGTATAGCTTGGATCTGCAGTCATGAGATGTTACATTGATTATCGTATTGACATTGTACACGACATGTATATTAGACATCGTACATGATAGATTGGACTTGCTCGTGTATCGTGACGTGTCATGGTTGGATCCACAGTACTAGTTGGGGGCGGGGAAGTAGTTAGTAAGAAATGTGATCATAACCTCTTATTGTAGTGTAGAACAATGTAAGTGTTAATCATGCTCTTCACCCATGATTAGCCAGGCCCTATAGCTATCGTACATGTTCCCAAGCCGATCACATTTTGAAACTACTATTTTAAACACTTAGAATAGATTACAGTTCCCTATTTAATCATATACAACATCACCCGTATATGATACTGTTTCTTATTCTTTTTATTTTCATACATGCACTGACTATATCATATTGCCTATTGCCTGTCTCTTTACATTGCTTGTCTCTCTTTATTGCCATTACATTTATTTCATGGTCTTCTCAGTAGCTAGCATCACATGTTTATTACTTTATAGTCCTTATCAATTAAATGAAACTGTTATTTGAGATTGTACTTTGCTCCTTCCTGACTGGAAACTTTTTTCCAGACTATGCCTTAGAGGACCGCTGTCCGACACTTTATGGACCATTTGGTGAGTAGCTGCAGACTTGGTAGTTAGTTGTGATTCTGGGAGGTCTAGCAGGAATCACTAATCCTTCTAGTTTTCTGATTAGCTCTTTTAGTAGACTATTTGGTACCGGATTTGTCTCCGGCATTTTTGATGACTTGGATAATTGTTGAGTTAAGTTATTACTTTAGACTTGTGTTGTATTTAATTTTGTTTCGCTATCTTATCGTGATGTAATTCTGTGATTGAGTATGTGTTCATTTTATTTGTGTCATCCATGCCTCCTTATGGAGATTGGATGCTTGTGTGAGACTGGCTAGATAGTATCAAGACCTTGACAGCGTTCTACCGCCGATGCTGCGGCGTAGGCTGGACGTACCCACGTACTCGTGCCCCTAAACCGGGTACGGGTCGTGACAAGGGTTCATCTAGTATAGTCCCAGCCTCTGCCTCATCATCTGTATCACTGCCATCTTAATCTCGGTGGACTTGCTCGTAGAGGATTGAATCAGAGTTGTAAGCCTCGACCCCTTTAAACGGGTCCACGTCCGTAAATTTTGTCTTAATTGTGTCATGGTCGTCCACATACTTTATACATTGGTGTAGAGTTGATGGCACAATCATGTATTGGTGTATCCAAGGTCGTCCCAACAGGATATTGTAGGATACATCCATGTCAATGACGTAGAAAGTGAGCTTTGTCTTCAATTTGTCGATCTAGCATTTTAGGCGAATATTGCCCAGAGGGTAGTTTTTTCCTGCATTGAAACCACTAATGGCGGTATAGTGGATGCCAGCGGATGCATCGGGATACCCAAGGTCTGAAGCAGACTCCACAGGATAATGCTGATAGATTAACCAGGATCGATGTGCATCCGGTGCACCTTAATGGCGCCGATGTACCCTGTGTAATACAGGGGGCGATCATGCCTGTTGTTCTTTAGCAACATATCTTGTTGCGAGAATGTGATATTGGGTATTGCCTCCATGATAGTATTGCAGTGGGGACAAGCTGCTGGATCTTCAACTGGCGGTTTGACCTACGCCAGGTAGGTGTCGATATTTTCTAATGCCTCGCCAAGAGCAGTCCAAGTGTCTCTGGGGAGCCGCAAAAGATCATATAATGATAACTTTGCCAGGGTATTAGCTAGTTGAGCCAAGACATCAAAGTTGTAGGGATTTTCCAGCCCCTGAGCCGTTTTCTTACACAATAGCTTATCGAAGCATCCCTCTTTTTGTTTGGACTTGTCCGCTGTTGGGGATTGAAATAGACCCGGATCAAATGGGACATATGTAGTAGTTGGAGGTGCATTGACGTATGGAGCTTCGTAATCTCACTAGTAAGCAAGGCCCGACCTGGTTGCCCCTACCCAGGCCTCCTCAGCGGTGGAAAAAACCATGCGGCAGGACTTGGTTTTTCGTATTTTTGGCTTGACGGCGGGAAGCGATGCTTGTTGCGTTAAGTCTGGGACCAGATCTGGGTGGACCCACATGATCTTACCCTGAGGCATAGTAAGAGGTGTCAGCCCAGCTGCTTGGTCGCGAGTTAGGAAAATATTGACTACCTCCATTGTTACCCTTGGGATCCGCGTGACTCCGTCCTGGGCTTCCATTACGGGGAAGTTGCCGAACTGGATGGATACCATATTGGCGGTAACTGTTAGGTCATCGAAGTCCAATGAGAGAGATTCGGTATCGATAAATTGCTGGATGTACCAATTCAATGTGTAACAATCGTGCGTCGCATGGTGTACGTATAGGTGGAAGTGATAATACTTTATGTTATTAATGTCTGTCGCTTTATGGCTGGCATTTGACATCGGGGAGCCGATGTTTACCTCCCTGCATCAGCATGTTAAAAATGGACATAACATCACCATCTTCGAAAGAGTAGGTCTCCTTTGGTTTTGGTGCCTCTGCCTATTTTTGTTTAGGCCTCTTGGTTACATTGGCGACCGTACCATACTTTTATTTTTTGTCGCGGATGGTATTGTCGCTATTGTTGTTCTTGTTGTTGTTGTTAGAACGCTTTTCCCTATCATCGGCGACAAGGATCTGTATTCCCAAGAGTCGGACGTCCTTGACCTTTTTCTCGGTGCTGACGGTGCTTATGATGAACACTATCCAGTCTTCAAACTGTCTATCACCTATCCAGAGGCAGACGGTCGAAAGTAGTTTATCCGACATATCTCCATCATCGTCATCTCGGGATTGCCAGGAGGCAGCCTCAACGCAACTTGTCGAAATTGCTCGATATAATTTTGTGCAAGCTTCCTTTCCTCCTGGGTGACATCCATCAGGGAGGACACCGTTATATTATTTTTTTCCTCATAGAATCTTCTAAGGAAGAGACTCTTGAGATCGTCAAACGATGAGATACAGTTATCTGAGAGGCTGCGGAACCAATCGAAGGATAACCCAGACAATGTCCCGATGAAGTGCCGGATGAGAATAGCATCATTATGGGGTAGATGCCCCGTTAAGCTCTCGAAGTAGCTCATGTATGAGCAGGGGAATGACTTCCCATCAAATGTGTCAATATTGAAGGGTTTGTACTTGCACAGATATAGTATATCCCTCCATTCTAGATAATATAGTTGTCACACTCCGAGATCGCTGAGTGAGTCCCGATTGTCCATAGAATTCTGGCAAGCTAAAAATTTTTGGACCTCAGTCATCGCTTCCCTAGATTTATATGTTACGGGAGGAGCAGACGACCTTGGCAGAGCATGCTGCCAACAGAGGAAGTAGTTGCATTAGAATCTGCATTAGTTCCAAGGTATTGTCCTAAGGCCTTTGGTGGTTTGGAGGCTACAGTCGCTTTGATGTCTAGTACTACTTTGTCAAGGCTTCCATTGACTCTCTCATAGTGTGCATCATGGCTTCGACGGTTTCCAAGCGTTGTCGGTCACTGGGGCCTTCGTGCTCGTCCTCTGCCATATATGTCGTTCTTTCATGAGGCGATTAGAAATGGACTATTGATGTAGCACTTTCTGCCTCAGACTCTTACGATAAATAGTCATCGGGGAAATCTAGTAGTGCTGTATCATTTTTGGACTCTCATGGAATACTACCCCCAATATATGAGACTGTGTCTCCTTAGTTGTCACCCTCACTTTTCCAACTAGGGGTAGTTTGGTAATTTGGCATGGATATTTTTATTTTTAGGAATATAATATTAAATATTGTGCATATTGTAAATATTATATATTATATTATTTATTTATTATTATATGTTAGTATTTGATTTTGGACTTGTGTTAGTGGACCTAACAAGTTTAGATTAGATTCATAGACCAACATTTAATTCTAGTTAGAATTGAGCCCAATAGCAAGCCTATTCATTAGGAGGATGAATTAATTAGTGAAACCAATTAGACTAGAACCTTCCCTCTGTAATTATTTTTTTATGACAAGCCCCAAGGGTTATTTTGGACATTTTATAGTAGCTTGGAGGAAGGGTTATGGCCGGCCACCTATTGGAGTGGGGAGAGACTCCCTCTCCTCATTTTTTATTCTAAATCTAGATCTAGAATTTTTTCTCTTACAATTTTTTTTATTCCCACAACAATTTCTACTCAAATTTTTTCCCAATTCTTTATTAACAAGAATCTACAAGGAGGAAGTAAAGATCTACAAGGAGGAGTAAGTATCTACAAGTTGGAGGCTCTTGACACTCAATTTAGGAATTTTATTAGGAATCTATCTACCAATAGGTATAATTCAATTTTTTCTCTCTAATTAGACTCTAAATCTATAATTTAATCATTAGGAACCCTCTCATATACTAAGAATACCCATAAAAATTGGAATTAGGTTCATATGAGGCCTATGGAAAAAGTTATGTGGTATTTTGTGTTAATTTTGAGAAAATTTCGAGATTGGCACATCTTATGTTTGTCAATAGGTCAATTAGACAAAATTGACATGTGTTTGATTGTGTGTGACTAGTGTCATATCCATAATTAGATACGTGTAGGTCATATCCCGATAATTTGGCGATACGGGTTGATTTGGTAATTTTCTTATTACACGGGGGGTTTGAGCATGTCATATTTTGACACAGGCACGTAGTCGAGTAGCTAACTCTTCGTGTTATTCATAATTATGATTTTAGACTTGCTCGTATCTTTCAGGATACGTTTGGTTGTGTGGTAGAGTCGTATCACAAGCGTATCATAGAATGAGTATGATACGGGTGCGATGCACTCCCCGCTTTTATTTTTTTGCATTTCAATTCAATATAACATGGTTATAGCTATTAGAGTGTTATAATTATATTTTTATATGATATATATGTATATGTATAATTATGTAAATATTCTGTATTTTATTTTGATGTATTGATGGTCATGGAAGAATGGGGAGTTCATATACATCACTAGTGTTGTTAATTGTATGTTTATACATAGTGATATATATATATATATATATATATATATATATATATGTAGACATAGATATATGTATGTGGTAACATATATATGTAGAGGTATATATATATATATATATATATATGTGTGTGTGTGTGTGTGTGTGTGTGTGTGTGTGTGTGTGTGTGTGATGTGGATGAGTGTATATATAAGTATGTGTGTATGGGAACTAGAGGGGGGTAAGCAGCCGAAAAAGCAGGGAGAATAAGCAACAATAAGCAGTAGGTGAAGCAACAAAAGCAGGAAGCAGCAGCAGCAAAAGCAGGAAGCAACAACAACTGCAGAAAGAAGCGGCAGAAGCAGCTGCGGGTAGCATCAGAAGCAACTGCAGGAAGCAGCAATAGTAGAAGCAATAGCATAAGCAGTAAGCAGTGCTTAATAGTGAGTTGTATTGATAAGTTAGTTAGTTATCTTGATAAGTTAGTTAATTTTATTGATAAGCTAGTTAGTTATATACATATATATATTGATAAGCTAGTTATATATATATATATATATATATATATATATATATAATATATATAATATATATATGAGAGAGATATATGTAAATAAGCACTAGTTAGCATTGGTTAGTATTATTTCGAGATTACCTTGAGTGATACCAAGGTAATGAGAGTTGAGGTATCTTGGGTACATGTATTAAATATTAAGAGGTATGAACTTTGTTCCAATGCTGACTAGATATATTTTTTAGATAATTGGCTCATAGACCAGTGTCCTACATACTAGGGACCACAGGAGGGCATACCATTAGAGGATACTCCTGTAGACCAGGAGGACTTAGTACTAGAGCCTGAGGAGGTTTAGATTATTTTGGTGGACTTATATTAGAATGTTATTTAGACTTATGGCATGTATATTATTTCAGTCTTGTGGATGTTCTATGATTCTTTTCCTTCGTTATTCCATTCGTGCTCTATCTTTCTTAGTTTGCATTATGATTGAGTATAGTTACATTTATGAGATACTATATTGTTCCTCCGTTTGGAGTTGAGATGATTGACAGGTATCATACATATATTGTGTGAGATGTTTAGTTAGTATAGTTGAACCAGACAGCGATCTACTGCCGATGCTGCGGCGTAGGCTGGACGTACCCGCGTACTCGTGCCCGAATATCTGGGTGCGGGTTGTGACATATTTTTAGTGGTGGTCCATGCAGGTCAGGAGTCATAATTAAAGCGATATCGTAGTAGTGCTCACCTAGAGTACTACTATGACCCCGCTTTAGGAAATAGGATTTAGGCTGAGAGTATACTTAATCACAACTAGGAAACATTTCCAATATGAGTTTTGTTATCCTTATCTATTAGAATGTTTCCTTTACTTTGAATAAATTATGTCATTCTTTGATGATATCATATCATACTCAATATTGATTTCATTGTTTCATCTATCTTCAAGATGCCGCCGAAGATGCGTTCCCAGCGCTCAGGCGCAATGTCAGCGAGTTCGGTAACTTCGTCGCCTATGGTGGTAGCACCATCAGACGCTGTTCCAGTAGCTAAATTCCAGAGGTCAGCTTCTCCGATCCAGGTGGGCATTTCTGCATCAGCTTTCAAAGGTCCTCCATCTCCGGTATAAAGGGCTGTACCGACAGTTTTAGGGGATCTTCCATCCCTACTATCCACAGTCGACCAGACGCAGATGTTTGCACTTTTTTAGCAGATGATGGAGGCGCAACAGCATCAGTCAGAGGTTATGATGCAGTGTATTGAGAATGCTCCCCAGATTATGCTCGCAGTAGTTGAGAGAGTCGAGGCTGGGGACTATCATAGATTTTAAGAGGATGAGGCTGAAGGACTTTAAAGGCACAAAAGGGATCGTTTATGCTGATGATTTGATAGAAGACATTGAGCAGAACCTGCGGCTGACGCAGATTTTAGTGAGGCTGTAGATAGAGGCCGCAGGTGCAGAAGCATAAAAAATACGCTGGATAGCTATACGCAGCATGTTCATACAGGGCAGCGTAAAAAGATAACCTCAGAGCCATCAACTTGCAACAGAGCTTCTCCGCTGAGCACAGCGTAAAATATAAGCCCAAGGACCATCCGCGTAGTACAACATGACCAGGCCGCTTCAGCGTAAAAGAGGTGCTACATCACCGTCATGGCGTAAAACCCATTCGCTTTCAATACAGCATTGAAGTGTACGAGGAACGCTTCGTGTTCTTCGAAATTAACCTGTCAGAGCATGTAATGAACCTGACGTCTGCACTCCTGACAAAGAGTACTGCACGACTACCCAGGCGACGGGTATGATGATGGCGCGGCACTGCAACCCAGGCTGTCATGTACTACCATTTCCTTTATGTAAACCACTTTTACACATACGAAGGAATATGCTGCCTAGTTTTACACGGGCGGATGTGAGCTGTTTATGCTTCACAGAAGACAAACAGCCTGCCACGTCAAAAGCTGCGCTTTGCACAGGGCTCGAGTCACGTCTCTGTATTTTATGCACAGAGCGGTGACAGTTTCTCAAGGCACGTCTCTGTATTTAAAGCACCGAATACTGACAGATGCCCGAGGCACGTCTCTGCACTTGAGGCACAGAAGGGTGGCAGACCTTCAAACCATGCCTCCTCATTTAATGAGCAGGATAATGGCGGATCTCCGCATTTAATGCAGGAGATTTGATTAAATTTCACCGAACCGTCGTTTAGTGGCATCCCCTTTGCGTAAACTACTCTTACGCATATAAGGGAATACGTTGTCCAGTTTTACACAGTCAGACGTGAGCTTCTTATGCTCCGCGAAAGGAAAACAGACCACCACATCAGCAGTCACTCTTCGTACAGGATTCGAGGCGCGTATCTGCATTTAATGAGCAGAATGATGGCAAATCTTAAAGACAGGCCTCTGCATTTAATGTACAGGATGGGGGCAGATCTCTGTATTTAATGCAAAAGATTTGATTATATCTCCAAGAGCAGTAATCCCAGATAAAACGTCCACATCGTCTCGGCTTCTACGCCTGCTCGGCTTCTATGCCCACTCGGCTTCTACGCCTGCTCGGCTTCTATGCCCACTCGACTTCTATGCCCACTCGGCTTCTATGCCCACTCGGCTTCTACGCCTCCTCGGCCTCTATGACCACTCAACTTCTACGCCTGCTCGGCTTCTATGCCTACTTGGCTTCTATGCCTACTCGATTTCTATGACTATTTGGCTTCTATGCCATGGTGACAGTCATTTGGCTTCTACGCCAACCTCTTCTACACAAGGGATAACTACCTACGTGGCTTCTATGCCATGATCTTTGTAGCAGATATACGCGTTCTGTCCCTTAGTTGGACGCGCGTCACATGCTCACTCAAAAGATTATTTATACGCAGGCATTGGTTATTTTAAACTATCGTGTAAAAGGGTGCTGTACTTTCCACTACTCGGTTTCTACGCCGACTGTGTGGTCACTGTCACTAAAACTCTATAAATAGAGACCTCTATCAATGATGAACAAGGTCGATAAATTGGAGGGTCGAAGAAGTTAGGTCTGAAAATTGATCAAGAGATCCAGTACCAGATCCAACAGTCGAGATAGAGAGAGAGAGAGTAGAATCCAGAGCTCAGGCAAAGAGAAGGGATCAACGACTTTGGCATCAAACATCCACCCTCTTTAACAACCTTTGAAGCTGCTACCTGTCTTCCACGGCACTTCTTCAACATCGTGTGGTCCAAGGGCTAAAGTGATCCACTACAGATCAGACACCTATAGCAATATTCATCCAGATTAAATAAATTGTACTTAGATATCCTCGTGTAGGATCAAATTTGTACAATCTTGTTTGTAAACATAAAAGAAGGGCGGGTCTTCGCACAAGACCTCGTTTTCCGTATTCATCAAATCTTTTCTTATTTATTATCCTAAACAGCAAGAGCATGATATTCGATATTACGTTAACTTGGTTCAGGATGGACCCCAGGATCTTAGCACCATGACTTACTTGAAAAGCTTTCAAAGAGCTCTTCAAGGAAAAGTTGTTTCCAGATATGGATCTGACATCTTTAGAGAGCCAGTTTCAGTACCACGTTCAGGAAGGTATGATGGTGGATGAGTATGCGCTAGAGTATTGCAGATTATGCTGCTTTATGGAGGGGCAGAACCCTAGAGGAGGAGCCAGGAAGTTCAGGAAGGGCCTGAACACGGAGATCAAATCATATACGAATGGAGATCCCACCACTACTTTCAAAGGGATTCTGAGGCAGGCACAGAGGATAGAGGATGATCTAGAGCTTGGCTCTAAGAGGTCGAGAGAAACAGGAGGATCCAGTACCAACACGGGTCCAAGAAAATAGCCTCATTTTCTGCAGCAGCACCAGAGGCACTTCCAGCAGCCAAGGGCAGCAGTATCATGGACCAGCTTGAGCGCCGATACAGTAGATACACCAGATCCAGAGGACAACTATTCCTTACACATTCTGTAAGAAGCAAGGACATGGATGTGATGCATGCAGGATAAGATTGGGCCATTGCTTATTCTGTGGATCAGGAGACCATCAATTGATGGCTTGTCCTAAAGTTCCAGTTTTTCTAGCTCAGGGTAGAATTCAGGCACAGAGAGCAACCGCAAGACCACCAGCAGGACAGCAGAGAGGACCTTCTCTACCACCATAACAATAGCAGTTCGCTCAGTACCAGCAACAATAGAGAGATGCCCAACGACAGGGGTGAGCTTTCACTTTTATCGTCGAGGAGGAGGAGCCAGTCGGCGATGTTATCTCAGGTTTAGTCTATCTTGATTCTTTCCCAGCTCATGATTTATTTGATTCTAGTTCTTCATATAGTTTTGTATATGTATCTTTTGCTCTAAAACATCATCTTGAGTTTGAACAGTTGGCGAGGACTTCCAAGATCATGACCGGGGGTGGCATTATCCTGGTCAGTGATGTTTGCATGCACCGAAGAGTTTCTTTGGGGGGTTGAGGGTTGAGCGTGTCTACTCGTAATGCCACTTTCAAGCTACAATATAGTACCCGGGATGGATTGGTTAAGTAGGCATCTCATGCTAGTATCGATTGTTGATGAGGCATGGTTTAATTTTAGGCGCCAAGAGAACCAGAGTTTGAGTTTGTCAGAGGAGCAGTTGAGCAGAGTGAAGGAGACTTTTGTGGAGCTTTGGTAGAAGAGTAGGAGCCTCCACATCCATTGATTGCAGAGTATATGGATGTCTTTCCGGAGGAGTTACTGTGGTTGCCACCAAACAGATATATGGAGTTCTTTATAGACTTTATGCCAAGCGTAGAGCCAATATCACAACACGTCTACAGAGTGAACAACAGGGAACTGATAGAGTTAAAGAAGCAGGTGGATGAGTTGCAGGACAAGGGCTTCATCCGCTCCAGTTCATCACTGTGGATACTTCGGTACTTTTTTTTACCAAAGAAGAATGGGTCGGTATGTATGTGTATAGACTACAAGGCACTCAACAACCACACTATCAAGAAAAAATACCCGTTTTCGCGGATTGACAATTTATTTAATTAGTTGAGCGGAGCGAAGTTATTCTCAAAGATAGATTTAAGGTCAGGGTACCACCAGGTAAAAGTGAAGAAGGAAGACATTCTAAAGACAGCTTTCAGGACTCGGTATGGGAAGTTTGAGTTCTTGGTGATGTCGTTTGACTTGATCAATGCCCCGACGATATTCATGAACCTGATGAATAAGGTATTTCATCAGTACTTGGATCAGTTTATGGTAGTATTCATTGATGATATACTAATTTATTCGAAGACCCCGGAGGAGCATGAGAAGTACCTGAGGATAGTTCTGGAGATTCTCAGGAAGGAGAAGCTATTTGGCAAACTTTCGAAGTTTGAGTTCTTCCTTAATAAGTTTGAATTCCTCAGGCATGTGATTACAGGAGACAGAATCTCAGTATACCCGAAAAAGATTTTAGCAGTTGAGTCATGGTCTACGCCAAGTTCAGTAGCAGAGATCAGAAGTTTTCTTGGATTGACAGGCTATTATCGGAGGTTTGTTCAAGATTTTTCTAGGATTGCGGAGCCAATGACTAGACTAACCAGGAAGGACGAAGAGTTCGTCTGGACTGAGAATTGTCTGTCTGCTTTTGAGAAGCTAAAGAAGAGGTTGACGATAGCTCCAATATTGATATTGCCATCAGGGGCAGGAGGATTTTTTATATATAGTGATGCATCGGGTAAGGGTTTGGGTTGTGTGTTACAGCAGAACGGGAAGGTGATTGCCTATGCTTCCAGGCAATTACGCCCGCATGAGAAGAATTATCCTACCCATGACTTGGAGTTGGCAGCAATTATTTTTGCTCTTAAACTTTGGAAGCACTACTTGTATAGAAAACCGAGTAGAGATCATTACAGACCACAAGAGCTTCAAGTATGTGTTTACAAAAAAAGAGCTCAACAAGAGACAGCAGTGGTGGTTGGAGTTGATGAAGGACTTCGATATTGCTTTGCAATATCATCCAGGGAAGGCCAATGTAATGGCGGATGCCTTGAGCAGGTATCCAGTGGCTATGTGTTTGATGAGGGACAGATATTTGTTGGCCGATCTTTATAGTTTGGGTATTGAGGTATTAGTTCTTGGAGTTACAACACAGACATGGGGACTTCAGGCACAGTCAGAGTTGATAGACTGGATCAGAACTGCACAGTTTGAGGATAAGTCTCTGAGAAGCATCAGAGCACAAGTCTGGATATGAATGGAAGATGACTTCAGCATTGCAGATGATGGATCATTGCGGCACGATACTAGATTATGTGTGTAGAGTGGAGTGTTGCATAAAAAAATTCTTCAGGAGGCGAATCGTTCTCATTACTATATGCATCCAGGTGCCAACAAGATGTATAGACATATTAGAGAGCATGTTTGGTGTTATGGTATGAAGTAGAAGATAGCTAGATTCGTATCCGGATGCTTAGTATTCCAGCAGGTATAGGTAGAGAGACAGAGGCCGAAAGGATTGCTTCAGGCTTTACCCTTTCCAGAGTGGAAGTGGGAGCATGTGATGATGGACTTTGTTTCAGGGCTTCTGCGTTCTCCATGAGGTAAAGATATAATTTGGGTTATCATAGACAGGTTGATCAAATCAGCCCACTTTATACCATTCAAAGTGGGTACGTCTACAGAGAAGCTCGCGGACATTTATGTATGTCAGATTGTCAGATTGTATGGAGTTCTGGTGAGAATAGTCTTAGATCAGGATATTCGCTTCACGTCCCACTAATGGAGGAGTTTGTAGGCTAGCTTGGACACTCAGCTCAAGTTCAGTACCGCATATCACCCTCAAACCACGGCCAGTAGTAGAGGACTATTCAGACTTTCGAGGACATGCTACGCACCTGTATTTTGGATTTTGGAGGCTCTTGGAAGGATCATATTTACTTGTTAGAGTTTTTTTACAACAATAACTACCAGGCCAGTATAGAGATGTCACCATTTGAGGCGTATGGACGGAGTTGCTGCACTCTGTTATAATGGGATGGTGTTGGTGAGAGAGCCTTATTGGGACCAGATATGGTCGTGGATGTAGCTGCGAAAAGCGTTTGCTCCGTAGTTGGGCGAGGAACAACGGACTTTGCTACCCACGTCCTACGAGTCTTCTTGGGCTTGGGCTAGCCTTGGCGAAGGACTAGCACTTTCTTTCGAGAGATTTTCCTCGAACGCTTGCTGGTCGAACCAAACTACCAATATCTTTTGCCTTGAGTCGAGCTTGGCCGCATCGGACTACGTCACCAACTTCTTATCAGAGGAGAAGGAGTTTTCTAGTAGAGTCGCCATCTTATTCGCCATTAAATTTGAAAGTTCTAAGAGAGCTTAATTTAATTAACAAACAAAAAAAAAGTACAAAGAAGTCCTAGAAGACAGTATAAGTACAAATTTATTTCCTAGGGGGTAACGATGGACGGTTAAGAGTGTATCAACTCTCTTTACTCTGTGGATGATCCAATGTAGAAGCTTTTCTCTCTCACTTGAGTGTAGGTTCACAGATAGCCAACTAGACTTTTGTATGAGTGTGGTACCCTGCTATTTATAGTCATCCCAAGGCGCATGTCTGTTATGGCCGCATATGTGTCCTGGCCTTATAGGAGCTTTTATCTGACTGAGGCTGCATATCATTGAGGTCGCATAATATTGAGGATGCATAGGTCTTGTAGCCGTATACGTGCTCTCTTTTAGGCTTTGGTCGAATGGATACTCTGGCAGCATATTGTGTCACGACCCGCACCCGGAAAATCGGGCATGAGTCATATGTACGTCCAGCCTACGCCGCAGCATCGGCGGTAGAACGCTGTCTAGGTCAACTATCTAGATAACAATCTCACGCAATCAATATATAAACCTGTCAAGATCTCAACTCCAAACGGAGGAGCAATATCATAATGATAATCACAATGTACTCAATCACGAATCTAAGCACGATAATATAACACAGAAGACTAACAACTCCAAAGTCTAACAACTGCAGCTAAAAACCACCACAACATCAATAATAATAATACATCAATATCCAAAATCAAATATAATACAAGGTCTCAAACCAAAACCGGAGACAAATTCGGTGCTAAAAGCTAATAAAATCAATAACAAGGTCCTAGTGATCCCGGCTACCAACCCGAAAATTAACCCTAAACTAGAGGGTCCCTGTCTGCACCATCGACAGGCTCAGGTCCATAAAACGTTGGACACCACTCCTCCGGATACTCTGGAGAAAATATGTCCAGTCAGGACTGGAGCAAGTACATCTCTAACAGCAGTTCCATTTAAATGATAAAAACTATAAAACATTTACAGCAAGTAGCAAGGAGAATGAAATAAGGTATGGAACAAGAAATATACATATCTCTGGTGCATAAAGGTAAAGATGCATGAATATCAGAAGCAAGATAGTAATTACTGCAAGATGCAAGAATCTAAACTAAAAGTAAGTCCGTGCACATGAACGTGTAGTGAGTCCAGCATGAAATACAAGTAAAGAGTCAAGTCCAGAAACTATAAGTGAGACCAGCAAGAAATACAAGTGAGTCCAGACTATAAAGAATGAACTCGGTGTCTTTAAAATACTTGTTTCGACATGTAAACGGCTAGGGGTAAGTACGACTCACCGTGCACTGGGTGCGCGGCTGCTATCATTCCAGATTAGACCAGAGGGAGTGATTCCTGATGATTCCAGATGGGAATGTTTACATGTCTACTCGAGTATTTCCCCGCCTCGACTAGTACAAGTGAATCCAAGACCCGACACATAAATCAAGTATGAGTCCAGCCTGAAATATGAGTTATGCCTGTAGTGATGCCTGTAGTAATTCCAGAAAAGAGGCCAGAAATATGAAAAAATACATGTCGCAAGTAAATGAATCCAAAAATACCAGTCCATGTCGTGCCAGAAAATCAGATAATACTATACTAGAATCTAAATCATAATAATCATCAGATAATGGAAACTATAAAAGAATCTACTCGCCTGACATCCTGAGCAACTAGCGATCCAAACCGGTGTCGCAAGGACCTATTGCAAAAAATAAGGTTAAACAGGTTTCTAATGAGTTAAACAGATATAAAATAACTAAAAATAGGCTTCTAGGGTCGTTCTAGGTCAAACGGATCAAACCGGTGAAATCTGGGTCAAAAAGTCAACTCGGGGTCCAAAATTCAACTCTGGGTCAAATCTAGGTCAAAAGTTGACTTTGGCGGTCAACCAAGTCAACTACGGTCAATTCTAGGTCAAACTAGGGTGCCCCTGAAATTCTAGGCCAAAACTAGATCATTAAGTTAATAAACCCTCAAACTCGCCTCCTTGAGATACCAGGATACCCTCGGTATCCGATACCTCAACCTATGCTATATACCCCGCCTATACCCTCTAAAACCTATGCTAGCACGTGTAAATATATACACATATACATAAAAATCTATCTCTAAACTCAAACCTAGGTAATTGCTCAAAAATCCCGCTCGAAACTCAATACCTTGGATATCTCAAGGTATTGAGATACCTTGGTATCTCAAGGTATTGAGATACCTTGGTATCTCAAGGTATTGAGATACCTTGGTATCTCAAGGTATTGAGATGCCCCTCTAAACTCAACCCTACTACGCATCTAGCTAACTAACTATGCATAAACATATATATCTAGCTATAATCTTGGCTAAAATATATATATATCTAATACATATATGCATATACCTAGGTATCTACATATATATATATCACACATACACACATACCCACACACACTCTCAATATGTATATATATACATCTATCTAGTATCTATACATATTTATATAGCTATATGTATATATATATCTATATCTATATATCTATTATCTATTTAGCTATAGGTATATATGTCTATACATATAGATCTATCTAATGCCTATCTATATATCAATCTACCTATCTATCTATTATCTATCTATCTATGTAACTATCTATGTATTTATTTATCTAACCATCTAGCTATCTATCTATCTAACCATCTTTCTAACTATCTATCTAGATATCTCTTAATCTATCTATCTATCTATCTATTAATCTATCTATCTATCTATCTATCTATCTATCTATCTATCTTATTTAACTATCTAGATATCTACCTTTTTAAGTATCTATCTAACAATGTATCTATCTATCTAGTTATCTATTTATCTAGCTATCTATCTAGTATTCTATTTATCTATATATCAACTTCTATCTATATATTCATAACTCCCTCTCCCCCACTAGCTACTAGCTAATGCAAGGCGCTGTGAATGCTGCTAGCTGTTACTGCTGCTTACCCTGCTGCTGCTGCTACTTAAAACTGCTGCTGCTGCTGCTTTTTACTACTACTGCTGCTGCTGCTGCTTTTTACTGCTGCTGCTTATCTGCTGCTGCTGCTTTTTTACTACTGTTGTTGTTGCTGCTTATCTGCTGCTGCTGCTGCTGCTGCTTTGCCGCCTCGCTGCCACACGCACACGCACACACACAAACATACACACCCCCAATCACATATATATCTATATATATATACAATCATATGTATATATATATACACACTCTAACATATATATATACATACATATACACTCACATAAACACTTATGAACACACACACACTAATACATATATAAACACATATCTATATATATATATACACACATATCTATATATATATATATATATATATACACACTAATATATATATACATATACACACTCATACACTCAAACATATATATATATATATATACACTCACTCACACACACTCACTCTCACACACACTAACACACACTCTCACAAACACACAACCACACACACAAATATACATATATATATATATATATATATATATATATATATATATATATATATTTATATATATATAAATATATATATATATATATATATATATATATATATATATATATATATATATATATATATATATATACATACACACATACATATATATAGAAACACACACACTAATACTTATACATATACATATATATATATATACACACAAGCACCAACACTAATACACAAACCCCTACACAAATATATGTACATACACACATATATATATATAAACACATATTTACAAATATATATATATATATATATATATATATAAAGAGACACACATACATATATATATATAAATATATATATATATATACACATACGCACATACATATATATAGAAACACACACACTAATACTCATAAATATACATATATATATATATACACACACAAGCACCCACACTAATACACAAACCCCTACACAAATATATGTACATACACACATATATATATAAACACATATTTAAAAATATATATATAGAGAGAGAGACACACACATATACATATATAAATATATATATATATAAACATATATAGACACTCTAACACTCAACACACAACACAACACACAAACCACACACTCAACTCACGCCCAACGACCCCCTATACGCACAAACACCTATATATATATATATAAAATATAACCCAAAAATTTTAGCACACACTCCCCGAAACTAACTCAACGCGCGCACAAGCCTGAAACTAGAAAACCACGCCGAAATGGCCGTTCGGTCATTTCGACGAACACGCGGTGTGCGGTTCGAAAAACCTCCTAAAATGCACACCAAACCAACTCAGAATCGGCCCAAAATTTACCCACGGGTTCTAAACGATGTCTAGATCCTAGAAAAAATGCTACCCCATCGATTCTAGGCCCATGGCGAAAACACGCACGCACTTAGAACCGGCGACAACAAAAACCCCGAAAATGCCCGAAACGCCCGTTTCTCCGTGACACGACTTCACGTGTCCGAACGGAGACACGCAATTACCCTCTAGACACCCGATAACGTCTACCTAGGTCTGTCTAACCTAGGGCATCACCCAAAATTGGGCCAATTTCGTATTCCATCCAAAATCGATACAAAACCTAATGTTAAAGTCTCCAAACACAACCAAACTAGTTCCAACTTCCTCCCACGGGTAGGCTTAGGGTCTAGAAAGGTTCTAAACTATTAATTACACTACATAAGAGTAATTACAAGTAGGAAAATTAGGGTTTACCTCTTGGGAGTTGGAATCCCAAGCCAAAGTCTCCAAAAAGCTCCAAATCCACCACAACTAGCTTCCAAGCTCCCAATCCAAGCTTCAACACCAAATCTAAGCTCTATCCACCTAGGTTGGAGAAGAATGTAGGGTTAGGGTTCACACAAAAGTAAGAAATAGAAGAAAGAAGAGAAGAAAAAGGAGAAAGCTTACTTGGAAAGAAGAACGGAAGAAGAAGAAGTAATGGAGAAGAAGAAGAAGAAGAAGAAGAAGAAGAAGAAGAAGAAGTGAAGAAGAAGAGATGGGGAGGGCTGGGGCTGCTGGTCGGATGAGAAAAATAGGGGGTCGGCTATGTGTATAAAGGGTTTTCAAAGTCCAAAATACCCAAAATGCCCTCATAACTTGGGTTTTGGGTTTCGGGTTCCAAAAGCACTCAAACTAACTCCAAATCTGTCCAACTAACCCACTAAAAATATAACAAATATTCTACACCCAAAAATAGGTCTCACAGGGGTGTGGGCTGGGTCGGCCATGGGTCCACTAGGGTCTGACATGGGTCCAGGCTAGCCAAAACCCTAAAACAATCAATAAAAATATAATACAACTACTAATTAAATATAAATACAAATAATTATAAATAATACACAATTAACTAAATTAAAAAAAAATAACCGGCTCTAGAAATGGGGTAGTGACAAGCCTATCCTCCTTAGAAAATTTTGTCCTCGAAATTTAAAGTCAATCGCACTCCATCTAGGTCAAACCCCCAACAATCACAATCAAGAAATTCTACCTAAACAACATGCAAGATCATGGTCCTACTGGTCGTATTATCACAGTCTCAATCAGGGTCACTACACTATCTACCACAGCACAAAGAAAGTCCAACAGGTACTAATGAAGCACACCACAAGGAATAGAAAAGGACAGGAAGAAGAACAAAGAGACAGACCTGCTAACCCGACACCCGTAGCATCGGCCTCCTCGACCATCAACGCATAAGCCCTGCCCTGCTGGGGTGTATCCCTCTGCTGGTGCAAGGTATAATGTTGTGCTATAGGTGGCCTAGCTCCAACTCTCTGATCCTGTGCTCCATCAAATGGAGGTGCAGTGGGGCAATCTCGTATCTAGTGAGCAGCGGATCCACAGAACAAACTGTCACTACCACATTTCCAGATTAGGGCATTAGTGTAATTTCCCCTGTTTAATTTTAATCATGTAAATATTTAATGTGATGAGTTTTATTTAGTTGATTAGAGGTGTTCTTGATAATTAAGTTTTTAGGTTTAATCCTAGAAATCCCATTAGGTCTAACCCTAATGGCTAAACCCTAACTTGTAAGCTAGCATTAGGGAAACCTTAAATTTTAATTATAGGTTTGAATCTTAAACCCTAGAAATAACTAAACCTTAGTTAATTAATTTTTTCCTGACTTAACATAGAGGATTAATTTAACCTTTGCATTAGAAACCCTAAACCTAGCCTATATAATAAAGGGGAGCCTCCCTCAACCATTCCTTCATGAAGAAAGAAACCTAACCCTAGCCTCCATTGAAAAACCATTCCCTCACCCCACCAATTTCAGAATCCAGCCCTAGGATTCCACTTTCCTCCTCCATCAAAAGGGAAACAAGGAGCTTGGACCAAGAAGACTTGGAGAAGGAGAACCTCCATTGGAAAACCATCTCCCAATAGGTAAAACCCAAATTTTAATCCATTTAATTTCTATTTTTATCTGTGTTGGCCATTAGGAGCCCACCTTGATGTTTAGATTTCAATTTTTAGGGATTATACATTAAGACCTAGGAGAAATTTGTGTTTTGGTGACCTACGGTTGATTTTCCCTAATTTCCAGGAACCCTAATTCTAGGGATTTCGTGTAGGCATGATTACCTCTCCTACGTATGGGTTTAGATCTCGGTTCTTAAGATTTTGGTTGAGAATTCATGGGTTCTTGAGTAAACCCGATTTTTCTGCACTCTTTGTGTTTGTTGAAATGATTATTAGGGGTTTCTGTGTGCACAGTCGGGCATTAGCAGTGAGTCAAAAACTGTGTATTTTAATCAGTGTGGGTTCTGTGTCCCCGTGCAACTGTGTATCAGACATTGGGGAAAAGAGTTCTGTGTAGAGTCGGGTTTTGGGTGTGTTAGGGCTTTGTATTAATGTGTAGCTGTGTGTGAGTGTAGTTGCCAGTGTATCTGTGTATAGCAGTGTATCTCAGTGTGTCTAGGTGTGTGTGTGTATCACTGTGTCCAGTGTACCTGATACTGTGAGTGAGTGCCTGTGAGAGTGCCTCAGAACCTGTGTGAGTGTTAGTTAATAGAATTGGTAGATAGAGTGCCTGTGTATCAGTATTTAGTAAACTATGTGTGTGCAGTGAGTTTTTCAGTGTGTAGTTCTAATGTAACTGTGTGTGAGGGAAACTTGACTGACTGTGTAATTCCTGTATGTACCTGTGTGGGTGATAAATTAGGTAAGGTATGGAAATTCCAGGTTCAGTATGCATCTGTGTAGTGAGAATTATGTAGATGTGTTAGGGGTTAAAAGAGGGCAGATAGTGTATCAGTGAACTTGTGTTTCACTGTGTAAACATCCGTGTGTGACCTATGTGTGTTAGTATCAGTTAGTTCTGTGTGTTAGGTGTATCCCTTAGTATCAGTTAAATCTGTGTGAGCTGAGAGTATGAATACCTATGTGTGTGAGTGTGTGTGTGAGTGTATCACAGAGTGGGAGTGAACCAGTGAGTGTGCGTGTGTACTAGCCTGTGTGTGTGTTAGCTGTGTGTGCCAAGTTTTTCCCCTGTGAGTGAATGAGAGGTATTTGAGTATGAGAGTGTTTGTGTGAGGTCAGTGAGTCCTGTGTGTATCTTAGGCTAGTGAGTATTGTGTGTGGCATAGTGTATCATGTATTAGTATTTATGTGCAGGTCCACTAAGGCGAGCCTGTGTTGAGGTTATCAGGAAGTCTGCCAATGCAGATTTCATAAGCTGTTGAAGGTATTAGTTAGGGGGGAATTGCAGGAATTAGGAGTGAGTATAGTAGCATATGGAGTGTATGGGGTGGATGCTGATACTTAGTACCAGTATCAAGGTATATGTCAGATACTAGAGCTATGTAAGGATCTACAATAGGGTGTGTTAATAGATGAGGGAGAGTATCAATAAGTAAAGTTTCAGTCAGCTTAGTGTGCCTGTGAGTGAGTGCTGTGTGTGAATCAGTTAGTAAATTAGGAAATGATATGGGGTATTGGTGTGGGTTAATATGTAGGGTTGTGGAGGTAGTATCCAAACTTGAGGAGTGGTACCAGAGTACCATAAGATAGAGGTAACTTAGTCTCAAGATACTGAGTTGAGTATAGGTATCAAAGTACTAAAACTAAGATAATACTAGATGATAGATTTAACTATTATATTATAAGATATAGATGTCTAGTGTCACTTAGTATTAACTAGTGTGAGACTAGTATGGACTAGTAAACCTAGTATAGACTGAGCCATGAACTAGAAGCCTTATTTCTTATTTAACTAAACATGTTATTTCCTTTAATTCAGTATTTGACATTTATATTCCACAATTAGGTCTTTGTGACTCCATTTTGGACATCGATCCTCACATATTCATCGGGACCACAGGCGAGTACATTCTCTGATAGTTTTCGCTTTTGTTGATTACTTCTATAAATCTAGTTGTATTACATACTTGATTCTGACACTGTGGATACACGGGTTAGCACCCTAGATCCCTATCATGAGGAGTCGTGATTGGAATCCATCGTGTAGCTGGGGATAGGGAACTATTAGTAGATTATGTGATCATATCCAAACTCTACATGCATCATAGCTCACCCCATATCTCACGTTGGGTGCGGCCTGACCATTTACATACTTCATAGCTGTTATATATGATTAGCCTGACCATTACTTGCATCATAGCTAACCATATGGTTAGCCTGACCTACAAGAATCATAGCTAATCATATATAACCATCCTGATCTAGTCCCAAGCCGATCACATAATAAACTGATATTTCAAACACTTAGCTAGATGTTTATTCTTTATTTTAGATTCACTTGTTATAGCATTCACTGTATATTGTTCATTGCTAGTTATTTTATTGCCTTTTTTATATTCTCCAATGCTCTATATTTCCAGTATTTATTTTCATCTTATATTTCTTACATTGTTTATAGTTTTTGTCAACATAAATAAAACTGCTGTTAGTGTTTGTGCTTCGCTCCAATCCTGACTGGATAACATTTTTAGAGGACCTGGAGAACTTTTGCCACACCCATTACGGTCCGGGACTAGAGGAATATTTTACTCCGGTATTTCCAGAGGAGTTGCCTATCCTAGAGGAGATCCTACCTGCATGCACTTAGATTACTCTTTTTCCTGTATTATTGTATTAGACTGAGATTGAGTTGTATTATTATTTGTGACTTTTGTGGACATCTAGACTCAGGACTTGTGATGAACTTATTTGTGTTTGACTTATGATAGAACTCTTTATTTCTATTTCTCATCGTGCCAATTACTTTCATATAGCTTAGGATTGAGTATATTTATAAAACTGTGGATTCGATACTATCATTGTCCTTCGTATGGAGTTGAGACAATTGACAGAATATATTATGTTTGAGACCTAGACAATATTCTACCGCCGATGCTGCGGTGTAGGCTGGACGTACCCACGACTCATGCCCAATTTCCTGGTGTGGGTCATGACACAAACACACCTTCAGCCTCCTCCTACAAACATCCCAAGTGTGTCCTGCCTTCCTGCAGTAGGCACAAGTGGGCAACCTCTGATCCTGACCTTGCTGCACTGCCTTCTGCACATAGGGACGCTTAGCTGGTCCTGCACTGCCACTCGCACTACCTGAATCATCCCTGCCTCTCTTGGACTTGAGCTCCAAGTCATCCTCTGCTCTCTGAGCGTCTCCTACTATCTACTCGAAAGTCGCCTCATGATCGCTCCTGGTCAAAGACTTGACTGCCATAACCAAGCCCTTGCGAAACTTCCTCGCCTTTGCTGCCTCACTCAAGCCCTCTACAAATCTGCCCAGACGACAGAACTCTATTGTGTACTCGTCCACTAGCATGCTCCCCTGGATGAGTGCCTCGAACTGGCTCTCCAAAGCACAGAGTGCCACATTTGGGAAAAACTTCTCCTTAAAAAGTCTCTTGAAAGCCTCCCAAGTAAGCCCTGGTGCCGCGATACTCGTATCTGTGCGATACCACGTCAAAGCGAGGTAGAACATCTGACTGCCCGCTGCCTCTATCTGTATGTTGTCTGGAATCTGTGCCAGCCTGAAGATGCCCTAAATCTGCTCTATCCAGTCATCCGCGTACAGGATCCCTTCCGTACCACGGAACTCCTTGGGCCGCATCCTCGGGAAGTCAATGATACTACCCGGTCTCGGACGCTGAATCTGATCTGCCTGTGGCTGAATCTGTGCCACCCTGTCCATTGCCGTCATGGCCACCTGGTGGGCATTCTAAATGCCCAGCCTCATCACATCCACTTGACGGTGCTACGCGTCCATCATCTCCCTGAAGAACGCAAATAACTGTGCGGCATCTACTGGTGCAGGAAGTGGTGCAGGAACAACCGAAATAACTGGGGTAGTCCTCGGATCGACCAGTAGAGGAGGATCCCCGAGAGAAGCAGATGCTCCCTCAACCGCAGGAGTGGTGAGTGGAGCGGTAGCAGCTGCCTGAATACGAGCTGGACGAGAGGTAGCAGACCTCTCGGTAGTAGCTGCTTGGATGGTACGATGGGATCGTGTCTTTGGAGGCATCCTGAACATAGATCAAAAGAAGTCAATATGGCACAAGATACGATATCATCAAAGAAGGACAGTAATATTTCAAAAGAAAATAATTTTAGAATAATTAGATTAGAATTGTTCCTAGTCGTGATTGAGTACACTCTCATCCTAGATCCTAGATCCTATAGCAGGCTCGCAGCAGTACAACTAAATTATTGTACCACCACGATATCGCACTAATTAAGAATCGAGACCTGCATGGGCCGCCACCAAAAACGTGTCACGACCCGCACCCGGAATATCGGGCATGAGTCGTGGGTACGTCCAGCTTACGCCGCAGCATCGACGGTAGAACGCTGTCTAGGTCAACTATCTAGATAACAATCTCATGCAATCAATATATAAACCTGTCAAGATCTCAACTCCAAACGGAGGAGCAATATCATAATGATATTCATAATGTATTCAATCACGAATCTAAGCACGATAAGATAACACAAAAGACTAACAACTCCAAAGTCTAACAACTGCAACTTAAAACTACCACAACATCAATAATAATAATACATCAATATCCAAAATCAATTATAATACAAGGTCTCAAACCAAAACCGGAGACAAATTCGGTGCTAAAAGCTAATAAAATCAATAACTAGGTCCTAGTGATCCCGGCTACCAACTCAAAAATTACCCCTAAATTAGAGGGTCCCTGTCTGCACCATCGACAGGCTCAGGTCCATAAAACGTTGGACACCACTCCTCCGGATACTCTGGAGAAAATATGTCCAGTCAGGACTGGAGCAAGTACATCTCTAACAGCAGTTCCATTTAAATGATAAAAACTATAAAACAATTACAGCAAGTAGCAAGAAGAATAAAATAAAGTATGGAACAAAAAATATACATATCTTTGGTGCATAAAGGTAAAGATGCATGAATATCAGAAGCAAGATAGTAATGACTGCAAGATACAAGAATCTAAACTAAGAGTAAGTCCGTGCACATGAACGTGTAGTGAGTCCAGCATGAAATACATGTAAAGAGTCAAGTCCAGAAACTTTAAGTGAGACCAGCAAGAAATGCAAGTGAGTCTAGACTATAAAGAATGAACTCGGTGTCTTTGAAATACTTGTTTCGATATATAAACAGCTAGGGGTAAGTATGGCTCACCGTGCTCTGGGTGCGCGGCTGCTATCATTCCAGATTAGACCAGAGGGAGTGATTCTGATGATTATAGATGGGAATGTTTACATGTCTACTCGAGTATTTCCTCGCCCCGACTAGTACAAGTGAATCCAAGACCCGACACGTAAATCAAGTATGAGTCCAGCCTGAAACATGAGTGATGCCTGTAGTGATGCCTGTAGTAATTCCAGAATAGAGGCCAAAAATATGAAAAAATATGTGTCGCAAGTAAATAAATCCAGAAATACCAGTCCGTGTCGTGCCAGAAAATCAGATGATACTATACAAGAAGCTGAATCATAATAATCATCAGATAATGGAAACTATCAGAGAATGTACTCGTCTGACGTCCTGAGCAACTAGCGATCCGAACCGGTATCGCAAGGACCTATTGCAAAAAGCAAGGTTAAACAGGTTTTTAATGAGTTAAACATATATAAAATAACTAAAAATAGGCTTCTAAGGTCGTTCTAGGTCAAACGGGTCAAACCGATAAAATTTGGGTCAAAAAGTCAACTCGAGGTCCAAAAAGTCAACTCTGGGTCAAATCTAGGTCAAAAGTTGACTTTGGCGGTCAACCGAGTCAACTACAGTCAATTCTAGGTCAAACTAGGGTGCCCCTGAAATTCTAGGCCAAAACTAGGTCATTAAGCTAATAAACCCTCAAACTCGCCTCCCTGAGATACCGGGATACCCTCGGTATCCGATACCTCAACCTACGCCATATACCCCGCCTATACCCTCTAAAACCTATGCTAGCATGCATAAATATATACACATATACATAAAAACCTATCTCTAAACTCAAACCTAGGCAATTGCTGAAAAACTCCGCTCGAAACTCAATACCTTGGATATCTCAAGGTATTGAGAAACCTTGGTATCTCAAGGTATTGAGATACCCCTCTAAACTCAACCCTACTACCCCTCTAGCTAACTAACTATGCATAAACATATATATCTAGCTATAATCTAGGCTAAAATATATATATCTAATACATATATGCATATACCTAGGTATCTACATATATATATATCACACATACACACATATACACATATACACATACCCACACACACTCTCAATATGTATATATATATACATCTATCTAGTATCTATACATATTTATATAGCTATATGTATATATATATATCTATATCTAGTATCTATTATCTATTTAGCTATAGGTATATATGTCTATACATATAGATCTATCTAATGCCTATCTATCTATCTATCTACCTATGTATCTAGTATCTATCTATTTATGTAACTATCTATGTATTTATTTATATAACCATCTAGCTATCTATCTATCTAACCATCTTTCTAACTATCTATCTAGATATCTCTTAATCTATCTATCTATTAATCTATCTATCTATCTATCTATCTATCTATCTTATTTAACTATCTATATATCTACCTTTTTAACTATCTATCTAACTATGTATCTATCTATCTAGTTATTTATTTATCTAGCTATCTATCTAGTAATCTATTTATCTATATATCAACTATCTATCTATATATTCATAACTCCCTCTCCCCCACTAGCTACTAGCTAATGCAAGGCGCTACGAATGTTGCTAGCTGTTACTGCTGCTTACCCTGCTGTTGCTGCTGCTTAAAACTGCTGCTGCTTATCTGCTGCTGCTGCTGCTTTTTACTGCTGTTGCTGCTGCTTAAAACTGCTGCTGCTTTTTACTGCTGCTGCAGCTACTTATCTGCTGCTGCTGCTGCTGCTGCTTTTTTACTGCTGCTGCTGTTGCTGCTTATCTGCTGCTGCTGTTGCTGCTGCTTTGCCACCTCGCTGCCACACGCACACGCACACACACAAACATACACACCCCCAATCACATATATATCTATATATATATATATAGATATATAGATATATACAATCATACATATATATATACACACACTTTAACATATATATATACACACATATACACTCACATAAACACTTATGAATACACACACTAATACATATATAAACACATATATATATATATATATATATATATATATATATATATATATATATATATATATATATATATATATATATATATATATATATATATACACACATATCTATATATATATATATATATACACACTAATATATATATACATATACACACTCACACACTCAAACATATATATATATATATATATATATATATATATATATATATATATATATATATATATACACTCACTCACATACACTCACTCTCACACACCCTCACACACACTCTCACAACCACACAACCACACACACAAATATACATATATATATATATATATATATATATATATATATATATACACACACACACATACGCACATATATATATATAGAAACACACACACTAATACTCATAAATATACATATATATATATATATACACACAAGCACCCACACTAATACACAAACCCCTACACAAATATATGTACATACACACATATATATAAACACATATTTACAAATATATATATATAAAGAGAGACACACATACATATATATAAATATATATATATATATATATATATATATATATATATATATATATATATATAAACATAAATAGACACTCTAACACTCAACATACACAACACACAACACAACACACAAACCACACACCCAACTCTCGTCCAACGACCTCCTACACGCATAAACACCTATATATATATAAAATATAACCCGAGAATTCTAGCACATACTCCCCGAAGCTAACCCAATGCGTGCACAAGCCCAAAACTAGAAAACCACGCCGAAATGGTCGTTCGGTCATTTCGACGAACACGCGGTGTGCGGGTCAAAAAACTCCTGAAACGCACACCAAACCAACTCGGAATCGGCCCAAAATTTACCCACGGGTTCTAAACGATGTCTAGATCCTAGAAAAAATACTACCCCGTCAATTCTAGGCCCGTGGCAAAAACGAGCACGCACTTAGAACCGTCGACGACGAAAACCCCGAAAATGCCTGAAACGCCCGTTTCTCCGCGACACGATTTCACGTGTCCGAACGGAGACATGCACTTATCCTTTAGACATCCGACAACGTCTACCTAGGTCCGTCTAACCTAGGGCATCACCCAAAATTATGCCAATTTAGGATTCCACCCAAAATTGACACAAAACCTAATGTTAAAGTCTCCAAACACAACCAAACTAGTTCCAACTTTCTCCCCCGGTAGGCTTAGGGTCTAGAAAGGTTCTAAACTATTAATTACACTATATAAGAGTAATTACAAGGGGAAAATTAGGGTTTACCTCTTGGGAGTTGGAATCCCAAGCAAAAGTTTCTAAAAAGCTCCAAATCCACCACAACTAGCTTCCAAGATCCCAATCCTAGCTCCAACACCAAATCTAAGCTCTACCCACCTAGGTTAGGGAAGAATGTAGGGTTAGGGTTCACACAAAAGTAAGAAATGGAAGAAGGAAGAGAAGAAAAATGAGAAAACTTACTTGGGAAGAAGAAAGGAAGAAGAAGAAGTAGTGGAGAAGAAGAAGAAGAAGAAGAAGAAGAAGAAGTAAAGAAGAAAAGATGGGGAGGGATGGGGCTGCTGGTCGGGTGGGAAAAATAAGGGGCCGGCCATGTGTATAAAGGGTTTCTAAAGTCCAAAATACCCAAAATGCCCTCCTAACTTGGGTTTTGGGTTTCGGGTTCCAAAAGCACTCAAACTAACTCCAATCTCTCCAACTAACCCACTAAAAATATAATAAATATTCTATACCCAAAAATAGGTCTCACAGGAATATGGGCTGGGTCGAACATGGGTCTACTAGGGTCTGACATGGGTCCAGGCTAGCCAAAACCCTAAAACAATCAATAAAAATATAATACAACCACTAATTAAATATAAATACAAATAATTATAAATAATACACAATTAACTAAATAAAAAAAATACCCGGCTCTGAAAATGGGGTGGTGACATATTGGCGAGACCGCATATATGCTCTCATCCGCCTTTGGTCTGATGGACACTTTGGCTTCATGAGGACGATGACGCATAGAGTCAAGGCCGTATATGTGCTTTCATCTGCTTTTGGTCTGATGGATACTTTGGCTTCATAAGGACGAGGATGCATAGAGTCGAGGTCGCATATGTGCTCTCTTACGACCTTGGTCTGACGGACACTTTGGCTTCATGAGGACGAGGACACATAGAGTCGAGGCCTCATGTGACGCATAGAATCTGGGACTCATGGGGCGCATTGAGTCTGATCCTCGTGGAGTACTTGACACATAAATCTTGTATGTATGCGGCTTATAGTATGGCCGTATGGATGCACTTGCAGACTTGCTTTGGAGATCTGGAAAAGTCCTTTGGCCGCATAGCTTCTCTGTAGCATGACTAGAGGCAGGCTTTGAGGTCATACCTTCTGGAGCATGGACTGGGATTTTCTATTCTTCTACAACTTTCTTGTCCACCGAGAAGACGTAAGAGGTTATGCTTCTCAACGATGGGTGAGAGACTCGTCTAAAGATCGTTGCCACTAAGCTCTTTGTGGGATGGAGCTTGGAAGGATATCATAGGCTTTATTGTTCATGTTGAACTAATGAATTACCCAAAATACTGTTTGTTGTCTACAAACCCAGCTTGCTAGAATTACTCTCTTAACATGGCCCCTGTATTGATTACAGGGTTGGGTTGGAATCCCAACCGGGACTTCTAACGGTGGTACTGGATGGCGATAACGAAACAGCTTCCGTTTAACTCGTCATGTCCTCCAACGAGTCCGGACAAAAATGGGTCCGTGCTAATTTAAATAGGTCGAGTCCTGTGTAGCTTCCTCACTTATCCACAACACGGATTTGGTTTCCCGATACTATAGTTTTTACTAAGGAGCTCATTTCTTCTGTGCCTTAATTCATTTGTATCGGGAGCAGACGGGACACAGAGATGGGGATGGCTCTAAGATAGATCACCATCATATGAAAATCCGAATATAATATATTTTCATATGTATAATCATAATTTTGTAATGAAAATCTAGGTGTGATAGATCTCCATCATATGTAAAACTCAATAAAAAATTTAGCTTGACTTTATTGTGCTGTATGTGTGCTGCTGACTGAAGACTTTGATTTTTTTGTTTTCGGGAGGACATGCATCAGAAAAAGACTGAATATGTTGCCTTTTCCCTGTCAATCCAATAAAATGCACACTTGTGTGCAGTTCTACTGGCTAACAAATGCATGTATTCTTTTTTAGATTATTATGTGTATTATGGTACCTTTTCTATCAATAAGACAATGTGTGCATGTGGGAATTTCTAACCCAAAATGTCAAATTCCAACCGTTATGCTTAATGTTTTGAATTCCGCTCTTTGCTTGGGAAATCAATTGTCGCCTCATTTTACTAAAGAGTCATGTTTGGGGATTCAAACATCATTTGCTGTCTCATAAATATTGGAGTTGTCTGTTCTATTCTAACGAAGACATACAAAAATGACGTCTGAGGCTACTTCGAAGAGAAAAGACAAGGAATTTAATGAGACCATTATTTCTCCTTCTGTTGAAGAAAAAAAAAGGTGTCTACTGTCCAACCGGGTAAAACTGATGTCCCCCAGAATCTTATCGATCCTTCTTTGGGTGAACCTACCCAACCTCAGATTGATATAAGTGATCCCTTTTTTTGTCTGCTGTCGTGGACAAATGAGAAGATCAGGCTAGAATAATGGCTATTCATCGAACATTTGTATATTCTGACGTCTGCATCCTTCACGTTCTTGCAATATTTGTAAATAATTTGGGAGATTCTGGCTCATCTTCTCCCTGAGTATTTGTATTGTTCTTCCTCATTTTGCATAAATAAAGAAATTTTGTCTTACCTTAGTGATACTTTTAAATACAGACCTATTTAATATATCTGCTCAAAGGTATTATGGACATGACAGAATAACTCTGTGGGAGAATTTGGTAGATTTATCACTCAAGGCATACTCATGCTGAGTACAAATGATAAATTTTATAGGATGCAATACTATCAGAGGGGATATGGACGTGATAGCTCAAGGGCAAACTATTGTCTTCTCTTTCGAGGATAATAAATGAAATATGATTCAGAGGTAATGTGGACATGAATCACCTTACACCTATTGACTGATGAATAAACATATGAGATTATTCTCAACCCAACTATAAATCAGGAATATGATATCCTTAAAACAACTGGGCTTTAAGAATGGAATTTTATTTTTGGAGAGAATCATTTAGATGATATCAAGGAGGGTGTTTCATTGGATTTCAGTATTGTCCTACTGAAAAACTTTGAGGACCCATTACCCATGTCTTATTCAAGAATGAATATAGGTAATAGTTCGAGAGGCCGTATAGGCTACGAGTTGCTGGGGATTAAAAATATATTGTTTTAAATACTATTTTAATCTGTTGGAGATAAAGAGAAATATGTTGAGCTTAGACATAATACTTCTGGAGGAGATTTCCATTGATAGGCATCATTATCAAATCTCCATTAGGCTTACTGAGCATGTAGGCTCTGTTGGAGAATATTGTCTCCACCACATAAGGACCTTCCCATTTAGCTTGGAATTTGCATTTTCTCTTATGGATTGTGATCATAGGTCTCCTTACTTAAAGGACCAATTCATCGACCTGGAATATTTTTTCTTGACTTTTTGATAAAAAGCTCTAAACATGCGTGCTTGGTATAGCTCAATGCATTATTGAACATGCAGATGCTTTTTATCTAATGCTTCTAGTTCTTGTAGGCGTAATCGATCATTATTCTATATTCTTTGCTCATTAGCGATAACTATTCTAAGAGAAGGTATATTGGTTTCGAGCGAAAGAACTGATTCACATCCGTAGACCAAAGAAAATAGTGTATAACTAGTTGGAGTTTGAACTGTTGTAAGACAAGCCCATAAGTACTCTATGAGTTTCTCATTCCAATCGCGTTTGTTGGATGAGACAAAATTTTTAAGGAGTTTGATTTTGGTCTTGTTGAAGGCTTCCGCTAAGCCGTTGGCTGCTAGATTGTAGGCCATAGATGCTACATTCTGGATTCGATTCTAGTCACAGAACCGATAAAATGTTTGACTGGCGAATTATGGTCCATTGTCATGTATTATCCTTTAGGGAATACCAAAATGATACATAATATAGTCTTTGACAAAGTTAATTACATTGGACATCTTAACTTTGATGAGCAGGACTGCTTCTTCCTATTTGGAGAAGTAATCAGTTATTGCAATAATAAACTGATGTCCTTTAGAAGAAGATGGACTGGTCAAAAAAATAATATTCATTTCCAAAGCTTCAAAAGGCCAGGAGGCAGCTGTAGGGTTTAAAAACTCTGTTGGTTAGTGGATAAAATCAGAATAGATTTGGCATGGCTTATATTTACGAGCATAATCTACGACATTTGCCACCATGGTGGGCCAATAATAACCCATTCTCCTGAGGCGGCCTTGTAGTTTAGGACCGGGCTAATATGCTCCACAGATGCCATCTTGAGCTTCATATAGTGATTGTCTTGCTTCAGGTTTGGAAAGATAATGTAGCGGCAATCCCTCATAAGAACGATGGTATAATATTTTGGATAAGGCGTCATAGTAGAATCAGAGTAAACATCTTTTAATAGAAGTGGCTTCTTTCATATTTTCTGGAAGAATCCCATGAACAGCGTAGTCTATAAAAGTGTCTCTCCAATCTTTATCCATAAAAGTTGAATTTATGACGTAACTCTGTTCAACGTACAATATATTTTTTGTACATAACAACTCTCGTCCTGTTAGCATAATTGAATATCATCTCTTTAGGAAAATAGCTAATGATGCTCCAAGGCCATCCAAAGCATTTGCTTCCATATTCTGTAATTGAGGCACATGTTCGATGAAGAATTGTTTAAAATTTAAAGCCATTTTGATTGTTGCTTGATGATAAGGGATGAGGTCTTCATGTCGAACCTTTTACTCTCTCATGATCTGATAGACTATTAGTTTAAAATCTCCATAGGCTTCAAGATATTCTATATCCAATTCTTTAGCTAATTGGAGACCGATGAGTAGAATATTGTATTCTGCCACATTATTGGAACATAGTTCACTGAGAGAATATGCTCGATAAATGATTAGTTTGTTAGGAGATACTAGGACTATGCCAACTCTAGCTACTATGTTGCCTTTGGGTAATATTCTTGATGCACCGTCAAAGAATAGTTTCCATGTGTCATCTTCCATTGCCATATTAGACTGTAGGACTTCATATAAGATATTATTATATAGTTTGGAAGTTTTCGGTACAGGATGAGCTTCCAGATAATCAGCTAGCGCTTGACCCTTCACTGCTTTTTGTGGGAAATATATCATGTCTTAAGGTGATAGTAAGATTTCCCATGTGGCTAAACGAGAATTTAGTATGCTCGACTTAGTCATCAATACCCAGAGAGGATTTTCTCTGGATATGACATGAATTGTTTGACCTGACACGTAATGTCGTGTCTTTGAAAAACAAACATCAAGGCGAGGAATTATTTTTCCACCGGATTGTATTGACGTTCAAAGCCGACCATCATGCGACTAAGATAATAGATCGCATTTATGGCCTTCGTTACTCTTCTGTGTAAGAAGAGCTCCTAGGGAGTGATCCATTGCTCGAACATACAGAAAAAAGGGCTTTTCTATGATCGAAGACACCATAAATAACGGATTTGTTAAATATTGTTTGATGTCGTCGAATGCTTGTTGACATGCTTTATTCCAGACAAAGGATATGCCTTTCTTTATCAACTAAGTGAAGGGTTGGCATCATCCTGAGAGATTGGAGATGAATCTCCTAATATATGATAAACGGCCTTACAGACCACGAAGTTCTTTAAGATTACGTAGATGCTACATTTCGAGGATAACTTTGATTTTATCGGGGTCAATGTGAATACCTTAGGAAGTTATAACAAATACGAGAAACTTACTACTGGAGACTCCAAGAAAGGATTTAGTTTGATTCATCTTCAATTGGTGGTGGCGCATAAATTCGAACACAGTCTCCAAATCTTGAAGGTGATCATCTTTAAGAAGATTCTTGACAGCAATATCATTTACGTAGCATTCTACTATTTTCCGTAAATGCTTCTGGAAAATTATACTCATGGCCCTTTAATACGTTGCACCCGTATTCTTCAAGCCGAAGGGCATGACTGTATAAAAGCAAACTCCCAATGGTGTACAAAAAGAGATTTATTTTTTATCATAAGGTGACATCTTAATTTGATTGTATCCCAAAAATCCACCCATGAAGGATATACGTTGAAATCCATATGCATTTTCGATCATGACATCTGTGATGGAAAGAGAAAATTTATTTTTTGGATAGGCCAAGTTCAGATCTCGATAATCTACGCAGACCCAGACCTTTCCATTTTTTATGACTAAAACGATGTTCGCTACCCAGTCGGTATGTTGTAGTTCTCGAACGAAGCCACATGCTATGAGTTTTTTAACTTTTGCTTCAATTTCATCCAGTATATCCGGACGGAATCACCGTGGCTGCGATTTCACAGGTTTAGCATTCAGAAGAATATTGGGCTTATTTGTGGCTATTTGAGGCCAAGCATATCCTCGTAACTTCAGGCGAAGACATTGATATACTCCTTTATTAGCTGGAGTAAAGTGTGTTAATCTTCTTTAGGAAGACTCTTGCTAATAAAGATTGATCTTAGGAATAATTCTTCTACTACATCAATTTGAACTATTTTATCCTCTTTAGGTGGTTCACGTTGCTCAAACCGAAGCTCCCATTGAGTATCCATTTGTTGTGCTCATGGATCTTTCTCCAATGGTTTTAATAGTTCAACGTCTTTATTATCTAGGGCAGTTGGCACCATATTTATAGAGAAATTTTTTTTTGAATACGTTAACCATGCTTTTATCAGATTCCCATAATGATGAGTCAGAGGAATAAGAATGCATCTTTTTTCTGATTCTAAACTTTTCGGAATTGTTGGCGGTGTAACATATCCTAAACCGTGACCAGTCCGCTGGTAGTATATTTTCGGCTTACCTTTTGGAGATAAGTGACATATAGGAGTTCGTCTGTCTTTTCCATAATTTAGTCCCAAACCAGATTTTAAGTTGTAGCCCATCCTTTAAATAATTTTCTTGGCTGGTTGGCTGTAACGATATAATTTTATCTTTCCAATATCCTCGTTAGAATCTTTAGTCTGCATGCCATTTTTCTTCTAGATTTGCCAAAAATTATCTGACTTCGCTTGTCCTATCATGTTGGGACTATAAAGTATGCATCCTCATATTGTTCATGTATGAACTATATTAGAATGAAGATGCCACAGGTATGGACAGAGGTTCGTAGAAATGAAGAGCCTCTAAGAATTTTTCAGTGAAGGGTTCAACATCAATGTAATACAAATTAATATCTTCGTTATTCATGAAATACAAGATTTCTTCATATTCCACATAGTAAGCAGAATCTTCAGCCTTGGCAGGAGGTTTGGTAAGATTGATGACTAGGGGTTAATTCACTGATATTGGTTTCTTGTTACGATGAAGGTCGATAACAAGGGGTTCATTCTACAGTGTTAATTGTTTATTGCATCGAAGGTTGATGACTAATGGAGGTAACTTGTGCAGGTCGATGCCGAGAGGCTTCAAAGGAGTTGGACGAGTAGTACGTCCTTTGACTCAGATTATCAAAGGCTCTTGTTTTGGAGTATTTTTAGCTTCATCACTAGCTTGATTAGCTTCTTCTTTTATATACTTCAGTGTATAGAGTGCAGAGTCAGCGAAATAGACTTCGACACCTTTGAATGGGTTAAGGTCAGCTACCTCTATTTTTATTTCTCCTCTATTGTTCACATATTTGAAGTATTGATGTCTGGTGGAGGGTACAATTTTATGCTCGTGTATCCATGGCAGTCTTGCAAAACGTTATAGGATACGTCAGAGTCAATCATATATCATGTGACTTCAGAACGTAGATTGCCTATCTAAATTTTTAGGTGTATCATTCCCAACGGTTTACTCCTTTCGACATTGAAACCTAGAGTGGTAGTGCTACTAGTAGACAGGTTGTGCATTTGTATCTTCAATCCTCTCAGTAGGCTTTTAGGAATGATTCTGAGTGAAGAACCAGGGTTAATGTGAATCCGGTTCACCTTAATAGATTCGATATAACCGGTATAATACAGAGGCCTGTCATGCTTATTTTTCTTGAGTAGCATGTCATCTTGGGTGAAGGTAATGTTAGGAATCTTCTCGATCATGATGTGGCATGGCGGACACGCTAATGGCTCTTCATCAGGAACCTTGATTTGAGCTAAGCGTGAGTCTGCATGTATCAGAGCTTCTCTTAAATCTTTACGAGTCTTCTTCGATAAACGAAGCAACTTGAATACGGAAAGTCGGGCTGGGGTATTGGCCAGTTGTGCCAATATGTCAAAATTATAGGGCTTTTCAAGTCCTTCGGTGTATTCTTCTTCAGGGATTTGTTGAAGCACACTTTTGGTTGATTTCTTTTCTCTGTCGTAGTAGCTTCAAAGGATCAGGTTCGGTTATGACCGGAGCAATATGAGTTGGCAAAGTAGGAGGAGTGTCAGGAACATCTTCTGGGACAAATTCGTTATGATAATTTATGCCACACCTGGTACTAGTCATGGCTTCTTCTTCGGACTTCGTAGAAAGAAGCACCATATTACAAGACTAGAGTTTCTTTTTATCATGCCTCTTCTTGGAGCGAGTCTGTAGCCTGGTCTCGTCATAGCCCAATCCACTACCGAATTTGTTGAAATATCCTCGGAGTTGTAGAGGAATACGTTGTCCCTTGCCAAAGTTTAACCCTTTAGTTTTTTGGAAATTATACCCCATATTTTGCATCAAGCGTATAGATTGCTTGTTGTATCGATAAAATTGGGGACGAACCTCCTCAAGCACCTGAGTTAACGTCGATGCTCTAATTGTTGTAGAAGGAGAATGAGAAATTTGCGTAGGAACATGTAAACCCCCAACCCAAAATTAGGTCTACTTGGCATAAATAGAGAAACTAGGACTAGTTTGTATCCAATTGGAAATAGAATACGGTATTTTATTTAATTATACAATATTTTTATCCCTTAGTGCACCTTACCGTTGCTTCGATAAATAGAGCACTACTCTAGCTATTGCCTTCCTATAAATTTCATAACCTTGTCCTAGACATGCTCGCCTACCATTCTGACCTTTGTGTAACTTATAATCATGCTCTCTTGCGCTATATTTTAGTCGCACAATATTCGTCATGAACGTTTATAAATAATTCTAAATTAATTTCAACTTTGTACCCTTATGTGTTCCAATCGAAATTGGAGACACAATCTTGACCATTTTGTGCAATCCAAATTAATGATAAAATTCTACTTTGAATCCTCTATGTCTATGATACTTGTGTCCCACCTAATTTTATCCCCATGTACTTCCAATTAATTCAAGAATATCTTGTGCACTAATTTTAATTAATTTAATCCAATTTCCGTCTTTGTGTAATTTTCTAATTGTTGGGCGCTTTTATTCAAAAGTACATTGAGGTGTCCACACCATTGGACAATACATGAAGAAAACTCATTTTTCCCTTCACATAAATTTTTTCCATAATTTTTGGAATGTGCAAACGCCCAACATCGGCTCTCAATGAATCCTAGCCTTGCATTTAAACAGTACAAATTATAGCCCTCCCAAATATCCCCATGTGAGCCCAAGGCCCAACCCAAGAGGGTGTTGACCTAAGTCAAACTTTTCTAGGTCAAACCCAAGCCCCTTACATGTGTATATAAATAGCCCTTCTTTTATTTTTTCCTTTCTTTTTCCTATATACCAACCTTCACCAGCCAACTCATCTTCACCCCTTCCTCCCCAAGCCGACCCCATCGGAGCGCCGCCGGCATCCACGCCGGAGAAGCCTCCCCAGACGCCTAAACCAAGCACCCCATCTTCTATCCTCCTATTCTTGTTCCTCCGCCGACCGGAGCCATCTTCGCCAACCACAGCCACGACCATCTCCTCCTTCTCCGACTACTGCCCACCCTGAGCCGCCGTGCCGACCTCGACTCGACTGAACCGCACGACTTCGACTGAGCACCGCCACCAGCTCCTCTCATCCTCCGTCCTTCTCCCCCTTCTCGACCCAACCCGTCGGAGTACCCCTTTCCGACCTAGACTGCACCTCTCCACCCCGAGCACACGACCCCCATCGGAGTTCGACCGGAGCCCGCCTACACAACTCCTCTCTTCCCTGCAACCACCATTACCACCACCCTCTACAACTTCTTCTCCGACTTCCCCCGCCCTTATACCACTCCTCGACGACCGGAGTAACCCCACACCACAGCACCACCATAAACCCCTCCGACTTCTTCTCTGTCCACCACAATGCAGCACCAACACCCCCGAGCCTCTTCCTCCCTGCTCGACCACCTCCCCTGGCCAGACCTCCCCTCCACCTAGCCGAACTTTGGTCAGCAGCAACATCACGAGCATCACCACCCCATCATCATCATCCTCTTCAACCCATCATCATCACCTTTACCATTATCTTTACCATTGTACTCATCATCATCAACCTATTCACATAATCATCCTCACCATCACCTTAACCTAAATCCATATTATTATCATCATCATCGTCCACACCATCGACCTAATCAACATCATCATCTCATTACCATTATTACCCCATCATTAACCCATCATTATCATCATCATCGTCGTCGTTGTCGTTTACCATCATCATCATCATCGTCATTGTCATCGTCATCACCGTCATTCCCATTTGCGTACCCGAGGGTCACTGAACCAGCCAGAAGATACTACAGGAGCAGACTATTGGCATTCACAGCTTAAGGACCCAGGCAAGATACCTTGCCATAATTACTGTTTGATTTAACTTATGCATATGTTGTATGATATCTTGTTATTTTACTTCATATAACTGTGCGTATCCGAGATTGATTCGGGTGCAGTCAACGAATGTGTTGACGTTAGGACTTATGTTTGACCTAGTGTCTAGTAGACCCTCCTAAAATTATGGAGTTATCGGTATGACTCCCCAGGCCTTGACATATTTTTTATACATGTTGTGAGTCTCATGTAGGGCACGGACTTGCGTATGTGGTTGGCCACCTGTACGTGTAGTTATACGATGGATAGGGAATAACTACTATTAGCAATGAATTATAGAAAACTTAGCAGTTATTAGTAGTCGGAGCATAGACTATTATGGTACGAAGGTCCAATCCTTGTCCTTGTTTGGTTGTAAGATTGAGCTATTATTCTAACGATAGACTATGAGACAGAGTTACGATGCCATGGCATAGTAGCTAAGGTGTGTTATGGATACGATATACATAGATAATTGGGCGGGGAGGACAACTAGTAAACGTAAGGGACACCCACTTCCTTTATGAAGATTCCACGCTCGACGGAGCGATATGTACATTATATACTATGCAGATTATATATTCTTCAGAGTGATATGGACATTATATACTATACAGATTCCCCGTTCTTCAGAGCGGTAGGACGTTATTATATTATATAGCGCCCTTGTATTGGGGGCATATGTGGCATATACTATTCAGTTGTCACGATTGGTAAATTATATCAGCATATGTCTAGCCTACACTTTCCCATACTCTCTAAGTTGTCCTCAAATTGCATTTTACTAAGATGGTTAGCGCAATCCCTTTATTTATTTATTATTTACTTTATGGCATGCTTCTATGTATCTTATTATGTCCCTCTGAGCACCTGGTCCCTTTCCAGGTGTATATGTTCATGAGTATTCGTAGGAGCGCAGATCCGGACTGGTTGCTTATATTCCGAGCAGGTCTTCTCTTCGAGTCTCAGTGGTTGATAGTTGTGGTACTTACCTTGTATTTGTCTTGTTTATTCTTTATTCTAGTTCGGTAGTGGATTTGTTTCCATTCGATTATCATCTTGAGATACTTTATATTGAGATATAGTTTCATAAATATTGGTTATTTATGTCTATTTGATTTCTGTGGATGAGATTAGTTTATACCCTATGACTTGTGATAGTTTTACCACTTGTGAATTATTGTTCATTATACAGCGTACACATATGTCATGGTTTCCATATATTGGAGTTGCCATATACATGCGACTGGCATGCTTACGTGTCTTAGTCTAACGTATTTTTGGGACTGGGCATGACATATTTTAGTGGTGGCCCATGCAGGTCAAGAGCATATTGTCTTGGTTAAGTTACTGTACCGATCAAGCCTGCAAATAGGATTAGAGTATAGGATCTCATCCATATTTGACTATGACACATCTTTTTTCAAATACATTCCACTTAAGTAATTACATCTTGCTTGATTCATGTGCTTCCCTAATAGTTCCTTGAGTATAGCCTTCTCCTAGAATATAAAAGTCCCAGTTGTTAGACAATAAGTAGGGCAACCTTCCTATTAAGAGTACAACTAGGATAATGACCCATCACTAAGTTAGAATACTTAATGAACCCTAGCGTCCCTTACCTATAGAATAATTTACCATTACCCCTTGATATAGTTTATGAATGACTTGAGAATAGTATAAACACTACTAGGGTTAGTTAAAAATTTAACCATATTGGTTGACCCTAGCATTGAGGAACCAATAGAAATCCAAGGTTGAAAATTAGGACCAAAACTTAACTTTTATAGTGTGATAGTATTATAGAACTATAAATTTATGTTCTTGTCCTGACACTAGCAGACAGTACTTTAGGAAGCCAAGAAGAACGAATATAACATTTTCCTCGATCAAACCTTGAACACAGAGATTAGCTACCACCTTCCCCTTAGAAAACTGTGATATTATCTAGAGTCCCTCTATTTTTATTTCATATCTTGTTCCCCTGTGACCTTAACGTTCGCCAATTATGCGATGACTAAATTATGTTCTTCCTGTCTTCATCTTTCAACTTGTGCTGCATAACTCTTATGATAGTAGGCCAAGTGATCTTATTCCATGTTAAGGATATATAGTGCTAAGGTTATAGTTGTAATCTTGAACTTGAAATTTGGTGCTTGGTAGCTAAAGCTTGATGGTTTGAGTTATTCCTTTAGATTGTGATCTGATTATTCTTAGATTTAAATCACATAACATATACCATCTCAATATAGGTTATATCCACTTTCCCCTTGAAGGCCAGTAAATTTTTTATTCTTACTATTGACACTTGTTCTATAAGCACTATGAGTAAGATTTAAGATGACCATTACCTACATGATTCAATAGGAGACCCTAATAAGTACTAAAGATCGGTTCCTCGTATAGCCCAATAAGAATTTATATTTTATTTATAAGAATAAGGTTATTTCATAGATTCCCCTTGAGACTGTCACAGTATTAGTTTAATTCTTTTAAGTTTGGTAGTATGTCTCATAACCTTTGTTATATAGTCCTCTTGACTCATTATTGAAGTATAACTGAATGATATTAACTTTATACTAGCATAAGACGATAGTGTTTATTAAGACTGTAGAACTTAGAGGCCCATACCCCTATTTGGTCGACTAGCAACTTAGACAAGGAGTTTGTACGATAACTGTAGAGATTGTAGAGTCTTATCTTTTTGTGAACATAAATTATTTTATAATTTCTCTCATCATAATCAAGCGTACTTATATTTGCTGTACTACCTTGACTTATGATGATATTATAGCCTAGTTTTGTAAGCTTATTCTTTATCAAGCTTGTCATGACATATGTATTATTGGAGCCCTACACTAATACATTTCAGAATCAATATATTACAGTCTGATCAACCATAGTGTGCTTGGTTCGCCCTTCGTAAAACTACTTTACGTGGATTGAGATATATATGGATTAGTAGACGAATGTACTTGCTCTCTAGATATATCTAAACATATCGTATCAGTTACATAATTATACTGATATGAGCATGTGAATAGGAATTACTAAAACATGATTTTAATCCACAGCTGCCTTGACAATTCCCATTGGAATTATTTAAACGCCTTGAACCCCATACTTCTATTCTATTACCTCCCCCTTGAACTCTTTATTATTGTTTTCCGTCTTCCCTTATTTCAGAAAGACAAAACCTCGTGCCTAGTATAAGTTGATACACTGGTAAGTACTAGATATACCACATAGGCTAATCACATGACTTGGTGACTCCCTTTTATAATTGATAAGGGCATATCATATATGATATAATTTTGGAGTTAAAACTTTGAGGATTGAATAACATGATTAAATAAATTGAGGAATAGTTTTCCTAGATGTAAGAGCCTTATGTGACAAATGAGTAAATTCTAAGTTGGGTAGAAGTTGCATTGTCAACTTGAGAGGAATTTCTTTTAGATGGTGATCAAGTAAAACTAGATTGAGAGGTTCAAGTCATTTTTATTTTAAGAATTTTAGAAGAATGATTAAGAGGATGAGGATTAATGAATTTTAAAATTTGTGATATGGCGAATCAAATACTTACACGTGAGCATATAATTTAAATTTTGAATATTGAAGGTTGAATCATCGATTTAAACTTGAGGGTTAATATAGAAATCAAGACTTGAACAATTGGTGAATTAGATTTCAAGTTTCATAATTTGAGGCCATAAGTTAAAAGTTAAATATTGATTATGGAATTACCTATTTGAACTATTAAGGATGTAAATTGAAAGTAAAATTTGAAGAGTATGGAATTCACAAGTTGAAAATAGAAGTAATATTTGATTAGAATTATTTTCTAAAGGAGATTATGACAGCAGGAGCTCGTGATATAAAATTGATGTGCGTTATTTAATTCTTGAAGATGTTATATGGATTCAATTTAAATTTCGACGCTGATGATTTGAAAGAAGGGAGAAGAGATTATGATAGGTTGAATTTTGATTTGAACATTGACTATCTAAATTTTGAAGTGATTACGAAGGATTGATTAGAATTTTAATTATCGTAAAAATGTTGCGATTGACTTGCCTTATGAACGTGAAGGATTAACAAATTATGCCGTATTTTAATTTCGAGGACGAAATTATTTTAAGTTGGGTAGATTGTAAACCCCCTCACCCAAAATTAGGTCTACTTGGCATAAATAGAGAAACTAGGACTAGTTTTTATCCAATTAGAAATAGAACACGGTATTTTATTTAAATATACAATATTTTTATTCCTTAGTGCACCTTACCGTTGCTTCGATAATTAGAGCACTACTCTAGCTATTGTCTTCCTATAAATTTCACACCTAGACGTGCCCGCCTATCATTCTGACCTTTGTGTAACTTATAATCATGTTCTCTTGCACTACATTTTAGTCGCACAATATTTGTCGCGAACATTTATAAATAATTCTAAATTAATTTTAACTTTGTACCCTTGTGCGTTCCAATCAAAATTGGAGACACAATCTTGACCATTTTGTGCAATCCAAATTAATGATAAAATTCTACTATGAATCCTCTTTGTCCATGATACTTGTGTCCCACCTAATTTTATCCCCATGTACTTCCAATTAATTCAAGAACATCTTGCGCACTAATTTTAATTAATTTAATCCAATTTCTGTCTTTGTGCTTTTTCCAATTGTTGGGAGCTTTTATGCAAAATCGCATTAAGGTGTCCACACCATTGGACAATACATGAAGAAAACTCATTTTTCCCTTTATATTAATTTTTTCATAATTTTTGGAATGTGTAAATGCACAACATCGTCCCTCATTGAATCCTAGCCTTGCATTTAAATAATTCAAATTATAGCCCTCCCAAGCATCCCCATGTGAGCCCAAGGCCCAACCCAAGAGGGTGTTGACCTAAGTCAAACTTTTCTAAGTTAAACCCAAGCTCCTTACATGTGTATATAAATAGCCCTACTTTTATTTTTTACTTTCTTTTTCCTATATACCAACATTCACCAGCCGACTCATCTTCTCCCCTTCCTCCCCAAGTCGACCGCGCCGGAACGCCGTCGGCATCCCCGCCGGAGAAGCCTCCCCAGCCACCTCAACCAAGCACCCCACATCCTATCCTCCTCTTCTTGTTCCTCCGCCGACCGGAGCCATCTCCGCCAACCACGACCACGACCATCTCCTCCTTCTCCGACTACTGCCCACCCCGAGCCGCCATGCCGACCTCAACTCGACTGAATCGCACGACTTCGACTGAGCACCGCCATCGGCTCCTCTCATCCTCCGTACTTCTTCCCGTCCTCGACCCAGCCTACCAGAGTACCCCTTTTTGACCTCGATTGTACCTCTCCACCCCGAGCACACGACCCCCACCGGAGTTCGACCGGAGCCCGCTAGCACAGCTCCTCTCTTCCCTGCAACCACCACCCTCTTCAACTTCTTCTCCGACTTCCCCCGCCCCTACACCTCTCCTCGACGACCGGAGTAACCCCATACCACAACACCACCATAAACCCCTCTGACTTCTTCCCTGTCCACCACGATGCAGCACCAACACCCCCAAGCCTCCTCCTCCCTGCTCGACCACCTCCCCTAGCTGGACCTCACCTCCCCCTAGACGGACTCCGGTCAGCAGCAATATCACGAGCATCACCACCCCATCATCATCATCCTCTTTAACCCATCATTATCACCTTCACCATTATCTTTACCATTGTACTCATCATCATCAACCTATTCACATAATCATCCTCACCATCACCTTAGCCTAAATCAACATCATTATCATCATCATCGTCCACACCATCGACCTAATCAACATCATTATCTTATTACCATCATCACCCCATCATTAACCCATCATTATCATTATCATCGTCATCGTTGTCGTTTACCATCATCATCGCCATCGTCATTATCATCATCGTCAACCTCATCATCATTACCGTCATTCCTGTGTGCGTACCCGAGGGTCACTTAACCAGCCAGGAGATACTACAGGAGCTGCTATTAGCATTCGCAGCTTGAGGACCCAAGCAAGATACCTTGCCATAATTATTGTTTGATTTAACTTATGCATATGTTGTATAATATCTTATTGTTTTACTTCATATGATAGTCCGCGTCCGAGATTGACTCGGGTGTTGTCAACGAATGCGTTGACGTTAGGACTTGTGTCTGACCTAGTATTTAGTAGACTCTCCTAAAGTTATGGAGTTATCGGTATGACTCCCCAGGCCTTGACACATTTCTTATACGTGTTGTGAGTCTCATGTAGGGCACAAACTTGGGTATGTGGTTGGCCACATGTATATGTAGTTGTGCGATGGATAGGGAATAACAGCTATTAGCAATGCATTATAGAAGACTTAGCAGTTATTAGTAGTCGGAGCATAGACTATTGTGGTACGAAGGTCTAATCCTTGTCCTTGTTTGGTTGTAAGGTTGGGCTATTGTTCTAACAATAGACTCTGAGCCAGAGTTACGATGCCACTGCGTAGTAGCTAAGGCATATTGTGGATATGACATGCATAGATCATTGGGCGGGGAGGACGACTAATAAGCGTATGGGACACCCACTTCCTTTATGCAGAATCCACGCTCGACAGAGCGATATGGACGTTATATACTATGCAGATTCCACATTCTTTGGAATGATATGGACGTTATATACTATACAGATTCCCCGTTCTTTGGAGCGGTAGGATGTTATTATATTACATAGCGCCCTTGTATTGGGGGCATATATGGCATATACTAGCCAGTTGTCACGATTGGTGAATTACGTCAGCATATATCTAGCCTACACTTTCCCATACTCTCTAAGTTGTTCTCAAATTATATTTCACTTAGATGGTTAGCGCAACCCCTTTATTTATTTACTATTTACTTTATGGCATGCTTTTATGTATCTTGTTATGTCGCTCTGAGGACCTGGTCCCTTTCTAGGTGTAGATGTTCATAAGTATTTGTAGGAGCCTAGATCCAGACTGGTTGCTTATATTCCGAGCAGGTCTTCTCTTCGAGTCTCAGTGGTTGATAGTTGTGGTACTTACCTTGTATTTGTCTTATTTATTCTTTATTCTAGTTCGGTAGTAGATTTGTTTCCATCCAACTGTCATCTTGAGATACTTTATATTAAGATCTAGTTTCATATATATTGGTTATTTATGTCTATTTGATTTCTGTGGATGAGATTAGTTTATACCCTGTGACTTGTGATAGTTTTACCGCTTGTGAATTATTGTTCATTATACAGCGTACGCATGTGTCATAGTTTCTATATATTGGAGTTTCCATATACATGCGGTTGGCATGCTTACGTGTCCTAGTCCTACGCCTTTTTGGGACTGGGGCATGACAGAACACCTTCATAAGAAATAAAGAATATTTGAGCCCTATACGGCAGAATACTGCCAATCATGGACCATTGTCGGTGTGTCAAGCGAAGCTTGTGAGTAGAGCTTAGTAGGGGTAATATTCAGATTATGAAATTTGATCTTGAGAGATACATCTTCTTGATATTGGTCTTCATCTTTGTCTGAATGATAATCTGAAGAAATCATATTGCAAGATTTATCCTACTTACCCTTCTTGGATTTTGAATTAGAAGATGTTGCTCCCTGGTCCTAATCTTCCAATAGATCGGGATGAATCCACATAATCTTGCCATAATCTGTAGCAAGAGGCATTATTTCCTCTACTTGACTTCTAGGTGACGAGAAATTTATCACTTCCATCGTAGCTCGAGGTATTGGGATGGCGCCGTTTAGGACTTCTTGTGCTGAAAAGTTGCCGAATTAAAGAGACACCATATTGGCAGTGACCGTCTTCTCTTCGTTGTGCAGGATGATAGCCTTAGAATCTATCAACTGTTGTATCTTCTTTTTCAAGATATAACAATTCTTGGTAGGGTGATGTATATATCGGTGGTACAGACAGTACTTTGGGTCGTCTATTTTACCAGCTTTATTTGGTCGCTTGATATAAGGTTACTTCAACTTGTTGCTTTTTATCAAACTTTCAAAAATATTGTGGATATCGCTCCCGTCAAAGGAATATTCTTCCTTAGGCCTGGAAGACTCTGCAGGCTTTTGTGCTAGAGGAGAGGTGGGTCTTTTTGAGAAATTTATTGCCAAGGCCTCATTTTCTTTGTTGTTGCGATTATTCGTACTGTTATTATTGTTGGAGGGGCACTTCCCTTCCGCATTTGTCATTTGTAACCCCAAATTATGTGCCACCTTCGCGTTACCTTCTGCAGCTTCGGCCTCGATGATGAATGCCGTCTAGTCTTGAAATTGAGTAGGACTTGTCCAAAGCCCTATTATAAGTAGTAGGTTCTTTTTGCAAGTATCAACGAATGCAGAGTCTGGAATACCGGAGGGTAACTTCAAAGTTGTTTGCCTAAAATGCTCTATGAATTCATGAACGGATTCCTTCTCCTCATTGAATCGTGAAAGAAAAAGATAATTCATGTCATCAAACAAGGGTATACAGTTTTCTGGTAAACTATAATACCAATCGTAGGCTATGTCGGCCAATCATCCCACAAACAATCTAGTAAGGAGAGCATCTTCTTTCTGCAGATGAGCCGTCATCATATTAAAATAATTAATATATTGGCTCGGTGATGTCCTTCCTTCAAACAAGACTATCGATTAGGGTTTATATTTAGGAAGGAATGAAACATTATCCCAATGAGGAGGATAAGATTGTTTTACCCTAAGCTTGCGGAGTTGGTCTTTGTTCTTTAAAATATCGACCTGTATATGCAAGTCTTAGATAGCTTCGAGAGGTTCTTTTGGTCGGAGTGGTGAGACTAACTAATAAGATCCTGATTGAACCGATATTATCACCAACGGAGGTCCACTCCCAATATTGAGAGGATTAAGAGTTGGAATTGCTGACTCTTGGTTTATGAATGCCTCTGAATTTGTGTTATCATAAAGAGGTGATATTCCAGTAGTAGGTTGTACAGGTATGAATGAATCCACTTGGACAGGTACTGATGTAGCAGAATATTGGGTTGTCATTATTTGATGCATATTTTGCATTATAGTGTGCATGTCCCTAAGAGCGGCCTCTAATGAGTGAAGGCGTTGTTCGGTGCCTTCTGATGGAGAAGGATTTTGTTCATCACCGACGGTGTAAATGCTAGCAACCCTGTGTACAACAGAGGAATTGGTAGAAAGAACCACGTGGTTGGAGTCTACACTGTTAGTTTCAGAATAGGGGGGTTGCTACTCCCAGGCTTGGATTCTGAGGAATGTGGATTCCTGTGAAGAATAAGCTTCCATCTACGTGAACGAGTATTTTAGTATACTCCTTCAATGGAGTCGACGAGTTGGTCAAATCTTCTCTGGCTTGGTATTCTTGAAGAACTTTATTTTGATTGTCTCCTGCCACGGGGAAGATGCAAAGCCATGTTTGTTGAAGCAAGGAGCAGTTCATCATCATATTCCTGGTTGTCAACTTGCTTTGTATGTCAAAGTTTAAAAGATATAGTATAGGTTAATTGGTTAAACATGGACCATTTTGCTGATGCATAATAATATTTGATTACAACTCTATAACAATTGCAATGATGTTCATTAGAAGACACTGTTGTAAAGTCAAAAGGGTCACTGTCTTTAGGTTTTTGTACAATAAGCTCACGTAAAACGAAAGAGGAAAGAGAGTAGGAGGAAAAGGGCAAACTTTGTCATTTTTGTGAGATCTATTGAATCTTCTATGCATATTTTTGGTCCCTTGTGTGTAGAGTGAGGTGATAGCTTGATTAGAGAATGATTCGTTACCTCTCAAACATTTTTCCTTCACAGACGAGAGAAAGTTGTCTCTAGCAGTCCTCTTATGTACACACGCACAATCAGCATGTTATGAAGAGGTTGGTCCTACTTGGCACACTTTCTGCGCTGTTGGCAGAATCGACGTAGTTTGCCCACGTATATTTGATTTTGCACGAAGGTCTGGACGTGGCACATTAATAGTAGGCTTCTGACGAGTGGTACATAACTTTTTCTCTACTGTGCGCATAATCGTGATGTTAAAAAAATGATTCTCCCTGACTAATACTTTATTTGTGCGCTTGTAGTATTTCTTCTATTGGATTAAATTCTGGAGAAACTTATGTCTCTCATAGAAGAGTGCGCCTATAGAGATATTGGTTTGGACAACAATGTCCATGACTTGCTTGCCCCGCATATTACAACCAATATGTGTAGGCTCAGAAGCTTGGGTGTGGATCACCCTTTGCTTGATATTGCGCAAGTTGTGTGATTTGTATCCCTTGTTTAATGTAAGGGACTCAGAAGTTTGGGTGTGGATCACCCTTTGCTTGATATTGCATGAGTTGTGCAAATTGTATCCCTTGTTTAATGCAAGAGAATTTTCCTGCAAATCATAGACCTGAGTCTGGTTGTCATAATTAACCAGATAGTTCCCGTCAATCATAATACTTTTTCCTTTGTTAGCAGCAACTTATGGATATGAATGACTAGGCTTGGGCACCCATACTTTGTCGATTCTCCTCAACTTGAGTGTAGATGAGGGGTTAGCAACCCCCTAGAATGGAACATTTCTTCGTATGCTTGTTGGTAGAACTTTATGACCAAGGTTTTCTGCATCGAACCGACTGACGCAAGTCGAGTTAAGCTATCACCTTCTCGTCAGAGGAGAAATTCTTTCCCAGTAGAGTCTCCATCTTGTTTGCGAAAAAAGTTCATACGAAACTTTTGGTATTACAAACTATTAAAAATAAAAAAAAATACAAAAGATCCTAAATAGGAATCTAAGTACAGTTTATTCTGGAAAAGTATCGCTGTAGAGATCTGATCTACGGACGATCATTTTACTCCTTGGACAATACTACGACGAAGAAATACAGAAAATATTGTGAACAACTTGGAGAGTTGAACAATAAGAAAGCTTAGCAACAACGGCACGAGAAGCTTCTATTTCTCTCATTTTGTTCTTGAATTTCAAAGACTTGAAATTATATCCCTTTCTTTGTCTCCCCTCTCTAATGGTTGTACAAATCCTATATTTTTAGAGTTTAGGAGCGTTATGAGAGTGTGCGTGCACTTTGGAAAGTTTATATTATTTTACCATTGTGCGAGCATTTTTGGTGGACTAACACCCCACGTTCTTAATGAGTGGGTGCATAACTTGCTGCATGTTTGACACATAGCTTTCTATATGAAGAAAGCATAGGTCGTGGGGGACAGTTATTTATAAAATTTTCACAAGAAGCATGGCATATAAGACACACACTCATAACTTCTCACTGTCAGTTAGGATAATATGTGCACTATAGAAGTAATTTGGAGACTGGCGCACTTTTGGAAAGATTGGCTATATAAGCGCTTTTTTAAGAAGTAGCCATGATGGCGCACTTTTGATAAAATTGGCTATGATGGCACACTTTTTAAGAAGTTGGCACAACAACGCACTTTTGAAGAAATTGGCTCAACGGTGCACTTTTAAAGAAATTGGCTCAATGGCACACTTTTGAAGAAATTGGCACAACAATGCACTTTTGAAGAAATTCCTCAATGACGCACTTTTGAAAAAATTGGCACAATGGCTGGGTCGCTAAACGATAACCTGGGTCTGCATGCTGCAGCCCAACTGTAATGATAACTTTTGACTCTTCAGTTTATGTATCTGTCAGCTGTCAGTCTGCTACATTAATTGCTAAGAGAGGTAAGATAGTTTGTGCGTCAACTTTAGTAACATAAAGAAAGCGCACCACAGTAAGGAAGGGTGCCATCTTCTGAAGTTTTAAGAAGGTGCGCCAAAGTATTGAGCACTAAGAAAGTGGGCATCTTTCTTCTGAAATAAGTAGAGAGTGTGTCATTCTTCAACTGTTCGGTTTATTTGTAGAAAATTGTGCCATCTTCATAAGGCACACTTTTTATGCTTATACAACTACACTATCCAATAATACACCTATACCAATAACTGATGATAAACGGTTATGATAAGATATTTCTCATGCCATGTTTCTCGTAAACAGTGTACAAATAACTGCCTCCATGAACTGAGCCTTCCTCGAATAGGAAGCTACATGTCAAGCTATCAGTGATTTGTGCGTCCACTATCCATAACGTGGGTTGAACATCATCAAAAATATAATTACTATAGAAAATATGGTATATTTTGCTCGAACGTACACATGTACAATTATAACTATTTCCAACAAGAAATATTATAAATATCGGATCAGTACATCTATTATACACATATGGACAGAGGAGAAGAAGAATGGAAGCTCTTCGTACAAGTGTTGCCAAAGCTTTCTCGTTGGAAGATTCTCCAAAATCATTCATGTGTCTCCAAAACATCTCTTCTTGGTGTCTAGTAGTCAAAAGAGTAAAGTAATCAATCGCAGATTAGATCTCCACAGCTATACTTCCCCAAAATCGTTGTACTTAGATTCTAGTGTAGGATCTTTTATACTTTATTTTTCTTTTATAGTTTGTTATACAAGGTTTTCGCATAAGACCGTTGTTCATGACAAAGAAGATGACGACTCTGCTGGGGACGTACTTCTTCTCCAATGAGATTATGATATCTCAACAAGACACCGTGTTGGTCGTCTTAACAAAGAAAACTTTAGTCGTGAAATTCTACCAACAAGCTTATGAAGAGATGCTTAACGCTAGGGTAGCACCAGCCCCTCGTCCACACCCAAGATGGGAAACACCCACAAAATGTGGGTGCCCAAGTCTTATTCCTCCACTCTTAAAGTAGCTATTAATAAGGAGAAAGGTATGATTACTTTTGTCAACGAAGACTCCCTCGTCAATTCTTTTATTCCATCCCTGTCTCTGACTTGGTGGATACTCCACTTAGCAATGCCGGCGTGCTGACTAAGGGAGCAAGACAATGGGCCTCTCGTAACAACAGATGAAAATCTTACCGTATTTTCTTTAGCAAAGGAATGCATTACGATGCTAATGGGGTGGTAATGGTTCAGTATCATGCACGACGCAAAAATACTGCAGTCACCAACTTGTAGTCTAGTAAAAATATGCGTGACAGTGCTAAACGTTCATGTGCTGGCTGCTCTGAGTGTACAAGTGTTGGCTTCCATTGACGTATAGAACAGAAGGAAAGTTATTTGTCTCCCAATCTCAAGCTGCCCAAGATATGCTTAAAATTCCAGATCTTTGCACTAAGTTATGCATACAAAGACAGGATACTTCTTCCTCCACTACAGCACCACGACGTATGCCACAGAGTTCTGCCAAACTCCGTGTTGCACTTTATACACAGGTTACCATGAACCTAAGTCCTAAATTGATTGTGACCAATATAAAAAGTTAGAGTCTGCCTTCCTTTTCTTTTCCTCTTCATCCTTATTATTTATTCCATGTCATTGTACAAAAGTGTAAAGAAAGAGAGTTGCACCTGTTCTTCGGGTTGCATTTGGATTGGGGCCCTTGGCCCAGTCGCTGGAATAACGACTGTCTTTTTCTAGGTACTGCTACTTTGTTACAGTAGTAGTTGATGATAATATTGGCATAGTGATGCTCTGGGAGGACACTTTGTATGCCGCAGTTGTTTCTCTCGCTTTATGCTTGTGATTGATCATGTTGCCCAAGTCAAGAATGACATATTCACCTTTGCACCCTTCTTATGAGCCCGGGTAGACAGAGTACATGGGTGTGTAGGTGTTGAATTTGCTTTCTGGCCTGGGGTTCATACAATAACTTTCCCCAGGTTGCTGATGAAAGACTCTTTAGATTAACCCTATCCAATTGCCATTATGGGATAGACGCTTGGGCCAGTTTTGTATGACTTTTCGTCATGGGAACGCATAGTTAGTGGCGATTGCTGATGGTCGATCGAATTAGCAATTGCTTGAGTTTGGCGAGCTCGTATTACCCTAGAGTTCTTCGTCCTAGCATGTGTTGGTGCGTAGTATGAAGAGTCCAAGTTTACATCTTTGCCTTTCTCAGCATGGATTATGGAGTCAACATTGTATAAGATTCGGTAGAAGACGGAACATCTGTGGCTATTTCGGCCGGATGCGGCCATCTGCTTGCGACTATTGAGCGTTGCCGCATAGTCCCCCTTATACAGCTTTTGACGTGGCCGCATTGAACGTGTCTTAGCACTCGAACTCCTTGCATCGAAGTGTTTTCCTCTGCCAAAGCTCAAGTGTTGAGAACTTTCCTTATCAGAAGAGGCTGCCGCATGAAGGACCTCAGCTCATGGAGGCGCATAATGTGTGTCTCCTACGAAAAAAAGAGAGACAAGGAGCGAATGCTCCATAATTGTGTATAGCGCAGCAGCCTTTGCAATCCATGTCCGACGGGTCTTCAAGTTTTGAGCACTTTTCTTGTCAGAAAAGGCTGCCGCATGAGAGGCGTTAGCTTGCGTGGACGCATGATATACGTTCCCTACGGCAGAAAGAGAGACGGGGAGCGCATGCTTCTATTTTCTGTGGGTCTTCTTAGGCTTTCCCAGCCTTAAAGAATCATCGGCCTGAGAGAGAATTTCCTTGAAGGCTTGCTGGTCGATGTGTACAACCAACATCCTTTAGGTCGAACCCAGCTTTGATACATCAGACTGCGTCACGACCTTCTCATTGAAATTGAGAAGGAAGTCCCAAGCAAATTTGCCACCTTGTTTTCCATTGAAATTGAGTTTGGAAAAACTTTTATTTAATAACAAACAAAAAAGTACAAAGAAATCATAGACAAAAAATCAAAGTATATTATTTTTTATTTAGGTAATGTGACGATGAATATTGAGTACTCCAGCGATTCTTTTACTCCGTTAACGGTCTGACGAGTTAATCTGGGATGATATCTTCTCTTCTCTCTCTCTTAAGCATGTGTGCATTTACGTAGCTCGTTTGGAAGGGTATGGTCTCTGAAGCAGAAAAAACCAGCTAGCCTTAGAGACGTCTAAGTTGATCCTATATATAGCCATCATATTGGTGGGCTATAGGTGCCATATATGCTCATGTTTAGCGGCTGCAGGGGACTCTTTCAAGAAAATATGGTTGCAACTGTAAGAGTATATGATGGATAGGTTGCAACGTATTTTTTATCCTTAACAGTATGTAGTTAGGTCAGAATGAGCTGCCATGTGGACGTTTATTTAGATTTATTATTGTTGAGGATCTGGGCGGTTCTTGCCTTTTATTTGCGTGACTTTACCCGCTTGACATGTGACCCATATTTAATTAGAGAGAATTACATCAGTCACAACAAAAAGATTTTGTCTCAGGGAACCTTGCCATGTTGGACGCGTGGAGTCTAGGATGCATGAGACGTATAAAATACATAGAGTCTAGAACACATGGAGCCAGAGATGCATGGAATGCATGGAGTTTGGAACACCTGGGGTCAGAGACGCATGGAACGCATGGGGCTAGAGATGCATATAACGCATGGAGTCTGGAATGCATGTCCAAAGATGCATGAAACGCATGGAATCTCAAATGCCTGGGGCTAGAGACGTATCGAACGCATGGGGCCAGAGATGCACGGAACACATAGAGTCTAGAATGCATGGCCGGAGACGCATAGAATGCATAGAATCTGGAAAGCATAGTGCCCGAGACGCATAGAATTCATGGAGTGTGGGACGCATATAGCCAGAGATGCTTGGACTTTAGGATATATGTGGCCTTGTATATGTGGCAGTGCATGCCTGTCAAAAGTTATTATTTGTTTGATGAGAGATTCTTGTCTCTTAGTATGTTCATATTTTTAGAAGCGTATAAAAAATCATTTTTGTCTTAATTTTGTGTCAAACATGATCTTTTTGTCAGGCCTTTATGAGGCCAATATTTGGGGCACATGGATGTTGTTTTTTTGGACGCGAGGTTATTCTGCGGCCTGATTTCATCTGAGTTGACCTTAGGGTGCATGGATGCTTCTTCTTTGTCTCATAGTCATTCTGGTCTCTTCTAAGTCATCTTTGAGGTACATAGTTGTTGAGTGCATGGATCTAGATTTTCCATGATTCTATAGTCTTATTGTGAGAACGTGATATAGGGTATCGCCTCGATAGCATTATTGCAGTGGGGGAATGCAGCTGGATTCTCAGCTAGCAGATTGACTTGCGCCAGGTAGGTATCAGCATTCTGTAATGCCTCACACAGAGCAACCCAATTATCTTTCAAGAGTGGAAGAAGATTGAATAGTGATAACTTCACTAATGTATTGGCCAGTTGTGCCAAGATATCAGATTTGTAGGGCTTCTTCATCCCCTCAGTTGTATCTTTGTGCAGCGGTTTGTCAAAGCATATTTTTTTCTGCTTGGATTTGTCTGCTGCCAGAGTCTGGGATTGACCTGGACCAGATGTGGTAGGTGCGATGGTTGGGAGTACACCATTGTTAGGAGTTTCATACTCATGTTGATACAACAGGCCTGACCTTGTTGTTCCTATTATAAATTCTTTGGGAGAGGAAGAAACCATGTGGCAAGTTTTATACTTTTACCCTACGTCTTTGAGGCAGAATACGGTATTTACTGCGTCACATCTTCAACGAAATCTGGGTGAACCAACATGACCTTGCCTCGTGGTGTGTTAAGTAGTACCAGCTCGTCTGCTTGATTTTGAGCTAAAGGGAGGTTGACAACCTCCATTATTGCCCTTAAAAATTGGACAACGCTATCCTGGGCCTCCTTTGTTGGGACGTTACCAAACTAGAGAGATATCATGTTAACGGTGATCCTCTTGTCATCGAAGTCCATGGTAAAAGCTTTATTATCCAGCAAGAATTGGATATACTGCTTCAGTGTATAATAGTCCTTCATTAAGTGGTGGACATATCAATGGTAGTAGCAGTACTTGGGGTTATCCACCTGGTCTATCTCCCCAGGACTTTTGATGTCAAAAAATTGAAGTTTGTTTCCCTTCATCAATATGTCAAAGATTACAATGACTTCTTCATCTTCGAAGGAATAAGTTTCCTTCAATTTTGGAGCCTCTGCTAGCTTTTACTAGGGATTCTTGGCTAAGATGGCAACAAGGGCCTCCTTCCCTTTACCGTCACGGCTGCTATTGCCACTGTTGTTGTTGGTATTGTTGTTGTAAGGAGGTCTTCCCCTATCGTCAACAACAGGAATTTGTATGCCTAACAGTCGGGCGTTCCGTACCTTCCTTTCAGCATCGACAATATTTATGATGAATATCGTCCGCCTGACTGCTGGTAGTAGATTTCTCCGGCACGTGTCTATTATTATGGACTTTGGATGGCCGGAAGGCAACTTCAGCGAGGCTTGGCTGTATCTTTCAATGTATTTCCATACAGGCTCTTTCTTTTTTTGTATAATGTCCATTAGAGAGGACATCGTCATGTCATTTCCTCTGTCATAAAATTGGGTGAGAAAAAGGCTTCTGAGGTCGTTAAACGACGAGATACAATTATTTTGGAGACTGCAAAATTAATCGAAGTCCACTCCAAACAATTCCCGATAAAGAGTTTGGTGAGGAAAGCATCGTTGCGAGGCAGATGCTCCATTGTCGTCCATAAATAACTCTGGTACTGATGAGGAAAGGTTTTTCCTTCGAACGGAGTCAGGTTGAAAGGCCTGTACTTGGACGAGTACAATATGTGTCTCCACTAAAGGGGATATGGTTGTCGTATTCCAAGATCGCTTAAGTTATCACGATTATGTAGTGAGTCCAGGCGTGCTTGAAGTTATCAGACCCCTCGATTGCTTTCCAGGCTTCGTCTACTACAGAAGGAGCAGATGATCCGGGCAAGGCATGATTACCGCCAACGGGTGTAGCGATTGCATTTGAATCCCCATTGGTTTCGGGAACTAGGCTTGCCTGACCTGAGGTCCCTGGGGGCTGTGATGCCCTATTTGCCTTAATCTCCAGCATTGTCTGGGTCTAGGCCTTCATTGACGCACTCATTATTTGCATCGTGGTCTCGAGGAGCCGTTTATTGCTGGAGCCCTCGTGATCGTTCCCTGCTATGTATACTATTATTAAATGGAGAGATATAGAGGGGACGGTGCCTGTCGAATTTTTTATTTTAGACTCTTGTAGTGGATAGAGTGTGGCATCCTCTTCGGACTCAGAGGGAATACTACCCCCATCGTAGGAAGCTCCGTCTTCTTGACAAGGGTGGTTACCCCCAGGAATCCTAGTGTCGGTTGCTCGGAACATCGAGTCATTGTAGAGTTCTGAGGGAGCACTTCCTCTAATTTTTATATTCATCTGGGGTCTCAAGGAAGGGCTACCCCCAGCAGTTGATAATTTCCTTTTCGAGCTTGTACCCAGGAATACTCCTTCTTTGGGCACCGTGACTTGTCTCTGATTTCTTGATGCACTGGCTGAGAGTGAAGGATTGAAGGCGCTAGACTTCTGTCCTCTCCTTGTTGAAGGGGATTTCCAAGCATAGTAACATGAGGCGAAGGGCCGCTCATTCTCCTCTGGTGCTTGCACCTGCTCTTCGGGATGTTGACAAAATGACACTTTTTTTTATAGTTGTTAGAATATTGACTGCCTGTTTGTAGGTACTACTGCTCTAGCACAATAGCAGTTGATGGTGATGTTGGTATAGTGATGCCTGAAAGGGGAATGATCATGTGCCATGGTTGCCTCCCTTGCCTTACGCTTGTGATTTATCACGTCACGCAAAGTCGGGCGAGGGATGAATCACCTTTACACCCTTCTTGTGTGAACGGGTAGATAGAGCCTATGGGTGTGTAGGTGATGTGTTTGCTCCCTAACCTGGGGTTCATACAAGAACTTTCCCTGGGTCGTTATTAGAAGACTTTTGAGACCGACCCTGTCTATTTACCGTTGCGGGCTGGACGTATGGGTCAGTGTTGTACAACTTCCCGTTAAGGGCACGTATAACAGTTAGTGGTACCCGCTGACATTTAGTCGAATGGGCAGTTGCTTGAGCTTGATGAGCTCATACTGCCCTAAACATCCTCGTCCTAGAACACACTGGTGCATAGTATGAAGATTCCAAGCTTGAATCTTCCCTCTTTCAGTATGGCACAAGGGATCAGTGCCACATGATATTCGGTTAAAGATCGAGCCTCTATTGCCATTGGGGCCGCATATAGCCCTCTGCCTGCGGCCGAAGTCTGATGCCACATGGGCCTTCTTCTGCGACCTCCGTTGTGGCCGTATGGAACCTATCTTAACAATCAAGTTTCTAGCATCATAATATTTTTCTTTGCCAGAATGATTGTCATATGAGTGGGGATAACCTGCGTGGACACATGATGCGCGTCTTCTAAGGCAGGGAAAGAGACGAGTAGAGCATGATCCGTAGTTGGGTGAGACACATCGACCTTGGCTACCCATGTCCTGCGGATCTTCTTAGGCTTTACCAGCCTTGGTGAGGTGGTGCCCTAAGAGTGCATTTCCTTGAAGTCTTGTTGGTCGAAGCGTACAACCAGCATCATCTGGGTCAAGCCCAGCTTCGATGCGTCAGACTGTATCCTGATCTTCTTAACAGAGGAGAATGATGACCCTAGCAGATTCGCCATCTTGTTCACTATTAATGCAAGTTTAAGAAACTTTTATTTAAAAACCAACAAACAAGTACAAAGGAGTCTTTGCCAGACAATCTAAGTATAATATTTCTTTTTATCTGGAGAATATTACGATGGAGATCGAGTATTACAACGACTCCTTTACTCCGTTGACGTCCGACGAGGAAATGTGGATGCTCTCTTCTCTTTTCTCCCACTTAAGCTTGTGTGCCTGTACGTATCTCTTCCCCTGTCTCTGTGTGTCTTCCTCCTTCCTCGGCTTGGGTAGGCTACCCGGTTATTTATAGCCATCACGCTGATGGGTTGTGGGTGTGCATAGGTTATGCTTGCATAGATGCTGAAACTTCTATGTCTTTATCTGCAACTAGCACTGTGGACATAGGTCATGGTTGAATCGCCACGTGGAGTCCTTGTTAGGATTCGCTGTTGCTAAAAATATGATCAGTTCTCATCCTTGGTATGCACGACTTGGTCAACTTGACATGTGGCATTCACTTAGACGTGGAGAATCTCATCAGTTACAATAGAAAGATCTTATCTTGATAAGTTATTGCCACGTTGAACGCATGAGGTCTGGAACACACAGGGACAGAGATGCATGGAACACATGGGGCCAGAGACGTATGGAACGCCGGAAGTTTGGGATGCATGGGGCCAGAGACGAATGAAAAGCATTGTGTCTAGAACGCATAGGGCCAGAGACGCATGGAATAAATATAATCTGGAACACATAGGGCCAGAGATGCATGAAACGTATTGAGTCTTGGACGCAAAGGGGAAAAGAGTCATGGAATACATGATGTCTAGAACACATTGGGCCTGTCTTATGTACATGGGGAACAGTTCAGCTACATACGTAAAAATATAATAACGACAATGATGTGAGTACTGACACCAACTGTCATCGTCAGAATCAAGGCGTTCAGAGCCATTATTGCTGTCAGAGTCATAAATGTAGTGACCTGACTGAGGTGTCTTCATGCATCCAAGTCTTTATGCGTCACTTAACTTTTGGTGTGTGAGGGCTGAGGCGCATAGGGTCTTTTGAGTTCTTTTATGCTTCTACAAAGGTATTTTTGTAATTTTTTTAATGGTTGATACTTGTATAGTTATAGCTAACTAAGTGTTTAGTTATAATTAATTAGTATTAGTTGCCATTTGTGGTATTAAACGAAAGAACGAAATATATATAATACGAGGTTTACACGAAACCCACCTTCTTTGGTTTACAAACAAACTTATACAATTTGATCCTATACGAGGATGTGGGAGTATAATTTATTTAATCTGGGTAGATGATTGCTATAGGTGTCTGATCTGCAGTCGATCACTTTAGCCCTTGGACTACACGATGGTGAAGAAGTGTCGTGGAAGACGAAAAGCAGCTTCGTCGGTGGCGGAAGAGGATGGATGCACGAGGCCAATATCGTCGATCGCTACTCTTCGCCTGAGCTCTGGATGCTTCTCTCTCTCTCTCTCTCTAAGACTCTCCGATCTTGTTCTCGACCTTTGTTCGATTTTTTCGACCTTTGTTCGATTTTCTCCTCTAATTTCTTCGACCCCTTCCTCTGTTGATAGAGGTCTCTATTTATAGAGTTTTGGTGACAGTGACCACTCAATCGGTGTGGAAACCGAGTAGTGGAAAGTACAGCACCCTTTTACACAACGGTTAAAATAACCAAAGCCTGCGTATAGATGATCCTTTGAATGAGCGTGTGACGCTGGTCCAACTAAGGGACAAAATACGTATAATCGCTATGAAGATCACGGCGTAGAAGCCACGTAGGTAGGTATCTCTCGTGTAGAAGAGGTTGGCATAGAAGCCAATGTCTGTCACCATGGCGTAGAAGCCAAGTAGGCATAGAAGCCGAATAGGCGTAGAAGCCTGATGGCATAGAAGCCGAATAAGCACAAAAGGCTGAATGAGCATAGAAGTCGAACGAGCATAGAAGCTGACAAGGCGTAGAAGCCGAGCGGACACAGAAGCTGAATGGGCGTAGAGGCCGCTGCGTAACGTGCCAGAGTGGTCATAGAGGCCGAGTAGTCACAAAAGCTGAATGGGCATAGAAGTCGAGGTGATGTGGATATTTTTAGCCAAAATCACGGCTCTTGGAGATATAATCATTAATTGCAGAGACGTGTTCTGAAGGCCTGCCACCGTTCTGAGCATTCGGTGCAGAGACGTGTCTCGAGCCCTGTTCGAATAGCAGCTTTTGACGTGGCAGTCTGTTTGTCTTCTACGGAGCGTAAACAGTTCACGTTTGCCTGTGTAAAATAAGGTAGCGTACCCCTTGTATACGTAAAAGCAGTCTCCGCCGAGGGGATGTCAGTAAACGACGGTTCGGTGATATTTAATCAAATCCTCTGCATTAAATGTAGAGATCCGCCATCTACTGTGGGGCCCATCCCGAGTGGTCTGCCATCTTTCCAGCCGTCGGCTGGGTAGCCGTGCAGCACTTTTTGTCAGGAGTCAGATGTCAGGTTCACTGCGTGACTTGACAAGTTCATTTCGGGGAAGACGAAGCGTTCCTCGTACGCTTTAATGCTGCTTTGAAAGCGGATGAGTTTTACGCCATGCAGGCGATGAAGCACCCCATCTACGCTGAAGCGGCCTGGACATACTATATTTTACGAGGATGGTCCCATCATATTTTACGTCGTGCTCAGTAGAAAAGCTCCGTTGCACTCTTGATGGCCTTGAGGTCCTCTACTTATGCTGCCCTGCATCACCATGTTGCGTAAAGCTATCCAGCGTATTTTTCATGCTTCTACAAGACCCCCTTTAAAGCTTTCAAATTTCTTCGGAATTTGGAACGCTTTGAATGAAGCATGAACCGCTCCTCGTAACTCGAAATATTTCTGAATGGAGCATTGAAACGGTCTATGCTGACTTTATGGCAGATTTATTGGGGACTGGTGTGACCTCTCTCGCCTATAAAAGGCCGAGGAGTTTAACCTGTTCTTCCCACATTCCTTTTGCCACACAAGGATGATCGTCGGAGTCCGTCGGGTCGATCTGAGGAAGAAGAAGACCATGTTCTTCCAGCATGTAAGGAGCCGAAGAAGACGGCCTCTTCGAGCAAGTCTCATCTACAACGATGGATCATGGAAGGATGTCATAGCCTCCCTTGCTCGGGATAATCAGCAACTTTGTATGGCGGTTCTCCGGGAGAGAGGAAGGGTCGTTTTAGACCATGGCGCTTCCAAGTGGCGCCTTCTCCCGTTACCTCCGGGGGTGAGAGCAGCGACTGGCTCTGACCTCCGGTATTGAGTTGGGTTAAATACCTCAACTTAATCTGTCACGGTGCACGGAGCATGGGATCTGCCTAATTTAGGCACGACCAGTTCGTACTCTCCCTCCATTCACCATTCTAGTCGGTTGTGGAAACCGACCAACTGTTGGAGGAGAGATAAAGATTTGGCGTCCGTGCAAGAACCTGTCAGAACAGATTTCGGGCATAATCTTCAGCCGACGACGGGGCAGTCTTTGGCAGACGGCATTTCCCTCATATGTAATAATGAAAATGAAGAAAAACCCTTGTAGATTGAATTTCCCTCATATATAATCATGACTTTAATCTTTAATAAAATCGTCTTTCTTTCGTGCATATGATCATCTTGGCATACGTTGCTGTGAAGTCTGAATATGTGTAGCTTTGACACGTCTGATTCTTTATGCCGACTCTGTTTAGAAAGAGTGCTAGGTCCTGTTCGTCTTTTACGCATAACTGTAGATGCGTAGAAAGCCACTTTAGCATTCGAGTGTTCGAACCGTCCTGCTGTTTTTAGGAGTGAGGAACCGCGTAGAATTCTGAACTGCTGCTTTTGATGAACAGAATTTCTTTGTTCAGACATCATCTTCAAGAATGATTTCTCAAAAATCCCTTGGAACAGGGTCAAGAAATGGCTGTCAAACTGATTTTCCATCTTGATAGATGAAATATTCAGACTGGAGTCTGGATGAACTTCGAATCGACCCATGAAGAAGAGTAGTTTTTCAATGTTGAACTCTGTATGCTTCGGGTACTTGGGATATCTTGAGGTCAAGAACGAGTATCTTCTGTGTGAACTCTTTACAATTGACCGCTTTTGAGGACCATTCAGATGTATGCGTGATCTGGCCGGTATATCCTTCAGATGTGCGGGAAGTCGTGGAGCGTAAAATCATTAGTCTGCAGCTTCTGAGCATAAACTAAACACCATCGAGCGTGAAATCATAGACTTGTAGTTCCTGAGCGTGAAGTCGTAGGTTTATAGCCTCTCGAGCATAAAAGCTACTGAGCACAGAGGCATCTGGGCATAAAACCCGACTTGTAGCCGTCGAACGTAAAGCTGTAGATTCGTAGCTGTCGTGCGTAGAAAGCTCTTTAGCGTAAAACTGAAGATTTGTAGATTCTGAAAAGAAAATTTTTTTCGAGCGTGAAGTCGCGGATCTGTTGCTTCTGAGCGTAAACTAAGCGCTACCGAGCGTGAGATCATCGGTTTGTTGTCTGCTGGCATGAAGTCATAGGATTGTGGCCTCTCGAGCATAAAAGCTACCGAGCACAAAGGCATCCGGGCGTAAAACTATAGACTTATAGCTTGCGAGCGTGAAACCGTAGATCTGTTGCTGTCGAGCGTAGAAAGCTCCTTAGCGTAAGAACTGCTGACCTGCTTTGTGCGAAAAACTTTTCGATTTCGCTGACTGTCCGCCTTCTCTGAATAATAGGCTGACGTAGAACCCAATCATAACCGAATATTTAATTAGGAGATTTGGTTCGGGGTCCGAGTAGTCCATCCGAACTCTATATATATCCCGAGTTTTTTGAGAGAAAAACTTTTCATCCGTCTTCTGCGAAAGAAAGCCTCCGACTGTTCGAGCTCTTCTCCGAGTCTTCTCTGAGTCTTCAAAGTTTCCAGTAATGGCATCTAAGCAATCCTCCTCCTCTAAGGGAAAGAAGATTGATTCCTCTTCTCGTTCTTCTGCCCAAGCAGGAGTGCCTCCGGTTGGACAGGGCAAACCCTATTCTGAGCCGGGCATCCCGCCGACAAGCAGTGCACCCGAGCTGATAGGTAGTGCTTTTGGGATGAATGAGAACGACTAAAAAATCCTTCGCACATGTTGAACGTGACCGTGCTAGGTCATCTTCTGTGTTGATAGCCTCTTTGAGGAAGATGATGCACGGAGACATTTTATTTTTTTACGCCCACATTCCTAATGTGTCAGCGTAAAAACTCTATTTTTTTGCAGTTGAGCGTAAAAGTTTTGACCGTCGAAAACTTGGTGTATACCATTAAAATTTAAGTTTTATGCTTGTTGATGGAAATCCTGGCGTAATAACTCAATTTAATCAATTTGGCGTAAAGCACAGATCGTATACTGCCAACCTTGAATTTTACGTTTTTTAAGGAAACGGATTCCAGCGTAAAGGCTCAAGTTTTACAGTCTTGGCGTAGAGCATGGACTGTTATTTTTCCTTTTTGCGGATGCTGCAAGTCCCGAAATGTCTAGTTAGGAATTGACGTGTTTCTTCGGTGCTTTCGCAGTTGACTTGCATGGGTCTCCGCTGGCTGAAGTGATGGGCTCTGCCGCCGGGATGCTGCACTCCAACTATTTGGAGGATCTGTCACACGTGACATTTCCTATCTCCGGGCCCCAATACCCCGAAGGATAGACAATTCTGATATTGGCTCAGGGCGAGCGAATGCTGCTGAGCCTGATTAGTGGAAAGCCTTTGATGTATGTAGACGGGGACCAGTATATAAAGCCGGCCTTTCTTTTCGGGGACATGATTGATAAGCAGTCCCAGAAGAAGCCAAAAAAAAAAACTCTGGGTTTTCCCTACCGGGAAGTTGGTCTTGAGTCTGCCCAAGATGCCGAGAGATTATCCTATCTCGGCATTCTCCCATGCTACTCATCCCAGGAGGATGTCGTGGACGCTGACTCCTGATCTTCACGGTAGGCCGGGAAAGATCTTCTACCAGAAAGGATCTGGCCTTTTTGTCAGCCGCCCTTCCGATCATGTAATATTGTTCAGGGGATTATACCCGGGCAGTGTCCCTAGTGAAGACAGCTTGGTGCTCCAGCCGGTGCAATTGTCGACCTTCTGCAATGATTTCATCGGGCGCGGAGGAGTATACCCCAAGGCGAATCCTCGATGCAATGGGTGGATGACCCCCACAAATCTTCGATGGGCTCGCTTAGTTGATTGGGCCCTGGAGCATTTTTGGATCGAGTTGGAGAACATCGGTCTGTTGGCAGCTGTGGGTGCTACCAGAGTTGGGTTGCCTCCTAACCCTAACCTATTTTTGGCACTGATGGAGCGATATATTTCGCTTACCGGGAGTTGGGGGATTCAGACCCTCGGGTAGTGGAAGTGTATCAGGAGCTGATGTGCCACTACCTTGCTTGCACCGCCTTCTACGCTGAGCCTTCAGATTTGGCTCACACAAGTAAATGGACGTCCTACCTCTTTTTTTACCGGGCTAGGGCTGCTCAGCGGGAGAAAGTTTTGGAAGTCAAGGATGAGCCCATGAATCCTCTGAGCGTGCTGACTGATCAGGAAGTCGACGATCTCCTGGAAGAAGCTAGGGCTCCGGATCAGATCCTCGTCGAAGGGATAGGAAAATATCCTACAAGTACTAAGGCCTACAGCTATCTAAGGCATTGCCGCAGGGCTCTATCCAAGGAAGCTCAACTGGCTGGATTCCTTTCTTTATGGCTGCACCGACTGGTGGTACCCGGCATCGCATCTGCAGATCGTATTCACCGTAATATCTTTTGGCCTGCAGTGCGTCTGGTGTTTGGGGCGAGACTGGGCTTGCTCCCTGCCATGGTGTGCCGCATACAAGCTGGCCTGAAGGCGATGACTGAGGCGCTGCTTGCTGATGAAGCTCGGCGTGAAAGCTTTCCCCGGGTGGAATTACCATACCTGTATTTGATGGGATGGTTAATTCTCCATAACTCTCGGGTGATGTCTCCCGGTTCTGGCAGTAGCTTGGGGGGGAGTTTCTTGCTGAATTATAAGAAATCCTCTTGGAACGTGCTCACAGTTTTAGACTGTCGGCGGGTGCTGCATTGCGGTCACAGCTGAAAGCTCCTTTGCAGTTTCCCCTCTGTTCATCGCAACCAATCGAGGATTTAGGCTTGAGGACTCAGGTAGAGATAGGACCACTCTTTCTTCTGAAGCCTTCAATTGGTTGGTCTGCATTAGACCTTCCCACCTGCTGTACAGAAGTGAAGATCACTGCTTCTTCGAACCCTACCTGCCTAGTCGGTTTTCCAGGCAGTTTCGGTACGATCAGTTGCATGTGGGCAACGCCGTCACCAGCTTCAGGTCCAGAGGTGGACTCATCGATGGAGCGAGGGGATGGCAATATTTTATCATGGGCTATACCAGGGCAATTTTTATTGTGCCTTTCGTCACACCCTCCACGGAGCTGCGCATCCTGCATTCGTATGCCCAGTTCTATGTGGCAACGAACACCTCCTATCATGATTTTGATATGGGTGGAAGTTTTAGGGTGCCCTCTTCCAAACCTGCAGGAAGGGTTGAAGTCCCCTCGATTTCTTCTGACGAGGGTGACGAGTCCGCTACTCCGGATGAGCCTCTCGTATCAGTACCGAGGGGTAAAATACCTCCGCCTGCAGGAGCGTTGGTAGTCTCTGGGAAACGAAGGGCTTCCGCTCTGAAAGAGGCTTCCCCTCGTAAGAGGACGAAAAGGATGGTTGCTCGTCCTCTCCAGATTCCTGCATTGAGGCTCCTGGAAGTGAGCCTGCTTCTCCCTATATTGGGGATGATTCTTTGATTGGGGGTTCCTCGCCTTTTAGAGAGGAACCTTCTACAGTTTCGGCCAGTGGCACCGAAGAATCTCAGCTGGAGGTTGCTACCGCTGCTACTGCTTCAGGTAGTGGAACGAAGTCGCCTTCGAGGCTGGTTATAAGACTCCATATACCTTTGTCCGGATCAGCATTGGGAGAGTCCCCTGCTGTGCCCGTCAGTGCTTCTAACGAGATTCCAGTTAACGAGCCTCAAGTGGATCTTGGCAAAGACCTGGAAGAGTATTTCCCAGTGTCAGTTAGTAGGCCCTTGTCTCCAGGTATGACAGCTTGCCTAGCATCACTGTCGTCTTTTCGTGCCTCTTCTTTTAGGAAAATTAACATCATGTTTGACATTAACTTCCTCTTGTCTTCTTCTCAGGGGATGACCTATTCGGGGAGGGCAATGTATATGCGTCCTTCGGCTCCGTGTCAGGTCCTGGCATTGATACTGAGGCGCCTGGTTTTGGAGGGGAAGCATCTTCGTGTGCCGGCTTGCCTGCCGACGAGGCTTCGATACCTCAAGAGGATGACCCTGTCGTTGCGACAATGCCTTCTTCGAGTATGCGGGTTGGCACATCCTCTTTTATCATACCCCCTGTTGAGACGAGAATTATGGCCACGTCGATTGCGGTCGCCTCTGGAGCTAGGTTCGACAATATTGCAGCCACTCCCAGCGTGCATTCCGGCCTAGCTGCACTGACCGAGCAGTATACCAGTATCTTCTACAACACTTTGAAAATGTTGATATCAATGGTGTTGGAGAAGAATCTAAATTTTGAGTGCCTGAAGAGGTCCTCTCAGTTTTCGATAGAGGCGATCAGGGACCTTGGCGATACTGGTTTAGCTGATGCCCTGGCGGAGGTAGTTAATGGTTTGGAGCACCCCATTAACGAATACTCGCAGCTATCCCAAGGCATTGTTGACGATTTGGTCCAGGATGAATACGACTCGCTGACTGCAAGGCTGGGAGAGTTGGAAGCTCTGAGCAGGTCCCTCGAGATGCGGCAGCAGGAGATGAGCGATGAGCACACCCTCTTAGAGTGTGTTGTTCCCCAGTTGGCCAAGAGTAAAGCTGAACATGAAAAAAATAAAGCGAGGGTCCGTAAGTTGGAGGCTGAGCTCGCTTTAGCGAAGGAGTGGTCTCGTGCTTCAGCCGCTGGAGTGCATGTGTTACAGAGCCAGATGGAAGAAGCTCAACAGAACTTGGCACATGCGAGTGCCATGCACGCCGATATTACACATTCTCTGTCCGATTTATCCGATTTGAATAATGAGGAGACGAGATGGGAGCAAGCTTGAGCTGCTGTTTTGGACTCCAGGAATGAGAAGATGGCCAGGCTGGCGTAGCAGATTCGCGATTTGACCGCTCCTCCTTCATGATGTACTTTTGCTTTTGCTTTTTAATGTACTTCCGCTCTTTTTTTTTGGGAATAATAAATAGGCTTTTTATCTGACTTTGTGGACCCGTTATTTCGGAATGTAAATGACGGGTTCGGGTGAGAGTACTATCAGAGGTAGTATGGACATGATAGTCTCTCGGTAAACTTTAGCAGGGCGCCTCTATTCAAGGGTCATATGGACATGATAGAGTACGACCCAACTAGTTTCGTTTTGGAAGTAGTTTTGTCAAAATGAGATTTTTGTCTTTATTCTACCTGAGCAGAGGAGGTTAAGCATAGTACCTTTTCAGGAATCTGCCATTGATAGGAGCCAATAGTAGGTCTCCATTAGGCTGGGCTAACCTGTAAGCGTCATTTGAGAACGCTGTCTGGATTACGTAGGGGCCTTCCCATTTGGGCTAAAATTTGCCCTTGCTCCTGTGAGTGAAAATCATTGGCCTTCTTACAGCTAAGACTGGCTCGCCAACTTTGAACACTCTTTCCTTTACTTTTTGATTAAAAGCTCTGGAAATGCGCGCTTGGTAGAACGCGATGCTCTGTTGAGCTTGAAGGCATTTCTCGTCTAATCCCTCTAGCTCTTGAAGCCTTAGAAGGTCATTCTTTTCCCGAGTTAACTCATTGGCGACTGCTATCCTGAGTGACGAGATTTGGATTTCGATAGGAAGAACTGCTTCGCTCCCGTAGACCAGTGAGAACGGGGTGCAACCTGTCGGCGCTCGAACCGTTGTGCGGTATGCCCAGAGACATTCTCCCAGCTTCTCGTTCCAATCTCTTTTGTTCGAAGAGACAAACTTCTTCAAGAGTTTGATAATGGTTTTGTTGAAGGCTTCCGCCAAACCATTAACAGCTGGATAATACGCCATAGAGGCAACATTTTGTATCCGATTTTTATCGTAAAATCGATGAAACGCTTGGCTGATGAACTAAGGCCCATTGTCATGGATTATCCTTCGGGGAGTACCAAAGCGATAAATGACATGATGCTTGATGAAGCTGATCATATTAGATATTTTTACCTCAGTGAGAGGGATCGCCTCTGCCCATTTGTAGAAGTAATCCGTGATGGCCAGTATGAACTGGTGACCTCTGGAAGAAGACGAGTGAATAGTACCAATGATGTCCATACCCCATGCTTCGAAAGGCCAGGATGCAACTGTAGGATGTAGATGTTCAGACGGCTGGTGTATGAAGTCTGCATGTACCTGACAGGCCTTGCATCGTTTGGCATACTTGATTGCGTCTGCGATCATAGTGGGCCAGTAATAGCCCATTCTCCTGATACGATCTTGTAGCTTAGGACCAGGTTGATGCGCCCCGTATACACCATCGTGAGCTTCGCGAATAATCTGCTATGCTTCGTCGTTAGAGGGACATCTCAATAGCAGTCCATCGTAGGTCCGACGATATAGGCATTGTGAAGATGCATCGAAGTAGAAGCGTAATGATCGTCTTTTGACGGATGCTGCTTCTTTAGGGTCCTCCGACAAGATTCCGTATGCCACGAAATCTATAAAGGGACTTCTCCAATCTTTCGTAGGAGGATCGGTGTTCACAGCGTAACTGCGTTCGATGTGAGCGTTGTTCTTCACGAAAAATAGGTCTCTGTTAAGAAGGATTACCGAATTCTGCCTTCTTATAGGAGTAGCTAAATCTGTAGCTAGACTGGCTAGGGCATCGGCTTCCAGATTCTGAGATCGAGGTACGTGCTCTAGGAAGAATCCCTTGAATATCACGGCTATCTCGACCGTTGCTTGGTGATAGGGGATGAGGTCTCGATTCCGGACTTTATATATTCCCCTGACTTGATTGACGATAAGCAGAGAATCACCAAAAGCTTCTAGAGATTTGACCCCCAGCTCTTTAGCGACTTGGAGCCCGATTAGTAGAGCGTTGTACTCTGCCACATTGTTGGAACAGGGCTCGTTAATAGATGACGAGTTTATCGGGAGTAACCAGGATAATTCCTACCCCTGAAACCACGTTTCGTTTGGGACCAGTCCTGGAGGCGCCGTCGAAGAACAGTTGCTATGCGTCACTTTCCATTGCGGAACTATATTCTGCAACTTTGTCGGGAATGTCCTCGTATAATTTGGAGGCCTCCAGGATCGGATGAGCAGCTAGGAAGTCAGCCAATGCTTGGCCTTTGACGAACTTCTGAGGGACGTACACCATGTCATATGGTGTCAATAACATCGCCCAAGTTGCGAGTCGGGAGTTAAGAACACTTGGCTTGCTTATCAGTACCCGAAGAGGATTGATCTTGGAGATGATGTGAATAGTCTGGCCGGTGACATAGTATCGCATCTTCTGGAGAGCGAACATCAGAGCCAAACATTCTTTTTCCACTGGATTATACTGGTGCTCAGCTCCGATCATCATTCTACTTAGATAGTAGATAGCATGTTCATGTCCCGCATCGTTCTTCTACGCGAGAAGAGCTCCTAGGGAATGGTCCATCGCTCGAACGTACAGGAAGAATGGTCTTCCTACGACGGGAGGCACCAGAACTAGCGGACAAGTGAGGTAGCGCTTGATATCCCCGAACGCTTGCTGACAGGCTTTGTCCCATATGAAGGATACACCTTTCTTCATGAGGCGAGAAAAAGGATGGCATCTTCCATAGAGGTTGGATATGAATCTCCCGATATAGGCCAGACGACCTTGAAACCCTCTGAGTTCCCTCAGATTACGGGATGGTCGCATTTCCAAGATGGCCTTGACTTTATCAGGGTCCACTTGAATGCCTTTGGCGGTAATAACAAATCCCAGAAATTTGCCACTAGATACACCCAGAAAGGACTTTGTAGGATTCATTTTGAGTTGATGTTGGCTCATCAGCTCAAATACCGTCTTTAAGTCTTGGATGTGATTGACCCTGAGGCGGCTTTTGACAGCTATATTGTCTATGTAACATTCCACTATTTTGCGTAAATGCTTGTGGAATATGTTACTCATAGCCCTTTGGTAAGTAGCTCCGGCGTTCTTCAACCCGAAGGGCATGACCGTATAGCAATATACCCCCAGTGGTGTCCGGAAGGCAGTATGCTTCTCGTCTTCAGGATGCATCTTGATTTGATTTTATCCTGAGAATCTGTCCATGAAAGACATGCGTTCGAAACTGCAGGTATTGTCGATCACGACGTCTGTGATGGGAAAAGGAAACTCGTCCTTGGGGCAGGCTGCGTTCAGATCTCGGTAATCGATGCAGACTCGCACTTTCCCATTCTTCTTCATGACCGGGACAACATTGGCGACCCAGTCGGGATGTTGTTCCTTCCGGATAAAACTATAGGCTATCAACTTCTTGACTTCAGCTTCAATGGCGTCCATCATATCCGGGCAGAACCGGCATTGGTGCTGCTTTACTGGCTTTGAATCGGGCAATATATTGAGTTTATGGGTAGCTACCTTTGGATCAAGTCCTGGCATATCCTCATAATTTCACGCAAAGACGTTGATGTATTCTTTTACCAGTTGAATGACTTCTCCCCTTTCGGCTGGGGAAAGATTGTTACTGATAAATATCGGCCTTGGTGAAAGTTCATCCCCAACATCAATCTGGATAACTTCATCTTTGGTGGGAGGTTCTCTCTGCTTGAAGCAGAATTCCCACTGAGCAACCATTTGCTGAGCCCAAGCGTCATTCTCGAATAGTTCAGATTCTTGTTCGTCTGATTCGAAGGGATCCGTCACTATCATATTTACTGGTAATGTTTGCTCGAGAGCACAAGGTGAGTTGGAGGGCGACGAGCCATCTTGAAAAGAAGAAAATGTGTCCTCATCTGACTTGGAAGTCGTAAGGGAGGTGGCATACCGTAACCCGAAACGAGTTTATTGATAGCGGGAATTGCCGTACGGTGGTATTCGTCTGCCTTTCCCATAGTTAAGACCTGGCTTCAGTTTTAAGTCACAACCCATATTTTGTATGATCTTTAGGGCTTGCGGGCTGTATCTGTGAACTTGTACTTCACCAGCATCGTCATTGAAGGAATCTTCTAGTATAGTCGATTCGTTGCACGTTCGGCAGAAGACTATTGAATGCTGACTGCTGCAGGCAGGCGAAACAATGAAGATAGAGACCTCATGTGGTCCATATGTCATGACGACATTGGATGATGACACTACTTCCCATATGTATGGATGATAAAAATTTATAGCTTCCAAGAATTTTTGTGCTATAGTTTCTATATCATCATAGGAAGAGGATTCCTGATTTGGAATCTTAGCGTCGATATACTGGAAAAGAGGGTATTTATTATCATCCGGAACTCCGTTCCTGGTTGTATTTACATCAGTCGGCTGCTTGTTGCGTCGAAGGTTGACGACCAAGGGTGGAGGCTTATGTCTGCTCAGAGGTAATATGGACATGGCAGTTTTTTGTGGAATTAACACTGCTGGCGTACTTATGACTAGGTACGGGTGTTAAGTGTAGATGGCAACCTACATCAGAAGATAGTGGATAGCCAAAAGTTTATTCAGAGATAATATGAACATGACAAACTTTTGATCGTGACTCCTTTGGAGATGGAGGTACACGTCTGCTCAGAGGTGATATGGACATGGCAGTTTTTTGTGGACTTAACACTGTTGGCGTACTTATGACTAAGTACGGGTGTTAAGTGTAGATGGCAACCTACATCAGAAGATAGTGGATAGCCGAAAGTTTATTCAGAGGTAATATGAACATGACAACTTTTGATCGTGACTCCTTTGGAGATGGATGTACATGTCTGCTCAGAGGTGATATGGATATGGCAATTTTTTTTGTGGACTTAACACTGCTGGCGTACTTATGACTAAGTACGGGTGTTAAGTGTAGATGGCAACCTATATCAGAAGTTAGTGGATAGTCGAAAGTTTATTCAGAGGTAATATGAACATGACAACTTTTTATCATGACTCCTTTGGAGATGGAGGTACACGTCTGCTCAGAGGTGATATGGACATGACAAATTTTTGTGGACTTAACACTGCTGGCGTACTTATGACTAAGTACGGGTGTTAAGTGTAGATGGCAACCGTCTGGTATTTTTCTGTAGTGATCGTTCCCTTGTTTATAAGTGCAAAGTGATGACCTTGGCGTCGATCAATTCCTGAATTCTCCCTTTTAGTACATAGCAGGCCCTTGTAGGGTGATGGGTGTACCGATGGAAGAGGCAATAATCAGGGTCATCGACTCCGCCGGCCCTCTCAGGGTATCTGATGTCGGGTAGCTGAAGCTTGCGTTCCTCCCTCAATATATTGAAGATTTCAATTATGTCATCTTCTTTGAAGGAGAAAGTCCCTTTTGGTCGTAGGGCTCCTGATGCCCTAGTTTTACGGTCTTCCGGGAAGATTATCGTTGTTGCATCATCCTCGAATCTTGAGGACATTCTGCCCCTAGCCTTGGATGCTGCCTTATTTTGTCGAGGTGAGTTACCCCCAGACATGTCGCGGCCTCTGGCTGTAGAAACTGATTCAGCGGGAGCCGCCTCTAGTTGTACAGGATTAGACTTTGGAGTTTTGGGTTTTGTAAGAGATGCAGTATATCCCAACCCGAAACGAGCTTGTTGATGGTGAGAATTACCCTGCAACGGTGTTCGTCTACCTTTTCCATTGTTGAGGCCTTGTTTCAGCTTCAAATCATAACCCATGCTTCGCATAATATTTAATGCTTGCGGGCTATATCGGTGGGTTTGTATCCTGCCAGTTTCAGACTCGCGAGATTCTTCCTGTATGATCGGGGTATCCCGTCTGCGACCAAAGATTATTGGATGCTGATCGTCGCGAGTTGGTGGAATAATAAAGATAGAATCTTCCTGTGTTCCACCTGTTATGACGACATTAGACGTTAACGTATCTTCCCATAAGATCTCTCCACGTTTGACTGTTAGGGGAACTGAAGTCCGTTTATGACTCTTGTTTTTGCGTTTCTGGATTAGATATTTGCGCAGGTCAGAAGAAGTTGCAGAAGAAGAAGAAGACTGCTCATTCTTTTGGTTCGCCATGGTAGGTATGCGGACGATGGGGACCATAGTCTTCTTGTGCCACCCGTATACAAAAGATTGGCCATCTGGGCGACGGATAATCTCTGAGGAGCGCGTCTTTCCGTCAATCGAGCCTTCTGTACGCTTAGGGACTTCGCCTGGCGTAATTTCGAGCTTCTCTCTGGTTGACGTAAGGCTGAGGATGTCCTTAGGCGGCCATCAGATCCTCGCGTAATTTGGAGGGCGGATAGATTGTTCCCTTGCTGGCATGAATGCCGAGAAGTTAAGTAGCTCACCGCTTGCTTTCCCTTGTGGAGATCACGGGTGTCATCTGGTTCCCCGTAGAGGTCAGATGTTGTCTTACGCGCGGAGCATGCTTTGTACTTCCGATTTGGCGCCGAGGCATCATCAGAAGTTTTGTCTATTCTGCCACGGACGGGAGACTGGTTTCTACGCGTAGAGCGCAGTGGATACTTCTGGATTAGCGCTGAGGCTTTGCCCAAAGTTTTGTCTGTACCGTGCGTAGCGGGAGACAGGTTTCTACAAGTAGAGCACAGTGGATACTTCTGGGTTAGCGCTGAGACTTTACCCAAAGTTTTGTCTGTACTGCGTGTGGCGGGAGACTGGTTTCTACGAGTAGAGCGCAGTGGATACTTCTGGGTTAGCGCTGAGGCTTTGCCCGAAGTTTTGTCTGTACCGCGCGTAGTGGGAGACTAATTTTTACGTGCGGGGCACGGAGGGAGCAATGCTACAACCTCATTGGTCAGAGAGATCGGAGAGTCCACAGGAATGGTAGAGGATGTCTTGGGCATCCAGACCTTGTGCAGCTTCCTATTGTTTTGTACAGAGAGAGAGTGAGAGCTACCCCCCGTCTAAAGCATGTCTTCGTAGGCAGACTGGTCGAACTGGACGACCAGTGTCTTCTTCACGGATCCGACGGATACCGTATCGTGTTGAGCAATCGCTTCCTCATCAGAAGAGAAAGATGTCCCCAGCAGAGTCGCCATCTTGTTTGTGGTATTAAATGAAAGAACGAAATGTATATAAAATAAGGTTTACACGAAACCCACATTCTTTGGTTTACAAACAAACTTGTACAATTTGATCCTATACGAGGATGTGGGAGTACAATTTATTTAATCTGGGTAGATGATTGCTATAGGTGTCTGATCTGCAGTCGGTCACTTTAGCCCTTGGACTACACGATGGTGAAGAAGTGTCGTGGAAGACGGAAAGCAGCTTCGTCGGTGGCGGAAGAGGATGGATGCACGAGGCCAACGTCGTCGATCGCTACTCTTCGCCTGAGCTCTGGATTCTTCTCTCTCTCTCTCTCTCTCTCTCTCTTAGACTCTCCGATCTTGTTCTCGACCTTTGTTCGATTTTCTCGACCTTTGTTCGATTTTCTCCTCTAATTTCTCCGACCCCTTCCTCTGTTGATAGAGGTCTCTATTTATAGAGTTTTGGTGACAGTGACCACTCAATCGGTGTGGAAACCGAGTTGTGGAAAGTATGGCATCTTTTTACACAACGGTTAAAATAACCAAAGCCTGCGTATAGATGATCCTTTGAATGAGCATGTGACACGGGTCCAACTAAGGGATAAAATGCATATAATTGCTACGAAGATCACGGCATAGAAGCCACGTAGGTAGGTATCCCTCGTGTAGAAGAGGTTGGCATAGAAGCCAATGTCTGTCACCATGGCGTAGAAGCCAAGTAGGCATAGAAGCCGAGTAGGCATAGAAGCCTGATGGCATAGAAGCCGAATAAGCACAGAAGGCCGAATGAGCATAGAAGCCGAACGAGCATAGAAGTTAACGAGGCGTAGAAGCCCAGCGGGCACAGAAGCTGAATGGACGTAGAGGCCGCTGCGTAACGTGCCAGAGTGGTCGTAGAGGTCGAGCAGTCACAAAAGCTGAATGGGCGTAGAAGCCGAGGTGATGTGGATATCTTTAGCCAAAATTATAGCTCTTGGAGATATAATCAAATCTCTCGCATTAAATACAGAGATCCGCCATCATCTTTAATTGCAGAGAAGTGTTCTGAAGGCCTGCCACCGTTCTGAGCATTCGGTGCAGAGACGTGCCTCGAGCCCTGTTCGAAGAGCAGCTTTTGACGTGGCAGTTTGTTTGTCTTCCGCGGAGTGTAAACAGTTCACGTTTGCCTGAGTAAAATAAGGCAGCGTACCCCCTCATATGCGTAAAAGCAGTCTCCGCTGAGGGGATGTCAATAAACGACGGTTCGGTGATATTTAATCAAATCCTCTGCATTAAATGCAGAGATCCGCCATCTACTGTAGGGCGCGTCCCGAGTGGTCTTCCATCTTTCCAGCCGTCGTCTGGGTAGCCGTGCAGCACTTTTTGTCAAGAGTCAGATGTCAGGTTCACTGCGTGACTTGACAGGTTCATTTCAGGGAAGACGAAGCGTTCCTCGTACGCTTTAACACTGCTTTGAAAGCGGATGAGTTTTACGCCATGGAGGCGATAAAGCACCCCGTCTACGCTGAAGCGGCCTGGACAAACTGCATTTTACGCGGATGGTCTCATCATATTTTATACCGTGCTCAGTGGAAAAGCTCCGTTGTACTCTTGATGGCCTTGAGGTCCTCAGCTTACGCTGCCCTGCATCACCATGGTGCGTAGAGCTATCCAGCATATTTTTCATGCTTCTACAGTGGAGTCCTTGTTAGGATTCGCTGTTGCTAAAAATATGATCAGTTCTCGTCCTTGGTGTGCATGACTTGGTCAACTTGACATGTGGCATTCACTTAGACGTGGAGAATCTCATCAGTTGCAACAAAAAGATCTTATCTTGATAAGTTATTGCCACGTTGAACGCATGAGGTCTGGAACACACAGGGACAGAGATGCATAGAACACATGGGGCCAGAGACGTATAGAACGCAGGAAGTTGGGATGCATGGGGCCAGAGACGAATGGAAATCATGGTGTCTAGAACTTATAGGGCCAGAGATGCATGGAATAAATATTGTCTGGAACACATAGGGCCAGAGACGCATAAAATGTATTGAGTCTTGGACGCAAAGGGCCAAAGACTCATGGAATACATGATGTCTAGAACGCATTGGGCCTATCTTATGTACATGGGGAACAGTTCAGCTACATACGTAAAAATGTAATTACGACAATGATGTGAGTACTGACACCAACTGTCATCGTCAGAATCAAGGCGTTCAGAGCCATTATTGCTGTCAGAGTCATAAATATAGTGACCTGACTGAGGTGTCTTCATGCATCCAATTCTTTATGCGTCACTTAACTTTTGGTGTGTGAGGGCTGAGGCGCATAGGGTCTTTTGAGTTCTTTTATGCTTCTACAAGGGTATTTTTGTAATTTTTTTAATGGTTGATACTTGTATAGTTATAGCTAACTAAGTGTTTAGTTATAATTAATTAGTATTAGTTGCCATGAATATAATATTCTCTTCAAGATGGATAGATACCCTCCCTAACTAATTAGATTCCTCCATAACCAAAAAGATGGAGGGGCTAACATGTAATTAACTATATACAACCAACTGAATTGAGTGGCCGGCCCCTCTCTCCTCTTTCCCTCCATTTTATTTCATTATCATCTCCTTCTTCTTCTTCTTCTTCCTAAATTCATCTTCTTCCTCAAGCCACTCCACTACCAAACAAAATTTCCACCAAATCCACCCCCAAATCAACCAAAATCCACAAAAAGTTCCTATTCTATGGTTGCCTAAAGCTTTGGAGAACAAGAAGGAGCTAGGAGGAGCTATAAGGAGTTTCTAGCAAGGAGCTTTGAAATACAACTACTAATAGGTAATTCCTTTATTTCTCCCAATTTCTATGTTAGAAACTCTATTTGAACCTATAGGAACCCACCTATGGCTAGATCTAATCTTCTAGGTGGTGAATTAGGTTATAGGGACACCAATTCTAGTCTATCTATGTGTTTTTAAAGGTCATTTAGTGGAATTACAAATTCTGTCCACCAAGTGTTTGTAGAATAGTCTCGATAGTTTTTTTTTTTAGCTAATTTAGTGTTGTGCTTGTGTCCATGTGTCCTAATTATGATATGGAGTAGTAGTGTCAAGAAAGAATGGAATATGCGTGGTCAATTTTGGTAATTCATGTCTAAATGTGCTTCTAATGGTTCAATTGTGTTTTATTACCTCATTGCCACAATTATATATGATTTAAGAGTTGGAAATGTGTATACATGTGTCATGGAGCTTGTGTATCATAATTGGGGGTTAGTATATAATATTGGTGTTGGTATCATGGTGGTATTGGTGTAGGAAGAGTATCATGGCAGAATCCTGGCATTGGTGTAGTGTACTATGGTATCAAGAGGATACGGGGATTTTGGTATCAATTTCCAATCAATAAAAAGTTAGCCCGAGTTTATATTTTTGGTGTTGCTGACAAAAATGGTGACTTTGTTGTGGAAGAGCTTCTCCTCCAATGAGAAGCTGGTGATGCAATCCGACGTGACCATGTTAGGTTTGACTCAGAGGATGTTGGTCAGTCGCTTCGACCAACGGGCATTCAAAGACATGCTGGACAAACCAAGCTCTCCAATGAGGCCCGTACAACCTCGCAAAACTCTTAAAACTGGAGATGTCATGGCCGCTGCGCTGAGCCCTAAGTTTGTACCCAATGCATTATTAACCCTGCCGTAGTTTCACACGCGTTTGGCATGTATCCCGCCGACAAGTGGTGAAATTTAACGAGTCCCGCACGACCTCACAAGGCTCGTAGGATTTGGGTTGCCAAAGCCGCTGGCCAAACTCGAACCCCGTTCAAGAAGCACCGCCAACCTTTGTCGCAGACGCACATAAGGTTGGCGAGCATCCTATCTCCATCTCCAAAGCCGTCCTTAAGAGAAACAGTGCTGAGTCTCAAGATGCGGGCACGCAATGTTGTCTAGACAAGAAAGTATGCGCTGATCATAAGCACATGAAGCCTTCCCCAAACAAGGTTGTTGTTAACAAGGACTCGTATAGTCCTAACTTGGATTCCATGTGCTACGCACCTAAGGGCGTTGGTTCAGGGAAACGCAAATCAACCCGAGCCATGCATTCTCGAGGGCTGCACCGCCAACTCTCCAAAAGCATACGTCATTGGTTGTTACATTCGTTGCTAATGGATGACTCTATAGGGCCGACCAAGGCGCTCATGTGCCAGAGGTGAGTCGACCCTTAGAGACCCCAAGGGGTATAACGGATATTACATAGTAGCTTGAGGGAGGGGCTAATGTAAACCCCCTCAATTATTATTTTAGGTAGACTAGATAGAGTTAAAAAAAAAATTTAGCATGAAGGTATTTGAGGTTTAGAAATTAGGCTACGTTGTCTGGTTCTTTAATTAAACCCTAGGTGCACCCTACTGTTGCTACAGTAATTGGAGCCCAACAATAGCCCTTAATTTCCAACTAATTATTGCACCTTTGACCTGACAAGCCAACCTAGGCGCATGACTTTTCCATCACTCACAAACACATTGCACAACTTCCCCGTCCCAAAATTAATTCTTTAATCCTATGTCGCGTACCTATATCGTTGGCATCACTTTTGGGACACAAACTCAACCCGTTCTGCCGAACCAATTAAAGGGCCCAAGACTGACACCAAGCCTACACTGTTCATGACCTTTGTGTCACTCGTAATTGAGACCCCATGTGCCCCCATTTAATTTAAGAGCGCATGACACTTTGATTAATTAAATTGGGGATACCAATTTTGACTAATCCCAACTTAACCCCAATTTAACGTAATACCCCTTTCATAAAGCCCATGCAAAACACACAATACCCCCTCAACCTACATAACACCGAATACCACTTCACACACCAAATCCCCATCACTTTTCCTTCATATGCAAATACCCAAAAGTTAAGGGGCTTATTTGCAAATAGTGTGCTAGGTGTCACCACCCTATTGGTCAAGGCCAATTAAGAACCCCCTCCCTCTCATCGACAGGTCAAATTATCTCTCCCTCTTCCCTTTTGCTTGAACATTTCTTCATGTTGAATCTAGGCCCTTGATTCAAAATGCAACATCATCCTCACCACACAATCTCCTATAAATGACTCCTCCTCACCTCTTTCCCAATGAGCCGGCCCTAATCCCTAGAGGCCTAGGAAACTCCCCCCTCTCTCTCTCCTCCCTATTCTTTCCTTCTCAGCCGAAGCTACTCCTCTCCTTTATTTTTACTTCTTCTTCCCACTTCTTCTTCTTCTTCTTCACTACTCCTTCTCCTTCACTTCTTCCTCTTCTTCACTACTTCTTCTTCTTCAACCTAACCAGCCTCGAACCTCGGCCACCTCGCTGCTACCAACCTCCCGCAATAGGTCCACCCTCAGCTCCGCCACCGCACAACCACCTTGCTGCTGCCAATCACCCGCAGCAACCCCTCCCTCAACTCCGATCGAGTCTCACCGCAACACCTCCGCCATCAATAGCTCCAGCAGCGACTGCAACCCCCCTCGACCTCCACCACTATACCGGAGCTACAGTCGACCACTACCCCGATCTACCACCACGTCCACCCTCCTTCTTTCCTCCACGAACCACCACATCCACCCTCTACCTCCACCCGCCAGCACCCACACCACCCTCTTCCCTTCCTCCACGAACCACCACGACCACCACTACCAACTCCGGACTAGCACCACACTCAGCTACCACCTCCACGGCTAGCTCTACCACCTTCACGACCAGCTACACCACCCCCTCGACCACCACCTCGAACAATGCCTCCATCACACAGTCGAGCACCCCCGCCACCTCGGTCGACATGCGTACCACCCCTGCGGACGATGCCATCCTTGACCAGAGCCATAGCATCACATCTGCTTCCACCCGCAGCCACCGGGGTAACTCCTCACCCCTCTCTTTATTTTAGTATAGTTTACTATTGGCTAAAGAGAACCTAGTTAGGGTTAGGGTTATGAATACTACATATGAGTTTTAGGGTTTATGATATATTTTCATGCATTTTTATGATGTGTATTGAGCAGTATATTTATAAGTATGAAATTGTGTTGTAATAATATAAAGATGGTAATTTATTGAGGGCTTGATAACTAATAACGAATTTACTAAGAAGTAGCTATATAATGTGGAATGGTGTTAGAATAATAAAATAACAGTTATATAATGGAGAGTTTGATAATTAATAATTATTTTATTTGAGGATGATATATTTGAATGTACATAATAATATCTGTGAATACAAGTATGGTATGGTTGAGGTTGAGCATAGCTTGAACGACTAAAATCGTGATAAGTATTAGGAGATTGGAGATTTGGTTTGATGATGTTATACTGATGATTGATCGTATTTACTGCAACATTCCTTTAGTAAACTTTAGTCAACCCTCTAGTTTAGTGTCTATGTGAGCTATATGAGACTAAGACTGAAGCCTATGCTAGACGTGTGTCACCTCTTATTTTAGAATAGCATCATGATAGTTTATTGATTAATCTTATAACTTGTCTCTAGGTACTTCGGGATCCGCGGTCTGGACGTTGTACCGGAGCCCCATCTTCAATATCCAGATCCAGGCAAGTATACCTTGCCATCCTGTATCTCAGTTTCCAAATTTCTATTTATTTATTCTATGCATTATGCGCACTTTGGATCAGAACCGTTACTTAGCTTCCGGGTCGTAACCGGGTGCAGATGTTCGTTGGTAACGTTTGGTAATGATTGATAGAGGTTCGCGATACCTTGATGTACCTACTTGATTACACTAGAACCCTAGGACACGTCCAGACACCGTCATCGTGCCAGATTTCCTGTATCCTGATACTGTTAGCATGACCGAAATTTGGGATGACTTTAGGATCGTGATGGTTGATAGTTACTTCACTATGACGAGACTGTTAGATAGAGGTTCAGGTTCAACGAACACTCGTTGACCACTTTGGGAGGGGAAGACAGTTACTAGACGTTTGGGCTACTCTGCATGCGCTATATATATGTATATTTTCTATTTATGTAGTGCTCCTGTATCCAGAGTCGTAGTATCACCCGTGTGACTCTGTGCTAGGAGCTACAGTACGCCCCGTGTGTCTTTGTGTTCGGAGCTATGATTTTATATTTGGACATCCCATGGGTTGAACATTGTCTTCAAAGTTGTGTCTCACTTAGATGGTTATGCTAAATTACACCGGCGTTGTACTTCTTTCTTTCTTTTATACTATGGCATACTATTTTTGTACCTTGTTACGTCCCTCTGAGGACCTGGTCTCCTGCCAGTTTTTGCAGCATAGACGATTTTAGAGCCTTTGGAGATGTTGATGGAGTTGCTTATCTTGCAGGCATTGGTACCAGGTACTTATATCCTTTCTACCGGAGTTATGGTTATTCTATTCATATTGTTTATTCATCTGCTGATATAGCCTAGTTTTATAGACTCATATTTCTTTTTGAGTCTATTCGAGTTTGTCTGTTACTGGGCGACCGACTTTAGCACTTGTAGCTCATTCTTGTGTATTTTTTTTATTGTGGATTGAGACAGAGATATTTATATTTACTTGAATATTTAGAAAGTGGCCTTTAATAATACAACTTATACGTATTCGAGTCGGACCAGAGTCTGGTCGAATGCGTAGCTGGCATGTTACGTATTCCTAGTGCTGCATATTTTGGGACTAGGGCGTAACATATTTTTGTGGTGGCCCATGCAGGTCTAAGAGCATATCGTTTTATTGTCACGCCCCAGTCCCAAAATACACGGGACCAGGCCATGTGGCAATGGCCAGCTAATACGACTCCGTGGGATTACCTAATTTAATGGACCCGACAAAACATACTACGCTGTCCTAAAATACTAACAAGTCTAATACTAACATACAATAGGTAATGTCTAATCTCATCCACAATATAAACAAGAAGTACTGAAATAGAAACTAGAAAATAAACCCCAGTCAGAAATGTCATAGTACGATCCAAAATATGTCTATTGGGAAGAAACCCACTACAATGACGAAATAAAAGTACTGAAAGATAGATAAAAGAGTAATGACTAGAGCATCGGCTGACTAGATAAGGATGCTTCAGTCCTAGGCGGAAGGCCTACCAGCGATCAAGGGTACTCTGGCAAAAATACCTCTAGCTCCTCTTCAGATGCATACCTTGTCTCATGCCCGGGTCCGTACACTATAGGATAATATGCCTCGTCCAAATCTGGAAGGGAACCAGGTCCTCAGAGGGACGTAACAAGATACAAAAATACATGCCATATATAAATACTGAATAAGATAAAGAGGTGTACTAACCATCTATGTGAATGCAATATGAGGACAACCTGGGTACGTATGGGTAGGTGTAGGCATAACGTCCAACACTCTGAAGAGCATGGTATGTGTACATATAACGTCCATTATTCTGAAGAATGAGGTATCTATAAATATATACGTCTATATCGCTCCAAAGAACGCGGTATCTGTATAAAGGAGGTCATTGGATCCGTGGCTCCTCCGGATACTATGGATTCAAATGTGTGTATCCCATACGCCTACTAGTTGTCCTCCCCTCCCAGTATAGATATACAAGTCAACTTTACGACATGCATACCACGTAACTACATGCCATGTTTCAACTAATAAGATAACCTTGATTACGTACTAAACTGTGATGCATATCACACGTACCGATAGCTAGTCGGGTACGTGGACCCGCATCCCAACATGAGTTTGTCACTGTGATGCATGTATAAGTGTCGGGGTCTAAGAAGATATCAGAATATCCTCACAATGGGGGGTGAGTCTGCTAGTGACTATGTCAATTACACTACACATCGACGTACTCGTCGACTGCACCCGAGTAAATCTCGGACGCGCACAATTATATGAAATAATGCAACAAGATATCATATAATATTTTATAATTAAAATTAAATAGTAAATATGGTAAGGTATCTTGCCTTGGTCCTCAAACTGCGAGTGCCAATAATCCTCTCCTGAAGTCTCTCATGAATGGTCCAGCAACCCCATACATATAATATAATATAGCAGTACAATCATTAGTCACTAAAGTAATACGCATAGAAACACTACGCTACTCTTAGCCACTGACGCAAGGGGTCACAACTGGTCAACAAAAAGGGTCGCGTGTGCACGCAGCTAAGACGTACACGTGTCCTGTCCTCAGTTACCGTGTACCTCAAGGCAACGAATTACCAAAGTTATGATACGAAACTATTTACGTTTTGTACAGAAATACTGGTCCTAACTATCATGTTAGGGTGTACTAGGTCAATGTCTAGATTTTTAGGTCAACACAGTATTTATATTAACAAGTCATTTATTGGAGTAATTACTTAACATAAATTTCTAATTTATCATAACCACACACACGCACATTGCACTTGGGAATTTCCATTACTCGTATCCGTTCCACGACATGTCGATACCTCGACTTATGAAGGAGAAGGATGCAATACACATGTACCTAGTTGTGGCTGAGCAGGGGGGTCTGTTCTCGTCGATGTCCTATTCTCCAGCGAGGGGCGGAGCTCCGGCGTGGCACGGGAGAACTGCAGCAGCAGCAACAACGGCAGTCTCGGCAGCAGTTGTAGCAGCGGCAGTCTCGGCAGTAGTTGCAGCAGCGACGGTTGGCGGGTACTGGCGGTGGGGCTGGTCCTGGGGGAGGCGGCGATCAGGGTGGCGATGGTCGGGCTATGGAGGGGTGATGAGGAGGGTGGCGGTGGAGTTGGATTGTTGATGGTATCGGGTTGGGGATGGTTAATGGTGTTGATGACGACGAAGGTGGAGGATGAGGGGGCTGACGATCGGGGGTGCAGGCGGTGGAGGAAGGTCGGGAATGGTGGGCGAGGCGGTGGAGGTGGTCGTGGATGGTGGCTGAGTGATCGGGGATGGAGGGAGGCAATCAGGTTGAAGGGGGAGTCAGGTTTTGCTAGGGTTCGGCTATTGTAGGTTTTAGGGTTTGGAGAGAGAGTGAGTTGTATTTATATAGGAGAGAGAAAAAGGGGGTCCTCCTAGGGAATTGAGCCGGCTAGGGCTCCTTGGGATGGGGGACATGTTGACATGAAGGAATATAGGGTATAGATGGGCTAGGTTGGGTCTAGTTTTAGGTGAGGTTGGGTCCTTACACTTATTTTATCAAAATTAGTGTAAGTGATGCTCTTTAATTAATTGAAAATACATAGGGGTAAAATTTGGTGGGACACAAGTGTCATGGACGTAGCAGACTGAGAATAGAATAATGTTAATCTTTGGGTTGAATAAAACGGGTCGAGGTTGGGTCTCCAATTTCTATTGGAACGGGCAACTACGCAAAGTTGGATTTATTAGGATTTAAAACTGGACGGTTGTAACAATTATTGCACGACTAAAACGAAGCACAATATAGAGTATTTAAGGGTTACCCAAATATTATAATGGAAGGCTGGCTTATCTAGGAAAAGTGTATAAAATTTGTTTGCAGATAATATCTAACGTAGTGCTCTAAATATCGAAGCAACGGTATGGTGCACTAAATGATAAATATTATACAATAATATAAAATTTTGTAATTAAATTCTAATTGGCTCTAAATTAACCCTAGTCTCTCTGTCTAAGCTAAGTAGACCTAAATTTGGTCGAGGAGGTTTACAATCTACCCTCCTTAGAGCATTTCGTCCTCGAAATTAAAACAGACATTTGGTAAGAACTACTGACTGAAATTAAATGCTACTACATACCTAGGCCTTTGAAGAGATGGGGGTAACGCTGTCGAACCTCATCCTCTCGTTCCCTGGTCGATTCGCCTGATGCATGATGCCTTCATGCGACACGAACTAGAGGGATAGTCTGACCTCGCAATACCTTCTCGCTTCTTTCCAGAATCTCTACAGGCTCCTCTTGATATGATAAACTCGGCCCGACTATGATCTCTGAATGGTCAAGCAGATAACTCGAATCTGGCTTGTACCTCCTTAGAAGACTTCATGAACTCCTTCTAATGTTTGTGGTAAGGCTAATCTGTAAGCAACCCATCCGATGCGTTCCAACATATCGAATGGTCCGATGTACCTCGGACTCAGCTTTCCTCTGCCTCCAAACTTGATAGTCCTCGAGTAGGTGAGATCTTCAGAAATACATGATCTCCAACCTGGAACTCTAGGGGTCATCGATGCACGTTTGCCCAATACTCCTGTCTATCCTGTGCTACTCGTAGGTGCCCTTAGATCTTCTTTACCTTTTCCACTGTATGAATAACTAACTCTGGCCCAAGAATCTACCTCTCGCCTACATCGCTCCAACATACTGGAGAATGACACTTCCTGCTATATAACGCTTCATAAGGGGCCATCTGAATGCTCGCTTGATAGGTATTATTGTAGGAAAATTCAACCAAATATAAATGGTCCTCCCATGATCCACTAAAATCAAGCATTCATGCCCTCAACATGTCTTCCAGCATCTGAATGGTGCGCTCGGACTGGCCATCTGTCTGTGAGTGATACAATATGCTAAACTTCATGCGGGTATTGAGACTCTCTTGCATACTCCACCAAAAGTAAGATATGAACCTCGTTTCCATGTCCGATACTATATTGACTGGCACTCCATGCAGTTGCATGATCTTTCTCATATATATATATCTGCTCAGACTTTCGTAGACTGCCCAACTCTGAAAGGTAAAAAGTGAGCGGACTTGGTGAGTCTATCCACGATTACCCATACTGCATTGCGACCACTAGGACTCCTCGGAAATCCTGTAACGAAGTTCATAGTGATGTGCTCCTATTTCCACTCAGCTATCGGGAGCGGCTAAAGTAAACCTGCTGACCTCTGACGATCAGCCTTGACCTGCTGACACACTAGGCACTTCGCCACAAAGTGGGCTATCTCTCTCTCTCTTCATTCTATGCCACCAATAGTACTGCCTCAAGTCTCTGTACATCTTCGTGCCTCCTGGATGAATAGAGTAAGTTGAACTGAGCGCCTCTGACATCAGCTCCTGATGAAGTTCTCCATTCGGAACATAGAGACGATCTCCACATCTCAAAGTCCTATCCTCGTGTATGCGCAATCATGTTTGTATTTCGGCCTCTGCCCTCTGTCGAATCCTCTAGAATCTTGCATCTGTTGGCAAGGCAGCCTTGATTCTATCAACCAATGTCGATTGCAACTGGAAACCCGACAACTGGCCATATGTTTCGGGCATAATGACCTCTATACCCATCTGCTCTAGATCTCTCAACAGATGTTGCTGGGTAGTCAAAAAGAATGCCATAGTCTTCTGCTTAATGCATTAGCTAATATGTTAGCCTTTCCGGGGTGGTAATGCAGCTCAATCTCAAAGTCTGTCATCACCTCGAGCCAATGTCTTTCTCTGGTTTAGGTCCTTCTGAGTATAGACGTACTTTAGGCTTTTGTGATCTATGAATATCTCCACTCGTTCTCCGTATAGAAATTGCCTCCAAAGCTTCAAGGCAAAGATCACTGCGGCAAGCTCCAAGTCATGAGTGAGATAGTTCTTCTCATGGGTCCTCAGTTGCCTAGAGGCATAGGCAACAACCTTTCCATGCTACATCAAGATGCATCATAATCCTTTCCCGGACCCATCGCGGTAGATCACGAATCCTCCAGGTCCAGAAGGTATAGTCAAGATAGGTGCTGTAGTCAGGCGCTTCTTCAGCTCATCGAACATCGTCTGACCCTCCTCTGTCCAGGTGAACTCCTGCTTCTTGCGGGTCAAGCGGTTCATTGGCTTTGTGATCCTTGCAAAGTTCTCTACGAACCTCCGATAATATCCGACATGTCCTAGAAAACTCCTCACCTCTGAGACGTTGGTAGGGGTCGGCCACGTATCTACTGACAAAATCTTCGTTGGATCTACCGAAATACTATCTCCTGAGATAACGTGTCTGAGGAAAGAGACACGATCTAGGAGAAACTCACACTTGCTCAACTTTGCATAGAGTCTCTCACGCCTCAGCGTTTATAATACTAATCTCAAGTGCTCTCTGTGCTCCTCGTGGATTTTTGAATATACCAAGATGTCGTTGATGAAGACTACCACAAAGTGGTCCAGATATTGGTGGAAGACCCTGTTCATCAGGTTCATAAATACAGCAAGCGCATTCCTTAGTCCAAAAGGCATCACCAATAACTCGTAGTGACTATAACGAGTCATGAATGTTATCTTTGGAATATCTTCTCTCCGCACCTTTACCTGATGATAACCCGATCTCAAGTTGATCTTTATGAACACCACTGCTCCTATCGGCTGGTCGAACAAATCATCAATCCATGGTAGGGGGTACTTGTTCTTGATAGTCAAAGCATTAAGGGTTCTGTTATCAATGCACATACGTACTGTCCCATCCTTCTTTGGTATAAACAACACTGGTGCTCCCCAGGGTGATGTACTAGGACGGACAAATCCCTTGATCTGCAACTCCTCTAACTGTAGCTTCAGCTCATCTAGTTCCTTCTTTGCCAATGGGTACACATTTGAAGATACCAGTGCTACTCCGGGTACTAACTCAATAGTGAACTCCACGTCTCTATCCGACGGTAAGCCTGGCAACTCCTCCAGAAAAATATCCTCAAACTCTAAAACTATTGGTGGGGGTGCCATCTTTATAGCCATGTAAGCTCCAGCTGTCTATCCTACTCCTCGCTCGATGGTGCCCCGTATATACTCGAACTCTGGGTGATATGGCGGTCTAAAAATGACGCTACCTCTCCGTCAATCCAGTATGGCATTATACTGGCTCAACCAGTCCATGACTAATACAAAGTCAAAGTTTGGCATCGGTAATACCAAAAATTGCGCTTTCATCTCCCTACCACAAACGACTACCGAGCACGTTCTAATAGTGTTGGTAACCGGTACGATATCTCCTCCGATAATAATCTATCAACTCTTATGCAAGAGGGAAGTAGCAACTCTATGCATAGCTATGAAACTACTAGATATGAAAAATAGCGTAGCGCCAGAATCAAACAATGCAGTCGCAGGTAATGATACAACTAAAATGGTACCTGTGATAGCTTTTCCTTCTATTTTTTCCTCTGTCGCTGCTAGTACAAAGGCCTGTCAATGCCTCTGCCCTCCGGCCTGCTGTCTGGCACGATCAAACTGTGCCTCCTGTGCGGCCAAGGGTGGTCCCCTCTAAAATCCTCTTGGTGTTGGTGGACGTTAAACTCCTGGTAGGGGTAGTATCCTCAGGGCTGGTGCTGCTGGCCTTTGTCCTGTCTGTGGTGCTGCATCTCTGCGCTGTGGGCAATCTCTGGCAAGGTGCTGACTTGCTCCACATATCATACACAATCCAAGCTTCTTCCAGCAATCTCTGACAACGTATTCCTTGTTGCCACAATGGTGACAAGTCGAAAGCTCCTTGTGCTGGTATGGCACTGTCCTCTGCTGCGTCTGTGCTCCGGGATGACGAATCGGTCCTCCTGCTTCGGGCTGGGCTCTGGCTGGTACGGTCGTGCTGAAACGTCTTGCTCCTCTGCTAATGGCTTCCTGGTTCCTCGCCTCTGTCAGAACCTCCTCATAAGAAATCCTCGCCTGGGTGGTGGTGTACCTCTGCAGCTCGAAAGTAAGGCCGTGATGGAATCTTTGGACCTTCTCTAGATCATTGGGTATCAAGGCAGCACCAAATCTACTAAGTCGGCTAAACTCAGCATCGTATGCATCTATAGTCATATTTCCTTGTTCTAGATGCAGGAACTGGGAGTATATGGCATTTTTGACTGTAGCCGGGAAATACTTCGTATTGAAGTACTCTAAGAACTACTCCCATGTTTGTGTTTTGCCTATACTGCGCTATATGGAATCCCAACAGTGATGGGCATTGCCTTTCAGTTGGGTCCTTGCTGCGGTCATCTAAAGGTCTGGATATAGTTGAGAAGCCTCTAGTAGCATCTCTGTATTGGCGACCCAATCGGAGATCTCCTCTGCAGTCTCTTTGCTAGAAAAAGTATCCGGGCCCATCTGGCGGAACCCTCATACAGTACCAACTGTCTGAACTAGTGTAGGTGCTGGTACGGGTGCTGGGGCAGGTGTCCTCTCAAGAACTGCCATCAAACTCTGTCTCAACGTCTCAGTCTGATGCCACTGCGACTGTATCATAGTCTGGAAGAACTGAAACATCTGCGACTGTCCCTCCGAATGTGGCATCTGAGGAGGATAGGGTGGAGGTAGTGGCAATATGACCTTCGACTACGCGATAGGTGTCTCCTCAGATGTCGGCCTCTCAGGTTGTGGCATCGGTGCAGCCCTCGAAGTCTGGCCCTCGAAATTCTGTGTTGGGATTGTCTGTGAAGTCTGACCCTCATGCTGCTGAGTCGGGTCATTAGGAGAAATCTGGGACCACGGTATCAGTGGGGCCTGTGGGATCACTGGGGCCTGTGGGGGTGGTTGCTCTTCGGGTGGTCCCTGGGATATCTCCTCTCTCTGTGTGGTGGCGGATGGCAATATGGCATCGTATGCCCCTCGTCCACTACGCAAGTTTATCTCGCTGCAATAGATAGAACTTCATTAAAAGAGTATTAATCAAGAAAACAGGATACAGATATTCAGAATTAATACGAAGGAAGTTCAAAGACGTAATCAAAGTGGATTAGATCTAGTAATTTCTATCCTATTGCAGGCTCGCTGGACATGTTACCTTACCACAAGCGATAAACATGACCTGCATAGGCTACCACTAAAACCATGTCACGCCCCAGTCCCAAAATACACGGGACCAGGCCATGTGGCAATGGCTAGCTAATACGACTCAGTGGGATTACCCAATTTAATGGACCCGACAAAATATACTACGTTGTCCTAAAATACTAACCAGTCCAATACTAACATACAACAGGTAATGTCTAATCCCATCCACAATATAAACAAGAAGTATTGAAATAGATAATGAAAAATAAATGCCAATCAAAAATGTCATAGTACGATCCAAAATATATTTGGTGGGAACTAACCCACTACTATGACAAAATAAAAGTACTGAAAGATAGATAAAAGAGTAATGACTAGAGCATCAGCTGACTAGATAAGGATGCTCCAGTCCTAGGCGGAAGGCCTACCAGTAATCAAGGGTACTCTGACGGAAATACCTCTAGCTTCTCCTCGAATACGTAGCTCGTCTCCTGCCCGGGTTCGTACACTGTAGCGTAATATGCCTCGACCAAATCTGGAAGGAAACCAGGTCCTCAGAGGGACCTAACAAGATACAAAAATACATGCTATATATAAATACTGAATAAGATAAAGGGGTGTACTAACCATCTATGTGAATGCAATATAAGGACAACCTTGGTACGTATGGGTAGGTGTAGGCATAACGTCCAACACTCCGAAGAGCATGGTATCTGTACATGTAACGTCCATCATTCTGAAGAATGAGGTATCTGCTAATATACACGTCTGTATCGCTCCGGAGAATGCGGTATCTGTATAAAGGAGGTCTTTGGATCCGTGGCTCCTCCGGATACTACGGATTCTAATATTTGTATCCCATACGCCTACTAGTTGTCCTCCCCGCCCAATACAGATATACAAGTCAACTTTATGACGTGTATACCACGTAACTACATGCCAAGTCTCAACTAATAAGATAACCTTGATTATGTACTAAACCGTGATGCATGTCACACGTGCTGATAGCTAGTCGGGTACACAGACCCGCATCCCAATATGAGTTTGTCACCGTGATACGTGTATAAGTGTCGGGGTCTAGGAAGATATCAGAATATTCTCACAATGGTGGGTGAGTCTGCTAGTGACTATGTCAATTACACTACACATCGATGTACTCGTCGACTGCACCCGAGTCAATCTCGGACGCGCACAATTATATAAAATAAAGCAACAAGATATCATACAATATTTTATAATTTAAATTAAACAGTAAATATGGGAAGGTATCTTGCCTGGGTCCTCAAACTACGACTGCCAATAACCTGCTTCTGAAGTCTCTCTTGAATGGTCCAGCGACCCTATACATATAATATAATATAACAATACAATCATCAGTCACTAAAGTAATACACATAGAAACACTACGCTGCTCTTAGCCACTGACGCAAGGGGTCACAACTGGTCAACTAAAAGGGTCGCGTATGCACGCAGCTAAGACATATACATGTCATGTCCTCAATTACCGTGTACCTTAAGGCAATGAATTACCAAATTTATAATATGAAACTATTTACGTTTTGTACAGAAATACTTGTCCTAACTATCATGTTAGGGTATACTAGGTCAATGTCTAGATTTTTAGGTCAATATAATATTTATATTAACAAGTCATTTATTGGAGTAATTACTTAACATAAATTTTTAATTTATCATAACCACACACACGCACATTGCACTTGGGAATTTCCGTTACTCGTGTCCGTTCCATGACACGTTGATACCTCGACTTATGAAGGAGAAGGATGCAATACACGTGTACCTAGTTATGACTGAGCGAGGGGGTCTGTTCTCGTCGATGTCCTATTCTCCGGCAAGGGGTAGAGCTCCGACGTGTCACGGGGGAACCGCAGCAGCAGCAACAACGGCAGCCTCGACAGCAGTTGTAGCAGTGGCAGTCTCGGCAGCAGTTGCAGCAGCGACGGTTTGCGGGTGCGGGCTGTGGGGCTGGTCGTGGGAGAGGTGGCGGTCAGGGTGGCGGTCATCGAGATATGGAGGGGTGATGAGGAGGGTGGTGGTGGAGTTGGGTTGTTGATGGTATCGAGTTGGGGATGGTTGATGGTGTTGATGACGACGAAGGTGGAGGATGAGGGCCCTGACGGTCGAGGGTGCAGGCAGTGAAGGAAGGTAGGGGATGGTGGCTGAGGCGGTGGAGGTGGTCAGGGATGGTAGCTGAGTGATCGGGGATGGAGGGAGGCGATCAGGTTGAAGGGGGAGTCGGGTTTTGCTTGGGTTCGGCTATTGTAGGGTTTAGGGTTTGGAGAGGGAGTGCGTTATATTTATATAGAAGAGAGAGAAAGGGGGTCCTCCTAGGGAATTGAGCCGGCTAGGGCTCCTTGGGATGGGGGACAGGTTGACATGAAAGAATGTAGGGTGTAGATGTGCTAGGTTAGGTCTAGTTTTGGGTGAGATTGGGTCCTTACACTTATTTTTATCAAAATTAGTGTAAGTGATGCTCTTTAATTAATTGAAATACATAGGGGTAAAAATTGGTGGGACACAAGTGTCATGGACGTAGCAGATTCAAAATAGAATAATGTCAATATTTGGGTTGAATAAAATGGGTCGAGATTGGTCTCCAATTTCGATTGGAACGGGCAACTACGCAAGGTTGGATTTATTGGGATTTAAAACTGGAAGATTGTAACAATTATTGTGCAACTAAAATGAAGCACAATATAGAGTATTTAAGGGTTACAGAAATGTTATAATGGAAGGCTGGCTTGTCAAGAAAAAGTGTATGGAATTTTTTGCAGATAATAGCTAGGTATTACTCTAAATATCGAAGCAACGGTACGGTGCACTAAATGATAAATATTGTACAATAATATAAATTACTGTAATTAAATTCTAATTGGCTCCAAATTAACCCTAGTCTCTCTATCTAAGCTAAGTAGACCTAAATTTGGTCGAGGGGGTTTACAGTTACTGTACCAAATAAGCCTGCAGTTTAGGATTTATTGTTGAATAGGATCTCAATCCATAATCGATTTTTTAAAACTCACTTTGTATTTGATTATCTCCCTTGGACTTACAAATTGTAATCGTTCAAGTTTTACCTATGTCATTATCATTGTTCTCATCTCCTTTTATTTTGGAATGATGAATGCTTGTGCCTGATGGTTCCCTCCTGAAGAAGATCGTTGTCCATACGATAGAAGATATGATTTGTGTAATATTCTCTGAGGAGATTGTTACCCTTAGTAGGTTAGATTGATAGGATCTTTTAGATTCCAGAACTAGTGTAGATTGTTAGCAAGAGCATTGGACCTTGTAGTACGTTCCTAGAACTGATAAGACCCTACCCTTACTTGAGATAGCAGTAATTTGGGAAGTACTGGGAGCTAAAACGATCGTTGATCCTAACCCTCTAGAATAATTTATGGAAATGCATAGCTAGATGCTAGGAATTAGTTGTAGTATATGATAGCGATACGAGGAACGATATTATGAACTAGAGAAGATGAAATTTTAGGCTCTCAATTGGAAGATGATGATCTGATACTAGGAATTCTAGCATGTGCTTGGGTGATACCATTATTATAATTGCACTATGTGACTCGGAGCAATAAATAACGAAAAGAAGAAATTTAAGGATCCTAGGCATGGATTGGTTGAGCCAATACCACGCGACACTAGATTGCCGACGTGGTTGCATTATATTTAGACCACCAGATCACCCTGAGTTTGAGTTTCTTCGGGGAGCCTGAGAGTATAGTGCCCATCTACCTTAGAGGCATAAATTACCTTAGAGGCACAGAGTTTGAGGATGTGTTTCCAGAGGATCTTCCAGGCCTACCACCTGACATAGAGATAGAGATCACTATGGAGTTGACTCCCGAAGCCGAGCCAGTTACTTCCCCCGACTACAGACTAGCACCGAAGGAGTTGGTTAACTTGAAGGTCTAAGTAGATGACCTCTTAGACAAGGGTTTCATTTAAGCTAATATTTCTCCAGGGGGAGCACCCATCTTATTTGTGCCAAAGAAGGATGGGATGGTACGTTTGTGTATTCGATTATAGGGCATTAAATGCTATAACGATAAAGAACAAGTACCCTTTGTCATGCATCCATAATTTATTTGATCAGCTAAACGGTGCATGTGTATTCTCGAAGATCGATCTCAGATCCGGCTATCATCAAATAATGGTTCAAAGTGGTGGACATTCCGAAGATAGCTTTTCGGACAAAGTACGGGCACTATGAGTTTTTACTCATGCCGTTTGGTTTAACCAACGCGCCAGTAGTATTTATGGGCCTGATGAATAAGGTTTTCCACCAGTACTTGGATAAGTTCATGGTCGTATTTATCGACGACATCTTGGTATATTCCAAGATCCAGGAGGAGCACAAGGGGCATCTCAGGATCGTGTTGGAGACGCTGAGGCGGGAGAGGCTGTATGCCAAGCTCAGCAAATATGAGCTCTGCTTGGATAGAGTACCTTTCCAGGGACACATAATCACTGGAGATAGACTGTCAGTTGACCCGGAGAAGATCATTTCAGTGGAGACGTAGCCTACCCCTATATCAGTTACGGAGATTAGGAGTTTTCTCGGACTTGTCGGATATTATCGGAGGTTCGTGGAAAACTTCTCGAGGATCACTGCGCCTATGATGCGGCTGACGCATAAAGGCGAGGAGTTTATTCTGACTAAGGAGAGTCAGACGGCTTTCGATGACCTGAAGAAGCATATGACGTCAGCACCGATTTTGATAATTCCTTCGAGATCGAGAGGATTTGTGGTGTATAGCGATGCATTTGAGAGCGGATTAGGATGTGTACTGATGCAGCACGGCAAGGTGATAGCCTACGCATTGAGATAGCTGAGAGTTCATGAGGAAAAAAACTATCCGACGCACGATCTAGAGTTAGCTGCAGTGATATTTGCACTAAAGCTGTGACGGTACTACCTTTATGGAGAGTGGGTTGAGATTTACACAGATCACAAAAGTCTGAAGTATGACTACACTCAAAAGGAGCTCAACATGAGACAGAGGCGATGGCTAGAGTTGATAACAGACTATGATATAGAGTTGTATTACCACTCTGGCAAGGCGAATGTAGTAGCAGATGCCTTAAGCAGGAAGCCCATGGCATACTTTTTGATGACTCAGTGGCATTTGTTAGAGGATCTTCAGGAGCTTGGGATAGAAGTTTTATTGTCAGGCATGGATGGACAGATGGCCAGTCTAGAGGTTCAGTCTATATTGGTTGAGAGGATCAAGGTAGCCCTGCCTATAGATACGAGATTTCGACGACTGCGAGAGAGGACAAAGGTCGGTATGCAGACGGGACTCCGGATTCATGAAGACGGAACATTGATATATGGAAATTGCCTATACGTTCCAAGTGGCGAGCTACGCCAGGAGTTGATGACCGAGGCTCATAGCTCGATTTATTTTATTCGTCCCGGGGGTACGAAGATGTACCAAGATTTGAGACAACACTACTGGTGGCAGGGATGAAGAAGAAGATTGCGAGATTCATGGCGAGATGTTTGGTCTGTCAGCAAATCAAGGCCGAACATCAGAGGAATGTAAGACTACTGCAGCCGCTTCCCATTCTCGAGTGGAAAAGGGAGCACATTACCATGGACTTCGTCACAGGATTTCCGAGGAGCCCTAGTGGAAAGGATGCAGTCTGGGTTGTCATAGATTGACTCACCAAGTCTGCACATTTCTTGCCCTTTAGAGTTAGGCAGTCCACGAAGATTTTAGCTAACATGTATATGAGGCAGATAGTACGACTACATCGAGTGCCTATCAGCATCGTATCGGATCGTAATTCCAGGTTCACATCACATTTTTGGCGGAGTATATAGGAGAGTATAGGAACTCGCCTCAAGTTCAATGTTTTATCTCATCCACAAACAGATGGTCAGTCAGACGATTCAGTTACTAGAGGATATGTTGAGAGCGCGCATGATCGACTTTGGAGGATCTTGGGAGGACTATCTATACTTGGTAGAATTCTCCTACAATAACAGCTACCAAACCAGCATACAGATGGTACCTTATGAGAAATTATACGACAGAAAGTGTAGGTCACCGTTATGTTGGAGTGACGTGGGAGAGCATCAGATACTTGGTCCAGAGTTGGTGACACAGATAGTAGAAAAAGTAAAGCAGATTCAGGGCTACCTGTGTGCAGCACAGGATAGACAAAAGCATTGGGCAGATGCGCACCGCAGACCTTTGGAGTTCAAGGAAGGTGACCATATATTTTTGAAGATATTGCCCACTTGTGGTACCATCAGATTTGGGGGCAGAGGGAAGCTGAATCTGACGTACATCAGACCTTTTGACATCTTGGAGCGAGTTGGGAAGTGGCTTATTGTCTTGCATTGCCTCCCTCTTTAGAAGGAGTGCATGACGCATTTCACGTGTCACAGTTGAGGGGAAATGTGGCAGACTCTAGCCATATCCTCGATCATTTAGAGATTATAGTCGAGCCTAGTTTATCATATGTAGGGCAGCCAGTGGGGATACTCGATCGCAATAAGAAACTTTTGAGGGGTCAGACTATTCGACTTGTCAGGGTTGCATGGAAGCATCATTCACAGGCGAGTCTACCTGGGAGCGCAAGGATTCTATTCAATATTATTTTTCGCATTTATTTGAGGACCAAGGTACGAATTTACATACGACAATCGATTACCTGTTTATTTTAAATCCTCGTAACTCTCATTCGTGCTTTATTTTTAATTTCGGGGAAGAAATTCTTCTAAGATGGGAAGGATATAAACCCCTCAATTATTATTTTAGGTAGACTAGATAGAGTTAAAAAATTTGGTTTAGCATCAGGATATTTGAGGTTTAGAAATTAGGCTACGTTGTCTGGTTGTTTAATTAAACCCTGGGTGCACCCTACCGTTGCTACAATAATTGGAGCCCATCAATAGCCCTTAATTTCCAACTAATTATTGCACTTTTAACCTCACAAGACAACCTAAGCGCTAGACTTTTCCATCACTCACAAACATAATCCCTTGTGCTCTAATTTAATTGCACAAATTCCCCGTCCCGAAATCAATTCTTTAATCCTATGTCGTGTACCTATGTCGTTGCCATCAATTTTAGGACACAAACTCAACCCGTTCCGCCGAACCAATTAAAGGGCCAAGACTGACACCAAGCCTACACCATTCATGACCTTTGTATCACTCCTAATTGAGACCCCATGTGCCCCCATTTAATTTAAAAGCACATGATACTTTGATTAATTAAATTAGGGATACCAATTTGACTAATCCCAACTTAACCCAATTTAACCCAATACCCCTTTCATGAAGCCCATGCAAAACACACAACACCCCCTCAACCTACATAACACCAAACACCACTTACCACACCAAATCTCCATCCCTTTTCTTTCATGTACAAATACCCAAAAGTTAAGGGACTTATTTGCAAATAGGGTGCTAGGTGTCACCACCCTATTGGTCAAGGCCAATGAAGAACCCCCTCCCTCTCATGGACCGGTCAAATCATCTCTCTCTTCCCTTTTGCTTGAACATCATCCCCACCACACAATCTCCTATAAAATCACTCCTCCTCACCCCTTCCTCCACGAACCACCACGCCCACCCTCGACCTCCACCCGCCATCACCCGAACCACCCTTTTCCCTTCCTCCATGAACCACCAAGACCACCACTACCAACTCTGGACCAGCACCACCCTCGGCAACCACCTCCACGGCTAGCTCCACCACCTCTACGACCAGCTACACTACCCCCCTCGACCACCACCTCGAGCAACTCCTCCGTCAAACAGTCGAGCACCCCCGCTACCTCGGTCAACACGCTTGCCAACCCTGTGGACGATGCCATCCCTGACCGAAGCCGCACCATCGCCGCTGCCAGCACCCGCAGCCACCAGGGTAACTTCTCACCCCTCTATTTATTTTTGTGTAGTTTGCTATTGGCTAAAGAGAACCTAGTTAGAGTTAGGGTTATGAATACTACATATGAGTTTTAGGATTTATAATATAGTTTTATGCATTTTTATGATGGGTATTGAGGAGTATATTTATAAGCATGAAATGGTATTGTAATAATATAAAGATGGTCATTTATTAAGAGCTTGATAACTATAATAAATTTATTGAGGAGTAGCTATATATATGTGGAATGGTGTTAGAATAATAAAATAACGTTTATATAATAAAGAGTTTGATAATTAATAATTATTTTATTTGAGGATGATATATTTGAATGTACATAATAACGTCTGTGAATACAAGGATGGTATGGTTGAGGTTGAGCATAGCTTGAATGACTGAAATTGTGATAAATATTAGGAGATTGGACATCTTAATTGTACTACTGCGTGCTTGCGATAGGATATAGGTCATAGGATACTAGGACGATAGTGAATACTCAGTCACAACTAGAAATATTTCCAATTTATTATCTTGTTGTCCTTATTTTTTTCCTTCTAAATGTTGCTTCCTTAGAACTTTACTGTCCTTCCTTGATGATATCATATTTATTGCCTTAATTGATTCTTTTGGATCTGTCTTCAGGATATCGCCAAAGACAAGATCTATGAGAGTGGGAGCATCAGCTTTAGAAGCGTCTGCCACCCCTCTACCTGATGGACAGACAGCCATAGTTCCTCCTACATCTCCAATGCATGTGGGAGTATCTGCACTTTTCGGGGGTCCTCCACCCCCACCTGTTCAGAGGATTGCCGCAGCTGTGACGGACAACCTCCCAGCTCCACCGACTTCGATTTCCGGAGGTATGCCCATTGATGGGGCACAGGTGTTTACCTTGATCCAGGGCATGGTAGAGATCGGAGAGTTCAAGCTGAGGCTCAGAGGGTGCAAGCAGAAGCGCACCAGGCACAAACCTAGCTGATGAGAGAGAGCATGGAGAATGCTTATCAGGTGGCCCTACAGGCAGTTGAGAAAGTTGCCCAGCAGTTTCCTAGCCAGCAACAGTAGAGATCAGGCACCATAGTGTACTTCAAGAGGATGATGCCTCAAGAGTTCAAAGGTACCGAAGGGATACTCTACGCAGACGACTGGCTAGAGGATATAGAGAGGAGCCTACGATTGGCCTAGATTCCGGAGAGCTTGCAGATAGAAGCCGCTGGCAGTCAGATGTTCGATATCGCACTCACATGGTATCGTACGGAGCCGAGACTCACTGACGAAGGACTTACTTGGGATACCTTCAAGTTGCTTTTCAAGGAGAAGTTCTTTCTCGACATGGCCTTGGGAACTTTGGAGAGTCAGTTTCATGACTTGGTCCAAGGAAACACGTCGGTCGACGAGTACGCCACAGAATTCTGTCGTTTGAGCCATTTTGCATCGTCTATGATTCGGGACCCAGGAGATCGAGCCCGAAAGTTTAGAAAGGGGCTGACGAGAGAGATTAGGTCGTGCACTTCTGGTCGTTGTACTGCAACCTTTGAGGATATCTTGATGGATGCCCAGATTATAGAAGAGGACCTGGGTCTCAGGCCTAAGAGAAGTCATAATATTTCTGGAGATACGAATGGTAGCACAGGACCGGCCAAACGTCCCCATATTCAGCAACAACCGAGGATATTTCAGTATCAACAGCAGTACCAAGCACCAGTTCGTGTTCAGCAGAATCAACAGACTTGTCATTTCTGTAAGAAGCCAGGTCACCTTTGGGAGAGCTGTAGATTGAGGCTAGGACTTTGTTTGCGCTATGGTGATGCAGGACACCGAATGAGGGATTGCCCTCTAGCTCAGCGCGAAGCTCCAAATTATAGAGATCCAGTTAGGCCACCTGTGGAACTGCAGATTGCTCCGCATCCACGGAGGGAGCCACCCCAGCAGGGTGGAGCATCTGCGATGACGGTCGAGGAGATCGATACTACAGGTGACGTGTTAGCAGGTTATGTTCCTATCCTTCCTCATGTCCTCTCTATTTGATTGATTGATTGATTGATTCCTTAGTACCGTAGTTGTATTCGTGATTTTCTTGTTAGAATGTAGTTAGTAGTACACCCTGACAGAGACTGCAATACCATGACAAAGGACACCATAACCGTACATATTTTCCTTAAATTTCATATTGAATGACTGTAGGTAGAATTTTCTTAGGCCATGATTATTGGGGTTTGACCATAGAAAAAATTTATGAAGAGGTTATGACTTGACAAGAGAGACAAGAGGATTAAAATTTGAGGATAAGCATTAATTTAAATAAAGAGTTAAGGAGTTAATATAGCAGAATTGATGGATCATTGAAGATTGAGATATGATTGAAATTATTATTAAAATTCGAGGATAAACATTAATTTAAATGAAGAGTTAAGAAATTAACATGGCATAATTGATGATTTATTAATTTTAGGAAGATTATGATATGATTGAATTGCTTATTAAAACTGGAGAAAATTAGGAAGATTATCATTATTTGATTACAAGATATAAATTTAAAATTTTATATTATGAATGTTGTATTTGAAGATTCCATAAGTATCGCATTGTTGAGTATTTTGTGAAAAAAGTAAATCAAGGAATAAAATCATTAATGGATTAGTGTTTGAATTCAATTTTTGGGATAAGGATTTAGATTTTTGAATTTGCATTGATTGGATTTAAATTAAGGAGTAAGATGATTAATGGATTAGTGTTTAAATTCAAACTTTTCGGATAGGATTTTAATTTTATAAATATACGTTGATTGGAATTAACTTAGAGGATTGGATATTAAATTTTTGAGTATTTAATTACTAACTTAAAATTTCGGAGGAAATTGTGATAAAAATGGAATTTGATTTTTATTTCGAGGATTTTGAGGAATACGATAATTACAGAATTTTGAAAATTGTGAAATGACAATGTGGATTACTTCCTGATTTTATGGTTGATGAATTTAAATTTTGATGGAAAATAGTAATGTGTATGAGTAAATACTACTATCAGGATTTTAAATTTCGAGGACGAAATTCTTTTACGGGGGGTAAACTTGTCACTACCACGTTCCAAAAATAGGGGTATTTTTGACTTTTTGAATATTTTGAATATTAATTTATAAATAATTGTATGAGATGTGTATTTATAAATATATTATGTACTGTGTTCTTAATGTGAGCTAGTAGACTTGACCTAGAAGCTTACTAGATGAACCCCTGACCAAAATGTAGGGTTATAAATTTAATTTGTATTATTTAGGATTTTCATTTTTGGAGGTTGTAATTAATTGTCGTAGTTTTATTTAATTTGTTACACCCTACCGTTGCTGCAATATTCGGAGCCCAGCCTTAGCCCCTAATTTCCAACAAGTTGTTGCATTCTAGACTTAACCCGCCAACTTAGGCGCTGGAATTTTCCATCACTCAAAATCATAACCCTTTATGCCCTAATTTAATTGCACAATTTTCCGTATCCGAAATCCATTATTTAATCATGTGTCGCGCACCCGTGTCGTTGCCATCAATTTTGAGACACCAACTCAACCCATTTAGCCGGACCAATTAAAGGGTCCAAGACTGACACCCAGCCTACATCTTTCGTGACCTTTGTGTAACTCATAATTATGCTCTCTTGTACTTCATTTTAGCCGCACAATATTCGTCGCGGACGTTTATTTAATTTCTAAATAAATTCCAACTTTGTATCGTTGTGCGTTCCAATCGAAATTGGAGGCAATCATTATCCATTTTTCGTGCAACCCAAATTAGGGTAATATTCTGTTCTGAGTCTTCTTCACTAATGATATTTGTTTCCCAACCTAATTTTGGTCCCATGTACTCCTAATTAATTTTAGAACACCACTTGCATTTGTTTCTAATTAAATTGGGGATACCACTTTGACTAACCCCGCCTTAATCCCAATTTAATTCAAGTACCCCATTAATTAAGCCCATACAAAACACAAAATATCCCCTCACCCTACAAAACACCAAACACCAAATTGCCCACTAATTTTTCATCATTTCATGTGTCTGTACAAATACCCATATTTAAGGGGGCTTATTTACAAATATTGCATTAGGTGTCAACACCCCATTGGTTCAAACCAAATGGAGAGCCCTAATATTTGACTAGTCAACAACCCTCATCCTTGCATGAGTAAATTTCTCATGTCAAATCCTGACCACCCAGTCAAAATGGGAGCATCATCACCACTCATTCCCACTCATCACCCTCTATTTAATGTCTCCTCAAGGCACTCTTCCCAACCATGCCCTAATCCCCAAACCTAGGAAAGCCCGCACCTTTCTCTTTCCTCCCTCCTCACTCAACCGTAGGAAATTTTCCTTTTCCCTTTGTCTTCTTCTTTCTTCTTCTTCTCCTTCTTCTTTTAAAAAAAAAGGGGAGAGGGAATATAAACCAACCTCCCACTGTTCACCCGGCCGGCTGCTCATCCCGAGTTCTTTCCCTCCGGCCTGAGTTCAGCCAAGACCCGACCCCGCTCCTTCCATGCACTCGGCTTCACACCACCCTGCTCTTCCATCCAGCCCGGCCAAGCCCCGACCCCGCTCCACCTCGAGCCGGCCTCGCCACGAACATCACCACCACCACCATCAGAACTATCACCAGCCGGCCAACCATCCAACTATCACCACCACCCTACACCAGAACTACCACCACCACCACCACAAGACACCTTCCCCGAGCCTCTCCCCCCTCAGTCGAGTCCCCCTCCTGAATCCCTCCGACCTCCCTCTGCCTCGTCCTTCCGGCCATCGATGAACCATCTCTCTCTCTGCCATTCAGTTCAGCCACCACCACCCGAGTTTCCTTCTCCGGCCAGCTTGACCCATACGCGAGCAGCAGCCACCTTCTCTGGCGGCTCATGCTCCTCTCACCGTGCCACCATACTTCCCTGCATCCCCCCGACACCACCAGCCCCCTCCACGAGCCACCACCCGATCTAGCATCCTCCCGAGCTCCCTCCTCCAGCTGACGGACCACCACCTCACGTCGTCGTCTTTGTCATCCTCGTCATCGTCTTTGCCGTCGTCGTAGATGCGCTCAGGTTCGATCCTTCCCTCGCGTACACGTACGCGTGTATGTGTGTATGTGTGCATGTATGTATGTATATAGTATATTCTCTATTAGTGTATGTATGTTTCGTGTATATATATGCGTATATATATATATATATATATATATATATATATATATATATATATATATATATATATATATATATATATATATATATATATATGTATATATATCGTGTATTTCTCTATTTATATATATGTATTCAATATATATATATATTAATATATCCGTATATATATGATATATGTTAATATGTTTGTATTGGTATATATATACCTGTATATAGTATAATATATATATATATATATACATATATATATATATATATATATATATATATATATATATATATATATTTGTATTGGTATATGTTCAGTAAAACGTATTTTGGTATATATATATATATATATATATATATATATATGTAGCATATATATATTTGTATTAGTATATATATATGTCAATATATACGTATATGGTATAAGTATTAAATTGGCATATATATATATATATATATATTCATTTTATATATATATTCTTTTGTATACATATAAATAATGGTTGTTATATATATTATGTATATTTTTTCAACATATGTATACATATATATTATATATTTCTATTTAGTGTATATACACTTATACATATTTTGTACGTAATTATTGGTATACACCTATATATGTATTATATTTAATTAATAATATATGTATAATTATGAATGTATTAGGTGACCCGAGTGTAATTACGGATACCCCGTATTTACATTGACCTGTAACCCTGTAAATATTAGTTGACTGCCACATGTACACTGACGTACTGGCAAGACCCGTATCACCAACTGTCTGAATTCACAGCAATTACAGATACGACACCCGCGCAATTAGACACACACTTGACCCTAGTTGACTAAGTGACATACCTGGCATAGCCCCTGAGTTCAATATATTTAATTGTGTTAGTGTAACGTCTGATGTAATATTGTATTGTATTATATGTCTATAGGATTGTTGGATCATCCAGGCGATACTCTGGGACAGGACATTGGTATTACCAGCTAAGGACCAAGGCGAGTACATTCTCTGATAGTTTCTTATTTATGATATCTCCTATGTTCATTGTATCTAGTATAAATATCCATATTCTTGACACGATGGTTACACGGATTGGTATATCCGGATCTCATCATGAGATGTTATTCCTTGTTCATGGTGTATCTTGTACAAGTTTTATTTCCTTGTTTATCTTGTGCATGTATAAATACTGATTTCCGGGGAGACTTGCTACCTTCCTAGGGAATCCCCTGCCATAGTGTACCATGGTTGGATCTACTATACCATTCGAGGGTGGGGAGTATTTTAGTATAGATATGTGATCATACCCTTCATGTACAAGTCTTGTTCACATGTTAGTGTTGGTTATACACCGCACGTATGACTAGCCAGGCCATAATTCCTATACAAGTTCCCAAGCCGATCACATGTTAAAGCTAGTACTCACACACTTAGTCATAGTATCCTTGCTCATTGACATATTGTTTCTTTCCCGCATTTATTTACATTATTTCCAGTATTTCCTTTATTGTATATCTCTTATACATGTATATGCGTCTTGTATATTTCCATCTATTTACTACTACATAGCTTATATCATTGATATAGAACTGCTATTAGAAATATACTTTGCTCCTTCCTGACTAGAAATATTTTTCCAGACTATGCCTTAGAGGACCGGTGTTCGACATTTTATGGATCACATGGAGAGTAGCTGCAGACTTGGACTTGGTAGTTCAGTTGTGATTCCGGGAGGTCTAGCTGGAATCACTAGTTATCTAGTTTGTTTCTTTCAGTAGATTATTTTGGTACCGGATTTGTCCGCATACTTTGTTGAGACTTGGATATTTGTTGAGTTAGATTATTTACATTTAGACTTGTGTTGTATTTTATTTTATTTCTTCGATATCTTATAGTGCTGTAGTTATATGATTGAGTATGTTGTTCATATTATATAGTGTTATCCGTGTCTCCTTATGGAGTTGGATACTCGTGCGAGATTGTTTAGATAGTGCTTGACCTAGACAGTGTTCTACCGCCGATACTGCGGCATAGGCTAGACATACCCAAGTACTCGTGCCCAAATTCTGGGTGCGGGTCCTGACATGTTATACTGATGATTGATCGTATTTGATGCAACATTCCTTTAGTCAACTTGGGTCAGCCCTCTAGTTTAGTGTCTATGTGAGCTATATATGACTAAGACTGAAGCCTATGCAAGACGTGTGTCACCTCTTATTTTAGAATAGCATCGTAATATTTTATTGATTAATCTTATATCTCGTCTCTAGGTACTTCGGGATCCACGGACTTGGACGTTGTACCGGAGCCCCATCTTCTGCATCCGAATCCAGGCAAGTGTACCTTGCCATCCTGTATCTCAGTTTCCAAATTTCTATTAATTATTCTTTGCATTATGCGCACTTTGGATCAAAACCGTTACTTAGCTTTCGGGTCGTAACCGGGTGCAAACTTTCATTGGTAACGTCTGGTAACGATTGATAGAGGTTCGCGACACCTTGATGTACCTACTTGGTTACACCAGAACCATAGCACACATCTAGATACCGTCATCGTGCTAGATTTCCTATATCCTGATACTGTGAGCATGACCAGAATCTGGGATGACTTTAGGATCGTGATGGTTGATAGTTACTTCAGTACGGCGAAACTGTTAGATAGAGGTTCAGGTTCAACGAACACTCGTTATACGCTTTTGGAGGGGAAGATAATTGCTAGACGTTTGGGCTACTCTGTACGGGCTGTATATATGTATTTTTCCTATTTATATAGTGTTCCTGTATCCGGAGTCGTAGTATCACCTGTGTGACTCTGTGCTCGGAGCTACGGTACGCCCCGTGTGTCTCTGTGTTCAGAGCTACAATTTTATATTTGGACAGCCCACGCGTCGAACATTGTCTTCAAAGTTGTGTCTTACTTAGATGGTTATGCTAGATTACACTAGCGTTGCACTTGTTTCTTTCTGTTATACAATGGCTTACTTTTTTTATACCTTGTTACGTCTCTCTGAGGACCTGGTCTCCTGGCAGGTTTTGCAGCATAGACGATTACGGAGCCTTTGGAGATGCTGATGGAGTTTCTTGTATTGTAGGCATTCGTACCAGGTACTTAGATCATTCCTACCAACGTTATGGTTATTCTATTTATATTTTTATTTATCTGTTGATATAGCCTAGTTTTATAGAATCATATTTCAAGTCTGATATTGAGGAACGACCACGTGCACATGAATAGCAGGACACAGACCGCCTTTAAATCTCCTGGCACGACTCGCTGCATCAGGTAAATTAGAACTGGAAAATTTGGCGAGCTAGTTGAATTCGGCGGACTATTGCTTTATTGTCATGCTTCCTTGGCATAGTTGCATGAATTCTTTCTCTTTCTGAAGACGTACGGGAGGGGATATGAACTCCTCTTCAAACGCGCCACAGAAAGTAGCCCATGCAATCGTCTCTTCATCATCCTCTGTTGGAAGAGATCTTTGATGCACGTCCCACCAATCGTGCGCATTAAAACGGAGCTGGAGTTGGGCACACGCAACATGCTTCTGCTCGGGCACCTCCAGGAGTTTGAAGTAGTCTTCCAGTTCGGCCAACCAATCTAGAGCCATGATTGGGTCCTTAGTCCCTTTAAACGGTGTGTTGCAGACTTTCTTCAAGTCACCAAAGTCGAAGGCCGTCACTTTCTTCTTTCTTGGAGTCTGAGGCATCTGGACTTCAAGTGCGGGTTGCTCCACCGGTGTCGTCGCTGACTGGTTGGAGGCTAAAGTCTGCACAATCTACTGCAGGGTATCTACCTGCTTTTGTTGGACTGAGAATCGGGCTTCTATATGGTCTTGAAACTAATTTTGCCTCTCTTTCACTCGCTTCTCAGCCCATTCATAATGAGCCTCCTCCCTCTATTTGTTAACCGAAACATCCGCATCATTTGCTAAATGGGATCAACACGAGACATGGCTCTCTGGCTCCGAGAACTTTTTAAAGTGTCAAAATTGCTTTCTTTGGCTTGTGTCTCGCTCGGTGCTAGCGCTGATGGTTGCGCTTGTGCCATTCCTTCCAAAGAAGGTAACTTAAATTAGGATCATAAGGTATTATGGACTTATTGTATGAACGTATCTCATTTTGGCCTAACGAGTTCAAGAGTTCGCACAGGAATTTGATCGTTAAAGGAACTTTTCCAAACGAGGGTCAAGGAACTTGAAGCATTGCTCTGATACCAACATATCACACCCCGATTCCGTGGAATCGATAATCGTCTCCCGGGCGTGACACCGTACGGGCCTAGGTTGCGCACCGCACAAGGCTAAGGTATTTTGCATTACGAGCACATATTCAGAGTACGCAGATAAATTAAAACACAAGTTAAAACATGGAAAAGTTCTCTTTTATTAATAATTAACATCTATTATAAACTCTTGAACGACTCATAAGGTTGCCGTACGGGGTTACAAAAGTTGACACAAAATGAGATAGTTGTCCTGTACATTACATCCTTTACTAAAACTCAAAATAAGGGACCTCCAGGCGATGATGGCTTTCCCTTGGAGCTACATTGAGTTTGGGTCGCTCCTTGCTGAAAATATACTTCAAAAGATGGCACGATCAAAATGCGCCTACAGCTCGACAGGATTGGGGAATGACTTCGGCTCCTCGCTCGGATCTCCTTAGTGCGGGGAACCTATTTCAACGAGGGTTTGTACATCGAAATGTACTGGTAAACGCAAGCTAACCCAACTATACCAATTAACACGTTGTTTATATGAAGCATGCATATTACTTGTGGTCTTTCTATCTTGCCTTAGTTCATTTTACAAGCAAGCAATATATATAGAAATTTCTGAAATGATCTTGCCCCCGTTCGGTGACATTTACCTGCCCGTCTGAACCACCTGCATAATAATTACCATGTCCTTCCCTGCCACGAAGACACAAGTTAGCTTGCACAGGTTTAAATATATGTGGCGATCACTGGTGATCTCAAATCTGGAGATAGAGGAGGCGGCCAGCCGAAACAATAAGCATTATTGTTCGCTTTCTGCTAAATCCCTCTTGCTTATTGCGTGAGGGAAAGGACACTAGTCAATGACGAGGATGGTATGTAACGAAAGTACGTGAGGCGCTGTATACCATCCCATCCAAGTACATGAGACTAAACGTAAAGTTTTGTCCAAAATCGGATCAGTGACAGTAACCCAGCAGCCATCCACAGGAACTATACCTTGTGCACAAGTTGTTCGTAATCAACGGTGTTCTTACTATGTTTTTATCAGTTTGATACAGTTTGAGGCAATACGAGTATGTGACGAGTAGCAAGACATGATTCATTTGCATAGCCTCCCTGAACAATTTATTTTATAACAAGGTGTGTTCCATACTTAGCACAATTTAGTTTTGATTGACAAGCATAAAGTTATCCAAGTCTATTCCTTTTTATCTTGACATCTTTTTGTCATTACTTGGTATCGTTTGATCGGGGCAAGCAAGAATAAAAGATTTTAGATGTCAAGACTTGGAAGAAGGGCCAACTGAATCGAATATAAGCCACTCACTAGTTGGTTGGAAGGAAGAAGGAAAGAGGTGCTTCAGGACTCCGCACTGCTCTATGATACGCTTGCGATACGGCTCCAACACACAACCAAACGCATCTCGGAGGACACGAGCAAGTCTAAAATGCACAAGGCCCTGTGTCGGAGGAAAACCCCCAAAATTAACCTGTTTTGTCAAATTGACGAGCTACACATAATCAATTATGGACACAAAACTTGTCACAAACAAACAATCAAATGTCACTTAGATCTATTAGATCCAATGACAAGCACTACATATGCCAATCTCGGAATTCCCCCAAAATTGGCACCAAATTGGACATAACTTCCACCGTAGGTCTCCGATGAACCTAAAACCAAATCCTATGGGTAGCCTATGCATGTGGGTTAGTTTCTCATGGTTAAATCTCAGATCTAGAGTCTATTAGAAGAGAAAAAACTAAAATATATCTATTGGGAGATGGATTCCTAATAAAAAGTCCCCAATTGCCAAGTAGCTCCTCTCCTTGTAGATCTTGGTCTCCTCCTCCTTGCTCCATTCTTTCTTGTAGATCCTTTGTGTAAAAAACTCAATAATGAATTTAGAAAAAGATTGGTGAAGAATTGGTGGAGAATTGATGAGGGAATGGAGGGAATTGGAAGAGGAAAAATTGAAGATGTAGATTTTGGGAATTTGGTGAAGTAAAATGGGCACTCTCTCTCCTCCTTGTGGCCGGCCATGTAACCCCCTCCCCAAGCAATGTAAAAAGTCACAAATACCCCTTGGGGCCTCTAATGAAGAATTTAATTAGGGAGAAAAGGTTCTAGTCTAATGGTTTCTCTTATTAATCAAACCTCCTAATCTATGGGCCTAATTCAATGGGCTAAATCTAACTCAAACTAAAAGTTGTGTTCATGCATTCTAATTAATAGGTTAGGTCCTCTACACAAGTCTACAATAAATTTACCACTAGCAAACAATAATTAATATAATAATTATATAATCATGCATGCATAACTATTAAATACAATAATCCTAGAATTAAAATGCCCTTGTTAATTACTAAACTACCCTTGAATGAAATTGTGAGGGTGACAAACCAACCCACCTTAGAAAAAAATTATCCTCCAAATTAAGGAAGAAACTATCTACCAAAAGCAAACAATATAATACAAGAAAGAATTATACCTCACGGCTCGAACAAATATGGATATCGCTCGCGCATCTCGGCCTCTCGCTCCCAGGTACTCTCTCCTGACAGGTGATGCCTCCACACGACGTGCACCAAAGGAATCGTCTAATTCCTCAGCACCTTCTCTCTCCGATCTATAATCTCCACTGGCTGCTCTGGATTGCTAAGAGTAGGGCCCACCTCTATCTCCGAGTGATCCAATACATGACTGGGATCTGCCATGTATCGTCTTAGCTGCGACACATAAAATACGTTGTGCACTCCCTCCAGTGCAGGTGGTAAGTCTAGTCTGTAAGCGACTACACCGACCCTCTCAAGTATACTAAAAGGTCCGATGAATCGCGGACTAAGCTTGCCGCCTCCACCGAAACGAATCGTGCCACGTGTCGAAGAAATCCTCAAGAAAACCAGACAGCCAACCTAGCATGAAACACAACCTTAGCACTCTAACAAAGAACAATCAAACACAAGCAAGACAAAACTAAAGCTATACCGCAAACTCCAAAGGTCTTCGATAGCTATCGACCCAATGCCCTGTCTGCCATGCGCCACCCGATGTCTATCCCTGATAAGCTTTACCTTCTCTGCTGCATCCACTACCATCTCTGGTCCCAATAAAGCTCCGACACCAACATCATCCTAGAACAACGGAGTACGGCACCTTCGTCCGTACAATGCCTCGAATGGTGACATCTCAATGCTGGCTTGGTAGTAATTGTTGTATAAAAAATCTACCAAGTGAAGGTGATCCTCCCAAGAACCTCCAAGATCCAAAATATAGGTGCGTAGCATGTCCTTGAGTGTCTGAATAGTCCTCTTCGACTGTCCGTCCGTCTGAGGGTGATAAGCGGTACTGAACTTGAGTTGAGTGCCCAAGCTAGCCTGCAAACTCCTGCAGAAATAGGACATGAAGAGACTATCCCGATCCAAGACTATGCTCACTGGAAAACCATACAATCTAACAATCTGGCGCATATACATATCTGCAAGCCTCTCCGTAGATGTACCCATTTTAAATGGCAGAAAGTGGGCTGATTTGGTCAACCAGTCCACGATGACCCAAATTGCATATTTGCCTCTTGGAGAACGCAGAAGTCCTGATATAAAATCTATGGTCACATGCTTCCATTTCTACTCCGGAATGGGTAATGGCTGAAGCAATCCTCCTAGCCTCTGTCTCTCTGCCTTGACCTGCTGGTAAACTAAGCATTTGGACACGAAGCTAGCTACCTCCCACTTTATGCCATACCACCATACATGCTCCATCATGTCTCTATACATCTTATTAGCACTTGGATGCATAGAGTATTGAGAACGATGTGCCTCCTGCAGAATCTTCTCGCATAATGCCCCTCTCGGTACACATAATCTGGTACTGTGTCGCAATGATCCATCATCTGCGATGATAAAGTCCTATGCCAACCCGATCTGAACCTGTGCTCTGATGCTCCTAAAAGACTCATCCTCATACTGTCTGGTTCTGACCCGGTCCATCAGCTCCGACTGAACCTGAAGTCCCCATATCTGTGCTGCGACTCGCGGAACTAGTACCTCAATACCCAAACTGTCAAGATCTTCCAATAAATGTCAGTCTCTAGTCAAGCACATAGCCATGTGATACCTTCTCAAAGCATACGCAACTATGTTGGCCTTTCCTGGATGGTACTGCAAAGATATGTCGAAGTCTTTTATCAGGTCCAACCATCGCCGCTGCCTCATGTTGAGCTCTTTTTCTGTAAATACATACTTTAAGCTCTTATGGTCTGTGAAGATCTCTACTCTCTCTCCATATAAATCATGTTTCCACAATTTGAGAGAAAAGATAACCGTGGACAACTCCAAATCATGGGTAGGGTAGTTCTACTCATGCAGACGTAATTGCCTGGAAGCATAGGCAATCACCTTCCCGTGCTGCTGTAACACACAACCCAAACCCTTCCCTGATGCATCACTGTAAATGGAAAATTCTCCTGCTCCTGATGGTAGTGTCAAGATGGGAGCTATAGTCAATCTCCTCTTCAACTCCTCAAATCCTGACTGACAATCCTCAGTCCAGACGAATTTTACGTCCTTCCTGGTCAGCCTAGTCATCGGCTCTGCAAGTCTGGAAAAGTCCTGAACAAACCTCCGGTAGTAGCTTGCTAATCCAAGGAAGCTCATGATCTCTGCTACTGAGCTTAGGGTAGACCATGATTCAATTGCTGAGATCTTCTTCGGGTCCACCGAGATTCTATTTCCTGTAATAACATGCCCAAGGAATTCAACCTTATCAAGAAAGAATTCGCACTTTGATAACTTGCCATACAGCTTCTCCTTTCTGAGGGTATCCAAAACAATCCTCAAGTGCTGCTCATGGTCCTCTAGGGTCTTAGAGTATATCAGAATATCATCAATAAAGACTACAACAAACTGGTCCAGGTACTGATGAAATACCTTGTTCATTAGGTTCATGAACACTGTCGGGGCATTGGTCAACCCAAGCGGCATCATCAAGAACGCTAACTATCCATAGCGAGTCCTGAAAGTTGTCTTCGGGATGTCTTCCCTCTTCACTTTCACCTGGTGGTACCCTGACCTCAAGTCTATCTAAGAAAATACCTTCGCTCTGCTCAACTGGTCAAACAAGTCATTTATCCGCGACAACGGGTATTTGTTCTTGATTAAATATGTATCGACCCATCCTTCTTTGGTACAAAAAGTACTGGAGCACCCCATGGTGATTGTCATGCCCCAGTCCCAAAATGCATAGAACTAGGCCACGTGGCAATAGCCAGCTGACACGTCTCCGAGGATATCCCAATTTAATGGATCCTAACAAAGAGTGCTACGATGTCCTAAAATACTAACATGTCCCATAACAATGAATCAACAGGTAATCTAATCTCATCCATAATGTATTACAAGAATAATAATAAACTGTTGGAAGATAAACGCCAGTCTCAAATATCATAGTACAACCAATAATGTCTGGTAGGAACAAACCCACTACTATAACGAAAGAAAGTACTGCAATGAATGATAAAAGATAAAGACTAAGGCATCAGCTGCCTAAATAGTGATGCTCCCAATCCTAGGCATAAGGCCTACCAACTGATCACGAAAACTCGGACAGTAACACCTCTAGCTCCTCTGCGGTAGCGAATCTCGTCTCCTATCCTGGGCGTATACTGTGGGGTAGTAAGCCTCATCCTGGCGGTGGTAGTATCCTCGAAACTGGTACTGTTGGCCTCTGTCCGGCCGGCGGTACTGTCTCTCTGCATTGTGGGCAGTCTCGAACTTGGTGCTGATCTGACCCACAAATCAGACATGTCTTCAGTCTCCTTCTGCAGTCCTTCTCGTAATATCCTCTCTTACCACAGTGGTAGCAAGTCGGAAGCTCCTTTTGCTGGTATGGCATTGTCCTCTGTTGTGTCTGTACTCCGGGACGTTGGATCGGTCCACCTGCTCCGGGCAGTGCTCTGGCTGGTATAGTCGTGCTGGAACGTCTAGCTCCTCTGACGATGGCCTCGTAGATTCTCGCCTCCGTAAGAACCTCTTCATAAGAAATCCTCGTCTGTGTAGTGGTATACCTCTGTAGCTCAAAATTGAGACCGGGATGAAATCTTTGAGCTTTCTAGAGATCATTGGGTATCAGGACGACACCAAATCTGCTAAGGCGGCTGAACTCCGCGTCATATGCGTCAACAGTCATATTCCTTTGTTCTAGATGTAGAAACTGGGAGTACAGGGCATTTCTGACTGTAGCTAGAAAATACTTTACATGGAAGTATTCTAGGAATTGTTCCCAAGTCTGGTTCTTGCCTACACTGCGCTCAATGGAATCCCACCAGTGATGGGCATTGCCTTTTAGTTGGGCCCTCACTGCGGTCATCCAAAGGTCTGGATGCAGTTATGAAGCCTCTAGTAACATCTCCGTGTTGGCGATCCAATCGAAGATCTATTCTGCAGTCTCACTTCCTGAGAAAGTATCTGGTCCCATCTGTCGGAACCATCTAACAATGCCACCTGCCTGGGCTGGTGGAGATGCTGGTACGGGTGCTGGGATAGGTGTCCTCTCTAGCATCGTCATCAGACTCTGTCTCAATGTCTCTTTCTGATGCCACTGTGCTTGCATCATTGCCTGGAAGAACTGAAGCATATGTGGCTGGCCAACTAGTTGTGGCATCTGGGGTGGATAAGGTTGAGGCGGTGGTAGTGGAATCTCTGGCTGGGCAGTAGGCGTCTTCTCAGATGTCGGCCTCTCAGTCTGCGGTATCGGTGTAGCTCCTGAACTCTGGCCCTCACAATGTTGCGTGGGGATTGTCTGGAAAGTCTGTCCCTCAGGCTGCGGCGTAGGATCGCCCTACGATGTCTCGTGCCAATGTATCAGCGGGGTCTGTAGCGGTGGTTGCCCTAGGGGTACCTCCTCTCTTCGGGTGGTGTTATCTGGCACTGCGGCACTGGGTGCTCCTCGTCCACTGCGCAAGTTCATCTTGCTGCAAGAGATAGGACTTCATTAAAAGAGTACGAATACAATAAACAGTATGCAGATATTTAGAAGAAGTATGAAGGAAGTTCAAAGGCAAATCAAAAGTGGATGAGACCTAGTAACTTCTATCCTATTGCAGGCTCGCTGGGTACGTTACCATACCACAAGTGAAAAATTGACCTGCATGGGCCATCACTAAAATCATGTCATGCCCCAGTCCCAAAATACATGGAACTAGGCCACGTGGCAATAGCCAGCTGACACGTCTCCGAGGATATCCCAATTTAATGGATCTTAACAAAGAGTTCTACGTTGTCCTAAAATACTAACATGTCCCATAACAATGAATCAACAGGTAATCTAATCTCATCCACAATATACTGCAAGAATAATAATAAACTGCTGGATGATAAACGCCAGTCTCAAATATCATAGTACAACCAAGAATGTCTAGTGGGAACAAACCCACTACTATGAAGAAAGAAAGTACTGCAATGAATGATAAAAGATAAAGACTAAGGCATCAGCTGCCTAAATAGTGATGCTCCCAATCCTAGGCAGAAGAAGGCCTACCAACTGATCACGGAAACTCGGACGATAACACCTCTAGCTCCTCTGCAGTAGCAAATCTCATCTCCTGTCCTGGGCCGTATACTATGGGGTAGTAAGCCTCATCCAAATCTGGAAGGAAACCAGGTCCTCAGAGGGACGTAACAAGATACATAGAGACATGCCATATATAAATACTGAATAAAATAAATATAATAAAGGTGTGCTAGCCATCTAAGTGAATACAATGTGAGGACAACTTTGGTACGTATGGGTAGGCATAGGCATAACGTCCAACACCCCGAAGAGCGTGGCAGCAGTGCAGTATATCAGCCATATCGCTCCGAAGAACGTGGCAGTAGTACAGTATATCGTCCATATCGCTTTGAAGAACGTGGCAGCAGTGTAAAGGGAGTCATTGGATCCATGGCTCCTCTGGATACTACGGAATCCAATGGATGTATCCCATACGCCTACTAATGTCCTCCCCGCCCAATGTAGATATACAAGTCAACTACTCGACGTGCATACCCGTATCTATATGCCAAGTCTCTATCAATAAAATATAAACTGAACTACGTACTAACCATGATGTAGGTTACACGTAACGATAGCTAGTCGAGTACGCAAACCCGTATCCCAATATGAATATGTCTCTATGAACGTGTAAGGTGTCAGGTCTCAGATGATAATAGGGTATCATCCAATAGGTGAGTCTGCTAATGACTAGGTCAGTATACAAATCATCGACGTATCCGTCAAATACACCCGAGTCAATCTCGGATGCGCACAGTTGTATAAAGTAAAAGAAATAAGAATACAATACAACATATGCAATATTTAAATTAGACAGTAATTATGGCAAGGTATCTTGCCTGGGTCCTGAAGCTGTGAATGCCAGAAGCCGGTTCCTGCAGTGTCTCCTGGTTGATCCAAAGGTCCTGAACACAAATATAATATAACAGTCTAATATCAGACGCTAAATATTAAATGTATACGACTACAACGCGATGCTTGAATATTATCGCAAGTTCACGTATGTTCGAACACAGCGTCACATGTGCGCGTAGCTAAGGTGCACACGTGTTCTGTGCTCGATCATCCTGGCCCTTGAGACAATAATTTCAAGTTATGGTTTGACAACGATCTCTGATCTACGCGAACACATGTTCCTTGGTTTCTATGTTCATTACACCAGGTTTATGGGAAGGTTTTAGGGTGGAGATGCTAGTCTTTGGTGTTATGCCTCACGATTTAGGGTTTGCTAGTAAATATACAGATTCTAAGTCTTATTAGTCATTAATCCACTATGCACATGATTAGGGTTGTGTCCGATATCAATATTTATTGACACGTCGATATGACGCTATGATATTCACATGAAGAAGCGGGGTTTGATGTGGTTACCTCTACGTGGCTTGCTCGGACAGGGTCTGCTCTCGTCGAGGCGTACTCCGGTGAGGTAGCAGTGGCTCCGGCGAGGTGGCAGCAGCGGCGGCAGCACAACAGCAGGCGCAGCAGCGACATCAATGCACGGGGGGTCGGGTTGGCGCCGGCAGCTCGTCGTGCACCAGGCGGTTAGGTCGGTCGACTGAAAGGGCAGCCGGTCGGCTGTAGGGCGGCTGAAGGGGCAGCGGGTCAGGGTGGATGTAAGGGGGCAGTCGGGGTGTAAGGGCCAGTCGGGGTGTAAGGGGGGCTCCGGCGCTGTCAAGCGACGGTGGTGGTGGTGATGGTGATGGGTTGGGTGCAAGGGAGAGGGAAGTATTCAGCTAGGGTTAGGGTTTGTGAGGGCTTTGTTGGTTTTAGGGTTTTACATGGAGGAAGTTAAGTATTTATATAGGGGATGGGCTTCGGGCTTGGTCTCGGGGTTTGAGCCGACTAGGGTCCAAGAATCTGGTTCGGTCAGGACCAGTTGAGGTGAAATTAGCCATAAATAAATTAACTAATTTAATAATTAACTACGCGAGGCGACGTTAATTCATATCGCGTAGCTATGATTGCAATATGGTCAGAGGGTACCTAAAATCGTCTCCCAAAATTTTAATTATCTCAGTTTTTCCCTAGTCTCAGTTTTTAAAATTACAGATAATCCCTAAATTGGTTGAGGGGGTTTACAGTGATGAACTGGAATGGATAAAGCCCTTTTCTTGCAACTCATCCACCTGCTTCTTCAACTCCGCCAGTTCGCCGTTGTTTACTCTATAGACGTGTTGAGAGATCGGCTCTGTGTCTGGCACCAAATTTATAGAGAATTCTACATCTCTGTCTGGCGGCAACCCCGGCAACTCCTCTGGAAATACATCTAAGAACTCTGCAATCAACGAATGTGGCAGCTCCTGCTCTTCTACCAAAGCTCCACAGAAATTGCCTTCGCTCTACTCTTGCCACGCCCCAGTCCCAAAATACGTAGGACTAGGAATACGTAAGCATGTCAGCCGTATGTATATAGCAACTCCAATATATGAAAACCATAACACATATGTACGTTGTATTATGAATAACCATTCACAAGTGATATAGATTTATGTCTTAAGTCACAGGGCATAACTAGATCCATCTACATAATTAAATAGAAATGAATAGCCAATCAACTATATAATTGTATCAAGTATAAGATACTTGATAAGAACAAGTAGTTGGGTGGAGACAAATCCACTACCAAACTAGAATATAAGAGAAACAAAATAAGCACATCTAATGATCAATGAGGCTCGAAGAGAGGATCTCCTCGAAAGAGAGAGAGGTAGCAAGTCCTGATCCGTGCTCCTACGAATAGTCAAGATCCTCTATACCTGGAAAGGGACTAGGTCCTCAAAGGGACGTAACAAGATACATAGAAGCATGCCAATTGAATACAGTAAAATATGCATAATAGACTAAAAATATATAAGTACGTTGTACTAGACAATCTATATGAATATGCATAACAAGGACAACTTTTCAACGTATGGGTAGTGTAGGCTACTCTATCTATCTCACAATTCACACACACGTCCATGTACATCAGAAACCGTCAAACCGTGAAGGTAGCGACCATCATGACACCAGAAGCTGACATACCGCGAAGGTAGAGACCATCGCAACACAACTACCGTAGTGCGTGCTAGTTACTACGATTTTCCAAAGTGGATAGCCCATACGTCTACTGATTGTCCTCCCCTCCCATGATACTATATGTCAAGTGTGTGTGAACATATATAATATATAATTATAACTGAAAGAAAACACATATATAATGAATATATAAAAATATAATAAGAATGCAAAGTATTGTAAGCAATTTGAAAAGGTATATTTGCCTGGCAAGAAAGCTGTAAAGTGTAAGCATCCAGACGTCAAGCACAAAGGGGATCAGAAACTATGGCATTAAAATAAACGTCTCCAGATGCTGAAATAAACATCACCAACATTCCCGAAATAAGCAAGATAGCTAGAAAATACTATCCTTTCGTCCAATTTGGATACAAGGGCAAAATAGTAATTTTGGGTCAAAGCAGGGTCGACATGTGGCCCACTTTGCATCAAAATGTGTGCCAGAGGTAAAGGTCTCTAAATGGAAAAAATTATAGGTCAAACAAATTCTAAACGTCGATACGAACTCAATGGTATATCCAATTTTTGATTCGGGTAAGCCGATCACAAATTTGCCCTTCAAGTCAAACCGTGGGGCCCGCGAATAGGCGGCTTGATCAACTGTCTCAGAATTGCGTGAACTTGGGTCACAGGACCAGCGTGATACCACGAATCCAATGGCATAAGTTTTGTCGCATTCTAACGAGCGTACACAAAGTGGGGTAGTGTTTTCCAAAAGTCGCAATATATGGATATTTTACCGATACGGGTTGATTCCGACGTACACACACGTCCAAATCAACTTCCGCGAAAGCCCGCACGTCAGGATATACCATATACGTCTTTCGGTAAAATTGGTACGCAACAAGGAGGTCCCGTTTGGCGGGGCCCACTCCGTATCACAAAATCTTAATTTTAAATTTCTAAGTTTTTGGTCGTTTTAGAGGTCAAATAATTTAACGAATAAAATAAATTAATAAAAAGTAAAAGAAAAGTTAAATTCTTGGTTATAAAGAGAAGAAAACCCTTCAATTAGATTTTGAAAATATTAAACAAGTTTGTGGCAAATTGGGCATGAACATGGGGGTTTAGATCAAAATTCTGGATTATTTTTTGTCAGTTTTTGGGCCAACTTCTGGTCGATTTTTTGCCCAATCCAGGGCACAAAAACTCGTCCCGCTTGAAGGGAATCCTAGAGGGTTTGGTTGTGAACGTACATGGACAAATTGCTTGAGAAAAGGATGAGAGATGAGATAGATAAGTTACCTTGAAGATAGGCTCGGGGCTGCGGTGGTGCGCACGCGCGGGCAGGGACGGACGGCACGGGGTCGCCGGCGCCGGCGGCTGCGGTCGATCGCCGGTTGGTCGGCGGTTGCGGTCTGTGATCAGGGATTAGGGTTAGGGTTAGGGTTTAGGTGTATGTATATACGTGTATATATATAGAGAGAGAGAGCCACGGGAGAGGGGTCGGGTGCTGTAGGGGGGGAATTGTCTGGGTTCTGGGTAGAGATTAGGAGTAGGTTAAGGTTTAGTTTAGGTGTTTAGTTAGGTTTATTTGCTTTTGTTTTATTGATTTTCTTTTCTTTTATTTTCTTTTCCTTTCTTTTTTCTTTTTCTTTTATTTTGTTATTCTTTTCTATTTTATTATTATTATTATTACTATTATTATTATTATTATTATTATTATTATTATACTATATATTTATTCACATATATATATATATGACGTATAAATAAAAAAATATTTGTACACCAAAAATAAATTCTAAAAAATCTATCACCCTTTAACAAGGATTCCTAAAATAATAAGAACTTATTTTGTGGAATAATTCTAAATGGGTATTTATGTAAGTAGATTAATCAATAAAATTTATTTTCTAATTAACTATGAAAATACTCTAAAAATCATTAATTTAATAAACATACTTTAAATAAAATTTTAAAAAAATTTAGGGGGTTTACATTCTACCCAACTTACAATAATTTCGTCCTCGAAATTAACATTAACCCATATTCGTAATAAATCAATAAAGCTATTAACACTTTATTACTAGCTAGTAGTGCTTCCTAAAAGGTTATGGTCAGCCACCCTAGCACTTTTCTCCCTTATTGTCTGTACACTATTATTTTATCCTCTAACTCATCTACACTACCCAACTTCAAGAATTCTACTAGTAGTCAAAGTCTTTTGAGGCTATTGTCTAGGTTGTAAGATAAATTTATTCATTGGGTCAAAAATTTTGGGATACTTGTCTGGAATCTCATAACCATAATTTTTCTCTGTAACCGTCAAGTATCGTAGTCTAATACTACCACATCACATGGCAAATATGTCTGCAAATAATTCGACTACTCTACTATAATGGTCTAGCTGCAGTTGTCGCTACCTCGCCAATGATTTGCCATAGTCATCAGTTTGTAACAAGTGTCTTCAACTCTTTCCTAAGCTTAGTCTAAGTTTTAGGAAAAAAATTAAGGTCTTGACTAACTTTATAAAACTATTTAGAAATTTGAACCATTTCAACAACCCAACTAATTCCTGTTAGACTAAATAATGCTACTCATGGTTTAAAAATAATAAGAGAATACAGATATTGCTAGAGTGCATATACATAAGGGTTATCATGAACTCATATTTTTAGTTATTAATTATTACTAACCCATTTATGTTTTAACTAACAAAATAAAGGGTGAGGTTAAAGTAAATCAAACAATTCATGATGACACGAAAAGATGCAACTACGATAGGAAGAATTAAGCATGGTATAAGAAATGGATATGGAAGAGAAGATGAGCAACCCAAGGGGACGAGATGGTGATAGTAAAAGGGAATACTACTACTGCTACTCGTGTCATCCATTATCCTCGTGGGTATGCCATCTAATATCCACATATCCTCAAAAAATTTAATGCCAAATATATCACATGTGATATGCCCTTAAATATAAAAGATAGTCACCAAGTAATGTGATTGGCCTATGGGATATATCTAGTATTATTCGTATATCAAACTTATACCAAGCACGAGCGTTCGTCTTTCTGAAATAGGGGAAGACAAAATATAATAATAAAGAATTCAAGAAGGAGATAAAAGAATACAAGTACGAGGTTCAAGGCGATTAAAGAATTCAAAAAGAGAGTTGTCAGGGCAGTTGTGGATTAAAATCTTATTTTGGATAAATTTCTATTTGCATGCTCATATCAGTACAGTTATGTAACCGATACGATATGCTCGAACATGCCTAGAGGGCAAGTATATTCGTCTAACAAGCTGAGTCAACTATATCTCAATCTACGTAAAGTAGTTATGCGAAGAGCGAACCAAGCATACTAAGGTTGATCAGACCATAATACACTGATTCTGATTTAGACGATGTATTAGTAGGCGTCCCCAATAATACATATGTCATGAACAAGCTCGATAAAAGAATAAGCTTGCAAAACTAGGCTATAAAATAGCAGTATAATCGGAGGTAGTCCAGAAAATATAAGTACGCTGGATTATGATGAAGGAAGGTACAAAATAATTCAAGTTCACAAAGAAGATAAGACTTATTCGATGTTGTGCCTCTACAGTTGCCATACTAACTTCTTGTCTAAGTCTCTAGTCGATCAAATAGGGGGTATGGGCCTCTAAGTTCTACAGTCTAGATAAATACTATCTTCTTATGCAAGCCTATAGTTGGTGTCATTCAACTATACTTTATTAATGGGTCAAAAGGGCTATATGATACTAGGTTATGAGGCATACTATCCGACTTACAAGAATTTAACTAATAGTGTTATTGAACAATAGAGTGTATATACCTAGTACAAGTCACCTTCCTAACCCCTATCAAGCATGAGATAAAGGAGAAGATTAACGTTGAAAAAGGATCAAGCAAGAAGTGATACAAGCAATCAAATAAGAATGCGGAACAAAATCAAGGGAGGTGATTAAACAAGTGGATAAAATCCTATACTCTAATCCTATGCGCAGGCTTGCTCAGTACAGTAACATAACCAAGACAATATGCTCTCGACCTACATAGGCCACCACAAAAATATGTCATGCCCAGTCCCAAAATACGTAGGACTAGGAATTTGTAAGCATGTCAGCCGTATGTATATGGCAACTCCAATATATGGAAATCATAAAATATACGTACGATGTATTATGAATAACCATTCACAAGTAGTATATATTTATGTCATAAGTCACAGGACATAACTATATCTCATCCACAGAATCAAATAGAAATGAATAGCCAATAAACTATATAACTGTATCAATTATAAGATGCTTGATAAGAACAAGTAGTTGGGTGAAGACAAATCCACTACCAAACTAGAATATAAGAGAAACAAAATAAGCACATCTAATGATCAATGAGGCTCGAAGAGAATACCTCCTTGAAAAAGAGAGAAGTAGCAAGTCATGATCCGTGTTCCTATGAATAGTCAAGATCGTCTATACCTGGAAAGGGACCAGCGTCTCAGAGGGATGTAACAAGATACATAGAAGCATACAGTAAAACATGCATAATAGACAAAAAATATATAAGTACGCTGTACTAGACAATCTATATGAATATGCATAATGAGGACAACTTTTTGACCTATTGGTAGGTGTAGGCTACTATATCTATCTCACAACTCACACACATGTCCATGTATATCAAAAGCCGTCATACCGCGAGGGTAGCGACCATCGTGACACCAGAAGCCGACATACCACGAGGGTAGCGACCATCGTGACACAACTACCGTAGTGCGTGCTAGTTTTTATGGTTTACCAGAGTGGGTAGCCCAAACGCCTACTGATTATCCTTCCCTCCCATAATACTATCTGTCATGTGTGTGTCAACATATATAATATATAATTATGAATGAAAGAAAAAACATATATAATAAATATATAAAAATATGATAAGCATGCAAAGTACTGTAAGCAATTTGGCAAGGTATACTTGTCTGGCAAGAAAGCTGCAAAGTGTAAGCGTCCAGATGTCGAGCATAAAGGGATCACAAACTATGGCATCATAATGAACGTCTCCAGATACGGAAATAAATATCACAACATTCCCAGAATAAGCGAGATAGCTAGAAAACACTACCCGTTCGTCCAATTTGGAAATAGGGGCAAAACGGTAATTTCGGGGCAAAGCGGGGTCCATATGTGGCCCACTTTGCATCGAAATGCATGCCAGAGGTAAAGGTCTCTAAATGGGACAAATTATAGGTCAAATAAATTATAAACGTCGATAAGAACTCAATGGTATGTCAAATTTTGGATTCCGGTGAGCCGATCACAAATTCGTCCTTCAAGTCAAACCGTGGGGCCGGCGAATAGACGGCTTGGTCAACTGTCTCAGAATTGCGTAAAACTTGGGTCACAGGACCAGCGTGATACCATAAATCCAATGGCGCAAGTTTTGTCGCATTCTGACGAGCATACACAAAGTGGGGTAATATTTTGCAAAAGTTACGATACGGAGATTTTTTACCGATACGGGTTGATTCCGACGCGCACATATGTCCGAATCAACTTACGCGAAAGCCCACACGTCAGGATATACCATACGCGTCTTTTGGTGCAATTGGTATGCAATCAGGCGTTCCCATTTGACGGGATGCACTCTGTATCACAAAATCTCAATTTTAAATTACCAAGTTTTTGGTCATTTTGGAGGTCGAATAATTTAACGAATAAATAAATTAATAAAAAGTAAAAGACCAGTTAAAATTCCCAGTTATATAGAGAAGAAAATCCTTCAATTAGATTTTGAAAATATTAAACAGGTTGGTGGCAAATTGGGCATGAACATGGGGGTTTGGATCAAAATTCTGGATTGTTTTTTGTCAGTTTTTCGGCCAACTTTCGGTCGATTTTTTGAACAATCCAGTCAGGAAAACTCATCCCGCTTGAAGGAAATCCTAGAGGGTTAGGTTGTGAACGTACACGGACAAACCGTTCAAGAAAATGATAAGAGATGAGAGAGATAAGTTACCTTGAAGATGGGCTCAGGCTGCGATGGTGCGCACGCGCGGGCGGGGGCTGACGGCATGGTGCGGCGGTCGTCGACGGATGCAGTGGCGTGGGGCGGCGACTACGGTCGGTCATCGGTCGGTCGGCGGCTGCGGTTTGGGATCGGGGATTAGGGTTAGGGTTAGGGTTTAGGTGTATGTATATGCGTGTATATATATAGAGAGAGAGAGCCGCGGGAGGGGGTCGGGTGCTGCGGGGGGGGAGGGGAATTGTCTGGGTTCTGGGTAGAGATTAGGAGTAGGTTAAGGTTTAATTTTGAAATTTAGTTAGGTTTATTTGCTTTTGTTTTATTGATTTTCTTTTCTTTTCTTTTCTTTTCCTTTCCTTTTTATTTTTCTTTTGTTTTTGTTTTCTTTTCTATTTTATTATTATTATTATTATTATTATTATTATTATTATTAATATTATTATACTATATATTTATTCACAGGTATAAATAAAAAACATTTGTACACCAAAAATAAATTCTAAAAAATCTATCACCCTTTAACAAGGATTCCTAAAATAATAAAAAATTATTTTGTTAAATATTGTAAATGTGTATTTATGTAAGTAGATTAATCAATAAAATTTATTTTCTAATTAACTATAAAAATACTCTAAAGAAATTTAATAATTTAATAAAAATAATTTAAATAAAATTTAAATTTTTTTAGGGGGTTTACAGCTCTACTCCTCGGACGAACTCGAACTACGGCTCTCCTGGCGTCTGAAATAAAACTCTGCCTCCACGACAATCGATACTAGCATGATGTCTACTAAATCAATCCATCCCGAGTAGTATATTATAACTCAGAAGTGGCATTACGAGTAAACATACGCTCAGCTCACGGCCTCCCAAATAAACTCTTTGGTTCTTGCAAACATCACTGACCAGGATAATGCCACCCCCGGTCATGATCTTGCAAGTCCACTCCAACGGTTCAGACTCAAGACGATGCCTCAAAGCAAAAGATACAGATACAAAGCTATGAGAAGCATCAAAATCGAACAAAATATGAGCTGGAAAGGAGTCGAGATAAACTGAACCTGAGATGACATCACCAATCGGCTCCTCCTCCTCGACAGTCAAGGCAAAAGCTTGCCCCTATCGCTGAGCTCCTTTCTGCTGCTGATGCTGGGCAAACTGTTCCTGCTATGGTGGAAGAGGTGCTCTATGTTGCTGTCCCGCTGGTGGTCTAGCGGGTGCCCTCTGTGCCAGTCTTCCATAACAGATGATCTCCCGATCCACATAATAAGCATTACCCTAGCCTCATCCTACATGCGTCCCATCTGTGTCCTTGTTTCTTACAAAAAGTGCAAGGAACTATTGCCCACTTAATCTGATGTATCTGTTGAGCCAGTGCTCTAGCTGGCCCATGATACTACTACCTCTGGTGCTAGTAAGGCCTCTGGTGCTGCTGTTGGAAGTAAGGCCTCTTTATTGGACCCGTATTGTTGTTGGATCCTCTGGTGTCCCTCTGCCTCTTAGAGCCATGCTCAAAGTCATCCTCTGCTCTCTGCGCCTGTCTGAATATCTCCTCGAAGGTGGTGGTAGGATCTCCTTTGGTATGGGGTTTGACCTCCCAGTTCAAGCCCTTCCTGAACTTCTTTGCTCTGCCTCTAGGGTTCTGACCCTCCACAAAATGACCTAGCGGGCAATACTCCACCACGTACTCGTCCACTGACATATCTCCCTGGACGAGGTATTGGAACTGACTCTGCAAAGATGTAAGAGCCATATCTGGGGAGAACTTCTCCTTGAAAATCTCTTTGAAGGCTTCCCAAGAGAGTCCTAGTACTATAATCCTCGGGTATGTCTGAAACCATGTCAAGACAATATTGAACATCATACAACCCGTTGCCTCTATCTGTAGCATCTCTGGAATATGCGCCAGCCGTAGGTTCCGCTCGATGTCCTCGATCCACTCTTCCGCATAGATAATCCCCTCTGTGCCCCTGAAGTCCTTCGGGCCCATCCTCTTAAAGTCGATGATGGTACCCGGCCTCGACGAATGCGGAATAAAATAGGCTAGTGTTGTCTGTTGCTAGACTGTAGTAGCTCTCTCCACTGCTTTAATTGCAATCTGGTGAGCGTTCTCCACGCTCTATCGTATGACCTCTGATTGTCGCTGCTACACCTCCATCATCTACTGGAAGAGCATAAATATCTGCGTCTGATCAACTACAGGTGGTGGAGATAGATGATCCTCGGAAGCTGTCTGTCCTCGCCTCGGTACTGGAGGTAGAGCACCTCCGAAAGCTGCTGCCGATACGCCCACCTGGACCGGTGAAGCTGATATCTTGAATGTAGGTGCTGGACCATCGTCTGAGGGTGCTACCCTCAAGGGTGATAAAGTGACTCATCATGCTGTCGTGGCACCTGATCGCTGGGAACGCATCTTCGGCGGTATCCTGAAGATAGATTAAAATAAGAAATCAATATTGAATATGATACGAAACCATCAAAGAATGACAGAACTTTATTCAAAGTAAAGTAATATTCAATAGACAAGGATTTGCAAAATAGATATTGGAATTTTTCTAGTTGTGATTGAGTAACTCTCGGTCTAAATCCTATTTCCTAAAGCAAGCTCGTAGTAGTAATCTAGACGAGCACAACTACGATATCTATCTAGACCTGCATGGGCTACCACTAAAAATGTATCACAACCCACACCCGGATATTCGGGCATGAGTACGTGGTTACGCCCAGCCTATGCCACAGAATCGGTGGTAGAATGCTATCTGGGTCATTTCTAACTATCTAACATCTCAACAATATAATATGGTACATGTCAATCATCTTAACTCCAAACGGAGGAGCAATATGGTATCTCATAAGTATAACTCTCAATCACAAAACAACTAAGGAAGAATAATGCACGATTGGAATAGCGAAAGAAAGAATAAAGATACAATCCACAATATGAAATAATAATATAAATTGTAAATCCACCAAAATAATAGTCTAATACAAACCAATACAATAAACTAGACCTCCTCGGGCTTTGTAACTAAGTCCTCCTGGTCTATAGGAGTATCCTTTAAAGGTACGGCGTCCTACGGCCCGTAGAATGTGGGATACTGCTCTATAAGCCAGTCATCTGGAAAAAATATCCAATCAGGATTGGAGCGAAGTACATACCTCTAAAAGCAGTTTTAATAGCATAATCGAGCATATAAATAGATATAGAAATAAAATACAAGATCCCTAAACATATGAATAATGAACAATAGATATACAGGTAATGTATGAGAATATAGAACAATAATATGAATATCAACAATATGATGAATAATTGAAATCTAACTAACTAATGTGCCTCAGAATACAAGTTCATTATATAATCGGGTTAGGTGAACATGATCAGGTAAGATGGATTACAAGTGTGGTATATAACCAGAATGTACACGATGTAACAATGGCTTTGATCACATAATCAACTCCTACTCTCCCACCCTAACTAATACCGATGAAACCAATCACGACACGCTACGAACACGAAATATAACCACTGAACACGAGCAGTAGGTGTACACAAATATCATAACCACCGAACAAGAATGGTGGGTGTACACGAATAAGCACACTAAACACGAGCAGTGTATGAACATGAAGTATCATCAATACACAATATACACGATGAGATACAATGTACATGAGTATCCGCTGAACACGGTAGGGGATAACATCTCCTGACGGGATCCATATAGTACCAGTCCATGAAATCACAGTGGCGGGATCAATGTATATAATTCTAGAACATGGATATATACAATATTATGAATTAAAAACTATCAGAGAAATGTACCCGCTTGACGTCCTGAGCAAGGTGTGTCTCTCGATGCCCAAGCTGGTGTCGCACAACCTATATATGGTATGTTGCATCAATACAAGATTCAAGAATGAAAATAAGTGAAGTTGATGCAATTCTAGGTCGATATGCCATTTCTAAGTCAAACCCATGAGATCTAGGTTGCAAGAGTCTAACACTAATTCAGTAAGTCGATGCACTATGAAACTAAACTATACAAGCTAATCTAAGATACTACAAGACACTCCAAAAATAGTGTCCCAAGATACGCAAGTTTCGAATATAAAAATAGTATTTTAGATATATATTCAAGTCAAATATTATAATACTATATCAAATCAATTGAATTAGGATACATTGGCATTGCACCAATGCGTATCGCACCTATCTCGATACCCAAACTCAATACCTTGGGTATTAGCCCAATACCTCGGTAATACCTTGGTATCCTGAGGTAACCCAACACTTTATTGATATAGCTAATACACATATAGAAACCCCAATCAATATACTAACTATAACTAACAGTATTATATATACCAATACTACATATATACATAATGCATATAGCTAAACTATATACTAAGTATCATAATATATATCAACTACCTATCATAAAAACCACATACACACCTAGATATATATATGCTTAACTAGTAGGTATATATATATATACTATTAAAAGAACCAAAGTAACTATCTATATAAATATAATACCAAACTAACTAAGCTACTAATAATCAAGTATGCATATATGTATCAAATTTATCTAACAATCTAACTAGTTAATACCTAAACTCAACTACTAATTGAACTATACTGAAACCTGAATACTAAGTACCCATTAAACCAAAACCTCAGTGAACTAACTAAAACTAAAACTAAAACTAACTCAAGAACAAGACCTGAACTTAAATTGAATAGTGAAAGTATCGGTACTGATACTACACTGAAACTGTACATAATTGCACAGTGACTGGATCCAAAACTGCCAAGACTCCCTGCTGCAACTGTTAAACTATGTAGCTTCTCTGCACAGTTGTTGCACCTTAAAAGCTGCCACTGTGTTGTAGCTGCTACACTCTTAGTCACTGCTCAAGCTTGCTACTGAGATTCCCCTTCATGCTTGGCTGCTCATTGTTGTGTAAAAAAATCTGCACAGTCCCTCCTGTAAACAGATACTTGTTCGGGCTCTTTCTCTATGCCCGAGCCCCCCTGTGCACTGGCTGAACTGAGCCTCACTGCTCAAAGCTCCCAGTGCGCTGGTCTACTGCACTGTCTCCTCTTGCTCCTCACACACACACACACACACACACACAAACACACAAACACTACACTGCCACAACTATGAGTATATAGATATATATAATCACACACATATATAAACTTAAATACATCTCAGTATACATATAGACTTATACACCTCTCTAACAATATGTATCAACCCCTCATTACTATATACATATAAATAACTAGATATATTTAAAAATCATATATATATATAAACCAACACATGTATATATACATATACCTATATATATATATATATATAACTATATATACTAGTATATTTATACACATAGACTCACATATATACACAAACATAATGTACACTATTATATACATGTATATATCACCTAATTATCATCTATATAAATAATTACACATGTACGTATAGTAAAAAGAACAAAACAACAAACATATGGAGTGCACTGTACCTGTATCATAGTTCTCTATGATACGCTTGCGATACGGCTCCAACACACAACCAAACGCATCCCAGAGGACACAAGCAAGTCTAAAACCCTAATTATGAATAATACATATAGCAATTAGAGTATCTATGTGTCCGTGTCATAATTTGATATGCACAAGGCCACGTGTCGGAGAAAAACCCTCAAAATTAACCCGTTTTATCAAATTGACGGGATACGGCCTATACGTGCCCAATTATTGATATGACACTACTCACAAACAAGCAATCAAATGTCACTTAGATCTATTAGACCCAATGACAAGCACTATATGTGCCAATCTTGGAATTCTTCCAAAATTGGCACCAAATTGGACATAACTTCCACCGTAGGTCTCCGATGAACCTAAAACCAAATTCTATGGGTAGCCTATGCATGTGGGTTGGGTTCTCATGGTTAAATCTCATATCTATATTCTATTAGAAGGAGAAAACTAAAATATACCTATTGGGAGATGGATTCCCAATAAAAAATCCATAATTGCCAAGTAGCTCCTCTCCTTGTAGATCTTGGTCTCCTCCTCCTTGCTCCTTGCTCCTTGCTCCTTGCTTTCTTTTTGTAGATCCTTAGTGTAGAACCTCAATAATGAATTTAGAAAGAGATTGGTAAATAATTGGTGGATAATTGATGAGGGAATGGAGGGAATTGGAAGAGAAAAATTTGTAGATCTAGATTTTAGGAATTTGGTGAAGTGAAATGAGCACTCTCTCTCCATCTTGTGGCCGGCCATGTAACCCCCTACCCAAGCAATATAAAAAGTCATAAATACCCCTTGGGGCCTCTCATGAAGAATTTAATTAGGAAGGGAAGGTTCTAGTCTAATGGTTTCTCTAATTAATCAAACCTCCTAATCCATGGGCCTAATTCAATGGGCTAAATCTAACTCAAACTAAAAGTTGGGTTCATGCATTTTAATAAATAGGTTAGGTCTTCTACACAAGTCTATAATAAATCTACAACTAGAAACAATAATTAATATAATAATTAAATAAGCATGCATGCATAAATATTAAATACAATAATCCTAGAATTAAAATACCCTTGTCAATTACTAAACTACCCTTGAATAAAAATGTGAGGGTGACAGGAGATCCTAGACCGCAGAGATAAAGTGCTTCATAACCAAGTAATTCCCTTGGTTCACATCGCTTGGAGGCATCACTCTCCCGGTGAATCCACTTGGGAACAGGAAGATGAGATGCGAGAGCGTTACCCTTATCTTTTTGTACCATGAGGTAAAAATTTTCTTGTCTTTGTTGTCTTAAATTTTGAGGACAAAATTTTTTTTAGGAGGGTAGACTTGTAACCTCCGTATCCTTAAATTCTATCTTAAATGTTGTTATTAGGTTAATTTGTGACCATTGGAAATTTTCTATAATTTTTTATTAATTAAAAACTGGTTACACTAATTTTATGGGACTTTCAAGAATTTCTTTTAGGGTCAAACATAATTAAAAATGTCCCAAACTTTTAATTTAGGTTCTAAATAATCAAATATAATATTTAGAATTTTTTAGGAATTTTTTGATTATTTTTAGTATTTATTTTGAGTTAATTATGCAAAACTGAATTAAAAACTATTTTCTAAAAAAGTCCATAAAAGTAATTATCCTGCCCAGTCAGCCAACAAGGGCCCGCCCGTCAGCTTCGCACAGCCAACAGAGTAGGGCCCGCCTGTCAGTGACCCGTGGGTGTGGGTGAGGGAGAAATCGGTCCGAGCCTAGCCGAGTCCTAATCTAACTTGGACTCAGCCGAGCCAAGCCGGGCTGAACGTTGGCCGTCCGATCTAGGCTGGAGTGCCTGGATGGATGCCACGTATCCCCCTTTAGCCGTGGCTCATTCTCTCTCCTCTATATATATAGTATTAAAGTTATAATTTCTAGGGTTTTCTTTTAGCCGATTTTGGAGAATTATCATCTAGGATTTCCTTCATCTTCCAGAAGCCATTACTCATAGCTCAGGACTCCAAACATAGCCTAATTTCTTGCGTTAGAACTGTATTAAGGTTAGTTTTCTGAATATATTAATTTTTTTATAAAATTCTGAATATTATATTTTAGAAAATTTATATAGCTCAGTATATCCAAAAATAGATGCATCTCGGCATTTTTGCGATTCCAGGAAAACCAGAATTAGAATCATGAACCATTTGAAGTTTAGGAAAGCTAATGTCGAGATCATTAACATTTATTTTTCCCAGAATTTTATTCGAAATATTTCTATACTGTTAATTCTGTAGAACTTCTAGGTTATCAATCAACCACTATTACACAATACAATTTTTAATGTGCAATAATTTCCAAACGAATTTGAATCAGGATGAGCCATAATTTCTAACATGTTTATGATTCTAAAATCTACAGCAAACCATACATAAAATTCAAGTTTGTATCGGTTGACTTTTTCGACAATAGATCGTCTTGATTTGCGTGCTATGAGTCTCGAGTGGATAAAATTTAGTTCTTTTGGATAAAATTTAGGAATTAACCTAAAAATCAAAATAATAAGATTAAAATAGGATTTTAGAGTAATTATTCTATAATTAAATAAATTAAAATAACTTATCTTTGGATATGGTAACATATCATACGTAGGATTTGGACTCTGAATTGGGACCTGATCCAACCACAACTAAGGACCACAGGCGAGTACATTTCTGTGATTACTTTCAGGGCTTGATACTCTCAATAATGCATGCTTAGTATTGATTATTTGATTCTTGACACTTGTTACACGGATCAGTATGATGGATTCTTATTATGAGATACTTGACTGTTCTGGATTATTGTTATTTCTTCGTGACTGGTTCAGAATCTATGTTGTACTCGTGGGGAGGGAAAATACATAGTGGATATATGAACTACCCTTTTTTTCCCATGGTCTTCCTGGAATAATAGCAGCCATGCACGACACGTGTGCTTTGTCGAATTTTACCCCTTAGTCGTTCATATGTCAACAAGGTATTTCAAATCACATAGAGTAGTTGTTCATATATGTTCTTCCATACATTGCAGTTTTTTTTTTTTGCTTGGAGTTATTATACTACATCTTTGCCATGATAGGACTTTAGCATTAAGTTATTCTAGTTGCCTTATTGAGATTTCAATTTTTTTACTATCATATATTCTTTACTATTTATTATCTTATAGTTTCTACCATGTGTTGGAACTATTTTTATTGTGATATACTTATTCCTTTCTTGACTTGATAATCATATTTTAGATGACTATGATGAGGATGCAATCCCTACATATTATGGACCGTATGCTAGCGACATAATATAGCCTGATCTTGCCCTTTCGGAGGATCAGGGAGAGTTAGCAGCTCAGATACCGTATAAAATGGAGTAGTTTAGTAGAGTAGTTGATTCTGTTAGTTATTTTGGACCAGATTATTCTCCGGTAATTTTTTTAAAGTATTTTGAATATTGTACTTTAGATATTTAGTTTTGGGGAGACTCCTTGGACCCGCATTGAGACTATTATTTCATTATTATCTTGGTATTTTTATTTAAACAAGTGCCTGTGATTGAGTATAGTGTGGAGATGAATATATATTGTGAGTTATAGATTATACATGTGGCTTATAGTATAGCATTCTACTACCGACACTACGGCATAGGCTGGACGTACCCATGACTCATGCCCAAATCCAGGGTGCGGGTCGTGACATATCCCGATGCCAACAAGATGTATAAAGATCTAAAGGAGCATGTATGGTGGTATGGTATGAAGTGGGAGGTGGCACGCTTCGTATCCAGATATTTAGTGAGCCAATAGGTAAACGCAGAAAGGCATAGGCTAGGAGGTTTACTTCAACATTTACCCATTCTGGAGTAAAAGTCGAAGCATGTTACTATGGATTTTGTTTCGGGGATTCCTTGTTCTCCAAGAGGTAAAGACGCAATTTGGGTTATCATAGAGTTGGTTCGTCTACGGAGAATCGAATGGGATCTATGCGTGACAGATTTTTAGATTGCATGGAGTTCCTGTGACCATTATCTCGGATCAGGATAGTCACTTCACATCCCACTTCTGGAGGAGTTTGCAGGCTAGCTTGGCACTCAGCTTAAGTTCAGTACCACATATCACCCCCGATATACGGGCAGTCGGAGAGGACTATCCAGACTCTCGATGATATGTTTTGCACTTGTGTTTTAAATTTCAGAGGCTCTTGGGAGGATCATCTTCACCTGGTAGAGTTTTCTTACAACAACAGTTACCAGGCCAGTATTTAGATATCACCATTTGAGGCTTTATATGGACGAAGATGTCGCACTCCTCTATCTTGGGATGATGTTGGTGAGAGAGCCTTGTTTGGACCAGAGATAATTGTGGATGCAGCTGAGAAAGTAAAGATTAGAGATAGACTTCGAGTGGTGCAGGACAGACAACGGCATTAGGCTGATAGCTACAGGAGACCTTTGGAGTTTGAGGTATAGATTTAGTTTGTATTGCTTGTTATTGCTTTATTTTAGGTTGAGGGTTAAGGCTGTATTTTGTTCAAGGTTGGCAATCTGGTGTTCTTGCGAATTTCTTCGACACGGGGTATAGTTCGCTTTGGTGGAGGCGGAAAGCTTTATCCACGGTATATCGGACCCTTCGGTATTCTTGTGAGGGTCGGTGCAATGGCCTACAGACTAGAATTTCTGCCAGCACTGGAGGGAGTGCATGATGTGTTCTATATGTCACAGCTGAGACGGTACATGGCAGATCCTAGTCACGTATTGGATCATTCGGAGATCGAGGTATGTCCGACTCTCAGTTACCCAGAGCAGCTAGTAAAGATTATGGATCTCAAGGAGAAGGTGTTACTGAACCAGACGATTCCCTCGGTATGCGTTGCATAGAGTCATCACTCTCCGGAAGAGTCTACCTGGGAGAGGGAAGCCGAGATGCGCGAGCGATACCCTTATCTCTTTGAGCCGTGAGGTATCATTCTTTCTTGCTTGTTGTGATTGCTTATTGTAGTACTAGTTCTTTCCTTAAATTTCGAGGATAAAAGTTTTCTAAGGAGGGTAGACTTGTCACTACCATATTTCTAGATGAGGGTATTTTTGTCATTTAGCAAAATTATTATTTAGTGAATAAATATTTATATTTTGTGCTACTAATTATTTATATTGTGTTGTGTTATTTATTTATTAGTTAGTAGGCTAACCTATTTTTGGACTTGTCATTAGTAGACCCATTTAGATTGTCATGAAACATTGAGGCCAATATTGGGTTAGGCCCATTAGACCCATTCTCTTAATTAATTAAGGAGATTATATTATTTTCATGATGAATTAGAAGTTTTCTAATATCGCCCTCCCAAATTAAACCTCATAACTAGCTAGTAGGGGTGTATTAGATAATGTGTAGTTGTTTGGGAGAGGGAAAAGAGGAGTCGGCAACTTGAAGAGGGTCTCTCTCTCTCTCTCTCTCTCCTCTCAATAATTTATTTTATTAGAGATCCCCAATTGTGTTCTTTCCCAAATTGATTCATTCCTCAACCAAATTTACCCTAATTTAATCCTATTCCCTTCTAATTACATCATCTAAGGAGCATTGGATCTTGGATTATAAGAAGCACTTGAAGAAAGTAGAATCGACAAGGAGCTTGTGTCCTAATTGTGTCCTATTGAGCAATGAGGGAGAGGAGAGATCAGTGCACTATATGCACAGATCTGAGTAGTGATCGAGTGACAAGACCTCAGCAGCAAGTGAAGGGGGTTACCTTAGAGGTAGCCCGAGCCCTTCAAAACTGTAGTGTATCAGTGCACTGTGTGCACTGATACACATTAAAGTAGCACATTAGTAGTAGTTGCAACTGCAACTAAGCTTCATAGTATTGCAGAAGCAGTAACACAGGTATAAAAGGGAACTCAAGTAGAAAGAGTGATACAGCAGCTTGGGGGTGCCAGTGTAACCTGTGCACATGAGTGCACAGGTGGTGGTGAGTATCAGTTGAGAACTGGAGTAGGCTTGTATCCAATTAGGGTTGTAGTGAAGTACGTAAGATACAATAGAGCAGTAGGCTAGGATAGATTTGATACTGGACAATATCAAAAATTATGAGTTAGGGGAAATTATAACGCAACATGCAATGAGTAAAGGGGAAATGATATACACGGAGCAATGGGGTGTACAACAGTAATAGCATGAGGAAATAGAGTACCAGATGTTGAAGGATCAGAGTATGGATCAGTAGTGGTAAGTAATTAGTATATCATCACCCTTGAGCATCAGAGTGGTGACTGATACCAAGGTGACCTAGGAGTGTGATAGCTGGATGTATGAGTGAGGTAAAATACTAAGTGTAGTAGGTATACTCCTTGGAAGTGGGATATGTGATATATGTTATCAAGACTAGAAGCTAAGGTATTAGTCATGGAGTGGGTAATTAGTCTAAATACTAGTATACTAACTAGTAAGTATAATTATTGTAATATAATATCTAGGATAGATAGATACTTAGTATAATAGTTAGTATAACGAGTATTGTCTAGTATTAGCTAGATATTAGTCGTTATGAGCTAATTACCTTAGTAATCACCCTAGAAGCTAGTTGTGGACCTATAAATCTAGATAACACCTAGTTTGACTAGAATGACCTAGTAATGACCTAGAAAATTATATTTGTTCATTTTAACTCATTTCTCAATCATTACACACATGAGACATATTATTTCATATATAAGTGTGTGTGTGTGTGTGACACCATCTCAGATACCGAGATATACCATTTTAGCGAGTACATTCTCTAAAAGTTTTATTATTTGATAGTCTCTATGTTTCATGTATTTTGTATTGAGATAATTGATTCCAAAAACGATGGTTATACGGATTGATATACGTTAATCTTGGTTATGAGATGTTATTATTGTGATTACTCAGTGATCGCCTTGTCGTGCTTTGTGATTACTCAGTGATTATCGTAATATCTTAGCAATTATATAGGTCATGATCATAGGCATGATATACGTATTATAACATATCATAATTTGGATCCGCGTACTAGTCAGGGGTTGGGAAAGTATTTATGGATATGTGATCATACCTTATAGCCCATAATTTAGTTTAGCACATGATAGCTAGCAGATCATGCAACTCACATATGATCATACTACCTTCCCTTTTATATATAGTCCGTGCTAGGCCAAGACGAAGATATTATCTTACTAATATTTTAAGACACATTTTACTCTATTGTTTTCTTTATTCCAGTTTATTACATTGATATTCCTCACCAAATTATTCTCAGTTTATTGCTATTATTGATCATGATGCTCTTTTCGTGATATTTACTAGTTTAGTTATTTTCTATTATTTATTTTTATTGCTATTGGTGTTTCATAGTTTTTATCAATTATTGGAACTACAATTGGGTTATACTTTGCTCCAATCCTGACTGGATATATTTTTTAGATGATTAATTAGAGGACTGGTGTCCTACACACTATGGGCCACAGGAGGCAAGCCAGTTGAGATAGCACCCGTAGAGCTTATTGAGATAGTACCAGCAGCCGATGAGACTTAGCTAGTTCATTTATGATATTGTATATGTCAGTTAGACACTTTTGGCATATATTATATTGGAGATCATTGAGTTTTGATTAGACTTGGTCTTGTGATGTATTGTGACTTTATTTTTATTTTTTTATTCCATATCGTGCTATATCTTCCTCTAGTTTTATAATGTGATTGAGTATTGTTTACCATTATCATATTATCATATTATCCTCCATTTGGCAGTTGAGATATCTTGATAGATAAATTATATATATTGTGTGAGATATTTAGATAATATCGTTGACCGAGACAGCGTTCTACCGTCGATGTTACGGCATTAGCTAGACGTACCCATAGACTCGTGCCCCGATACCGTGTGCGGGTCGTGACACCTGGATGATGAAGCTCGGATCTGGGATGCACGCCCGAGACGGCGGAAAGGATATGGTGGCTCTGGCGGCAAAAAATCTAGATTTAGGGTTTTCTGAATCTTAGGAGAATGTGTCAGACACAGGGGCTGGACGCACTAAATTATTTGTTATAGAGTTTAGTTTGTTTCATATATGGGATACAAAAGCAAACACCGACACAGAAGATACAAAAACTTGTATTTATGGATTTTATTGTACTACATAAAAAGAGATTTGAGTGGACATGCCTAGATTCAGACACAGAGGTCGGACACACAGTGTGTCAGGCTGACATAGAATGGGTGGATAAAAAATTGGTAGACACAGAGCATTGGAAGTGATACGAAAAGAATGGACGGACACAAATTTTGGTGTGAACTAGACACAAAGAAATAAAATGGGTTAGGGTTTTGGGCTAGTGGGTTTGGGTTGGAATGAATTATACTAGAAAATTGGATGGGTATTTATATGATTGGGCTACAACCAACTATGTCCAAGGATACATGGGTTTGGAAATCTCTAAAAATTGTCGTATAGCACATAGTTTTATGCACCAGTCCCTCTTAAGGCCACCATGCTAAGATTACATAGAATGCATAGTATAATATAATAGTCGGATATTGCCATCCACTAATGAGAATTTAAATAATATCCATGGGGGCCAGCCTTCACTCCACATATAATGATTGAGGGTGTCTAGTTAAGCACGATCTCGAGATTCTGCCCCTTCCAACGCTCTATATGTTTTAGTTGCCTAGTTAACCCTAAGGTTAGCTGAAATCATATGACATGGTCACATGTTATTCTCCTTGTCACTCCCTGTTCCCGATACACGTATTTGAAACATTTTTGTTTAGCATAGTTGCATGTGCATGGAGACTAGACCCATTCTTTGGTTCAACTCATGAGGGCCTTTGGTTCAACCCTCAAACACTAGCATATATAAACCAATAATTTATTCTCTCTTTTTACTTCTTCATTTCTTCCTCTTTCTTTAGCTTTCTCTCCCCATTTCATAGGCAGGTACACCTTCATGAGAAATAGATAAATCCACCATATTATTGTTCCAGTATAATTATTATGTGTTTATAAGCACTTTTAGTTCTTGGAGTTTTTTATTTTGATGGATGGATTAGTGTAGATCTATATTTCTAACTTAGGTTTTATTGGATTTCATGAGTTTTTCTTAGTATTGATCTATTAAACTTGTGTTTTTGAGAACCAGTTTTTGTTACATAGTAGATCTTTATATTTAGAGTATTTTGGCTTTTGTTTCACTTGATTTGGACTTAAAATAAGATTTTTATGTAGAAAACAAGATTTTAGTTCTTGGGAGTTTTTACCATGGCTGCACCTGTTGTTGGAGAAAATGGAGTCTTCATGCAGCCAGCGAGCTATGCGGCTGAGAGTGCCCGAGAAGGTTATGTGGCTGAACTCTTATCGCATACTAACAGCATGCGTCCATCTTATTAGAGCATGACTACTGATCTACACAAGTGTCCTTGAACACTTTGTGCATTCACTCGCTGAAAGAATAAAAATTCGCTAAGTACAAAAGATACTCCATGCGACATCGAACTTATACGACAACCAGAGCATGCGGTCACCTTCCCTTGTACGCATGACTCTGAACTTTGGCGCATCCATGGCACGTCTTTCTATGGTTTTGTCTTTTCTTCCTGACATACTTTATGTCACATCACATTTTATGTCACATCATTGATACTTTATTTATTTTCTATCGCTTCATCACTTATCCCGAGGAGTAGACCATAGCCCTGACTCTATGCGGCATAACTCCATGCGGCCAGGATTGTCATACGTCCTGACTTCTCATGCGGCCAGGATTGTTATGCGGCCTAGAGACCCATGCGGCCCTGCTTAATTGATCGAATATTTTCTTGATTCATGTGACCCAATGTGCAATTTGAAATTGAACTTGAATACTGTATCTGTGCTGATACTACTATTGCCCGATAATTATTCATGTTTTCATGTGCGCCGAGGTACGACACATCGTGTCATGTGTTAAGTGATTATATTTGGGTTGTACATCGTTATTACCTCCAAATTATTGGACGCGTGATATTATAAATATGAACATTGTTCTCCCGCACGGGCATAATAACAGAATCAAACTACCAAAGTGTGGCTAGGATTTTTGATTGTATGAATGTTGCATACACGCTCGGGTGAATCAAGATTTGACTTACATGCATTTGTATCTAGCGTGCATGTACCATGTACGACATCTTAAGGAAATCCTCATGTGACTATGCTTGAGATTTCAAATACAACCTGGGGCTAATTAGGTAACTAAAAGTGGTAGTAACATTTTAAGGGAATAGTATCCCGAGATGATGCCAACAAACCTTCCCACAGAGATACATTCTAAGTGCGCTGTGGGCTGGCCACCACAGATACTATATATCATCTGCCTTAGTGGAGTGCAGTATCTGACTTATTATTATGCCGAGCCACTATTTCAATATAGGAACACTGGAATCGCTAATACCGTATTTTTAGCATATTGGCCCTAAGGGGGACTGGTGCATCTTGCAAGTGCCTATTATATTATATTGGTTCAGTTAGCTCATGTTCAGCACTGGTGTGATCTAAGGATACTTATTATGCATTATTCTGAGATAACCTCAGACTCTATAAAATAGCAAGTCGTACAAATGATTGGCCAATATATGAAATGGAATTATTTATGATTGTATTATTTCAGCTAGTAGCCTAGAAAAAAGGACTATCATAGTGTAAGGGTTCAACCCTTGTCCTTGTTTGGTTGTAAGGTTGAGCCTTAGCGCTAGGATATGCCAGGCACCTAAGTTACGACACTGAACCTATGTAAAATTATATTATTTTTCTTGTATTTTTGTTTCTCCATTTCGTGCTTCCTTTGTGGTACTTCTTATTTGGGGTCTAACCCAACTAGCTTTGCATGGCCAGGTTTTGAGCCAGCACCTGAGGATGCATCATTTTCCCCTAACTCATCGCCCGTACCAGGAGTATGGTCACAGGGGATAGCGAGTAGGTTTTTCTTCTTTCCAGCTCATCTTGCACATTTACTTTATTCAGGCATTTAGCTACCAGCACCTGTTAATAGGCTCGTTTGGATATTAGTTTTTCTTACATGATTGTATTAAATCAGACTGCAGCTGAATCATTGTCATGTACTTTTGCTACTTTTCCAGCTTCTTATTTTTGCACAGTTGGACTCCATAATATTTTGAGAAAGCTTTTGGGACACCTTATTGCTTATCATATATGCTCTATGCTTATTGTTTCTTGTTTGAATGATTGAGACATAGAAGTTCTTGACCATAGAAGACTTGATTATAGCATGCACCCCCTTGTCTTATACAACTGTGATCATCGTACGACGTATAGTACCTTGTACGTGGTAGCTGGCCATGTCTGTCTCCATATTTCGGTACTGAAATGTGATAAGATTTTAGTGGTGGCCCATGCAGGTTTATACTTCAGACTTGTGGGGTTTTATGGTCATAGGAGTCTCAATCAAATATGATCCTTCTTGAAACTCCAAAATTCGTACTCTTCAATACTCAGCTTGAATTTTCCCAGATTGGTTACTTCATTTTTTCTAGTCTTATGTTGATTGGTTCTTGTGCTCTTATTTAGGACTTCTCTTTCCTCCGATGTTGTAGCAATAGGAGAGGCAGCGTTTCCAGTGGAACGAGATCCTATAGAACCTCAGCCAAGGATCTGAGTTGAACACACGATGAATGGGACCGAGCATCAGGCTCCAAGTATTCCCGTACCTTCCGCAGTACCGGCAACACTGGATATCCCAGTCTTGCTAGAGATTTTTCATGGATTATTGGATGCACAAAAACACCAGATGATGATACAACAATAATAACAACAACAACATCATCAACAACAACAGCTCCAGCAGCAGGAACAGAATGTCATGTTTAACCAAGGGTTGCAAACGGCCCTAGAACGAGACAAAAGAACAGACTCTGGGGAATATGTTATATTTTATAGACTGAACCCAAGATACTTCGATGGCACAGAGGACGCAATCATGATAGATGATTGGCTCCAAGATATTGAGATTATTTCGACAGCAGCTAAAGTTTTGGCCGAGGAACAAGTTGACTTGGTTTGCCTACAACTCCAAGATCTGGCAAGAGATTGGTGGGCTACGATGGAGGTAGGATTGAGGCATCCTATTTCATGAGAGGATTTCATGATCCAGTTCAGGGCAAAGTACTTTAGGATTGTGGCTCAGTATGAGTTACAGCAGAGGTTCATTAACCTCAAGCAAATGGTTTGACGATAGATTGCTATGAGACAAAGTTTTGCCGGCTAAGCAGATTTGCTACAACCATGGTAGAAATAGAGTTGGAGAGAGCAATAAGGTTCTAGCATGGACTTCACTTAGAGATCTTGCACATTATAGAGGTGCATGACTACCATACCTTTGAGGCGGTATTGATAGCAGCCAAGAGGGTCGAGCTTACTTCTCAAAGGATGGCATCATGAAGAGTAGATCGGAAGAGGCCTCATGGACAGAACAATGAGGGATGACTAGTACCCTGAATGTCAGCACTATCACCTGGTGTTCGTATACATGATTCAGTATCACAGAGGGTGGCAGTTACAATAGTGACAGTACCAACTCGACAACAACAGCCGAGGCAGCAGCAGTAGCAACAAAAATAAAGGGGAGTGCCGACAGGTTGTACCTACTATGGCAAGGAAGGTCATACACGAGATATTTATCGGGCAGCTAATAGACTATGTTTGAGATATGGGATCCCTGATCACAAGATTTCTACGTGCCCATTGATACAAAGGCCAGGAGGGCTAATACAACAGTTTCATGCATTGCCAGCTCCAAGGGTAGTGCAGCAAGAAGGATAAGCAATAGCAGCACAGCCTCTGGCCCATCACCGTTGTTGACACAGGACTAACTTTATAGGTAGCAACAATAGAATCAGCAAGGACTACAGCCACGACAGCAAGGAAGACAGCAGCAAGGAGCTCGACAAGGCCAATGACAGACACTAATATTGTCTTTAGAGGAAGGAATGGCATCAGGAGACGTAGTGGCAGGTAATATTTCTATTAAAATTTTTCTGCCATAGCTTTATTTGATTATGGAGCTTCAAACTCATTTATATCTGCACAATATACGACATGTATTGGATTAAACTTTGAGGCATTGCCAGCGAGACTAAATATACTCACTAGCAATGGTATCGTAGAAGTTAGTAGTATGTGCCTAGCATGTCCAATCGTAGTATGTGGGCATCTATTACCTGTAAAGTTAATCGAGTTACCTATAGATAACTTTAATGTTATCTTAGGCATGGACTGGTTGACAGACAGTCATGCAACGATAGATTGCATGAGGGTAGAGTATTGTTTAGAATTTCTGATCTAGTAGAGTTTGTCCTTAGTATAATAGCAAGATATCAGCACAAGGGAGGAGTCACAACCATAGCAAAAGAAGCAAATCTGCTGCCCATGATAGTTGAAGAGTTCATGGATGTCTTTCCTAATTATCTTCCCGGATTACCCCTAGTTAGGGCAGTAGAGTTCTGTATAGAGTTGATGCTAGAAGCAGAACCAGTATCCCAAAAGGTGTACCCAATGTCACCATCAGAGCTTGATCAGTTATATTGACACGTGAAAGAACTGAAAGCAAAGAATTTTATTCAGACCAGTGCATCACCGTGGGAAGCACCAGCAGTGTTGGTAAAGAAGAAGGATAAATCGACGCGGTTGTGTATAGATTATAGGCGGCTTAATATAGTGACCGTAAAGAACAAGTACCCATTACCAAGGATTGATGATTTTTTTGACCAATTAAGTGGAGCAAGAGTCTTATCCAAGATAGATTTACAATCAGGATATCATCAGGTGCGAGTCCGGGAGCAGGATATACCAAAGACAGCATTTAGGTCATGATATGGGCATTACGAATTCTTAGTTATGCCATTCGGACTGACTAATGCTCTAGTGATATTCATGGACTTGATGAACCATATTTTCATGCCTTACTAAGGCTAATTTGTGGTAGTATTCATCGATAACATCCTGGTATATTCTCGTAATGAGGAGGAGCATGAACAACAACTCAGGATAGTTCTACAGACTTTGAGGGAGCATCAGTTATATCGAACGCTTAGTAAGTGTGAGTTTTGGCTAGATTGTATATCCTTTATTAGATATATTATATCTGGAGCAGGAGTGTCAGTTGATCCTAAGAAGGTAGAGACAGTAGAGAAATAGCCAATCCAAAAGACGGTAGCGAAAGTGTGTAGTTTCTTGGGCTTGGCAAGATACTATAGAAGATTTGTGTCAGATTTTGCTAAGATATCAGCACCTTTGACTCGGTTGACGCGAAAGAAAGTTAAATTTGTATGGTCAGTAGAATGTCAGATAGCCTTTGAAGAGTTGAAAAAGAAGTTAATCTCTGCCCCCAATCCTTACTCTTCCAGCAGGCTTCAGAGGATTCACAGTGTACTGTAATGCATCTGGAAAAGGACTTGGATGTATTTTGATACAACAAGGAAGAGTGATAGCATATGCTTCTCGGCAGCTCAGAGATCACGAGAAGAACTATCCAACTCATGATTTGGAGTTACCAGCAGTAGTATTTGTACTTAAGCTACGGATGCACTACTTATATAGTGATCGAGTAGAAATATTCACGGATCATAAGAGTCTGAAGTATGTGTTCACGCAGAAGGACCTGAACATGAGGCAGACAAGGTGGCTAAAGTTATTGAAAGATTATGACGTGGAATTTCAGTACCATCCAGGCAAGGCTAATATAGTAGCTGATGCACTTAGCATAAGAGGTAGATTATTTATGTTGACTACTCAGAAGCATATTCTAGAAGACTTAAGAGAGATGGGTATCGAGATAGTATTTCCACAGAGTACAGGTGTTCATGCTAGCCTTTAGATTTAGTGAACTTTGATAGATAGAATCAAGCTAGCTCAGGCAGGGGACCCGAAGATTCAAAAGCTCCGAGGAGAATATAAGTCAGGTCTTCGGAAGGAGTTGCAATACATGCGAATGGAACGCTAAGTTTTGGAAATCGTCTATGCATACCAAACGGGGATATTCGGTAATAAGTTATGACTGAAGCACACAATCCTCAGTTTTCCATTCATCCGGGAGGTACGAAGATGTACCAAGATATCAAGTAACACTTTTGGTAGAATGGAATGAAGAGGGAAATAGCATGCTTCGTATCGCGGTGTCTGATATATCAGCAAGTAAAGACAAAACAATAGAGACCGGTAGGATTATTATAATCGCTTCATATTCCAGAGTAGAAGTGGGAATACATCACGATGGACTTTGTGACTGGTTTATCCAGATCATCGACTGGTCAAGATACAATTTGGGTGATAGTAGATTGTCTCACAAAAGTGGCTCATTTTCTTTCTTTTTTAGTTGGACAATCTACAGAATAATTGGCTGAAATATATATACGACAAATAGTGAGACAATACGGTGTCCTAGTAAGTATCGTATTAGATCGAGACACACGGCTCAGTTTTCATTTTTGGAAAAGTTTGTACTAGAGCTTGGGCACCAAGTTAAGATTCAACACAGCATACCACCCTCAGATAGACGGGCAATCAGAAAGGACCATTTAGACATTGGAAGATATGCTATGAGCCTGAACCTTAGATCTTGGTGGATCTTGGGAGAATTACCTTCACTTGGTAGAATTCTGGTACAATAATAGTTATCAGGCCAGTATTCAGATGGCACCTTTTGAAGCACTGTATGACAGAAAGTGTAGGTCACCGTTGGCTTGGGACGATATTGGTGAGCGAAAGATGATAGGCCTTGAAATGATCACGCAGATAGTAGAGGTTTTCAAGAAGATTAGAGAGCGACTTTGGGTTGCACGAGATAGGCATCGTCATTAGGTAGATCAGTATCAAAGACCTTTAGAGTTTTGTGTCGTCGACCACATTTTTTTACGAATTTTACCTAGCCATGGAGTTTTTAGATTCGGGGTTCCCGGGAAACTTGGTCCCAGATAGATAGGTCTGTTTGATATTCTCGAGCGGGTAGGCGATGTTGCTTATCATCTTGCCCTTTTGGCTTCTCAACGTGAGGTGCATGATGTATTTTATGTGTCTCAGTTGCATAGGTATATTCTGAATCTGAATCATATCCTCGATCACTCTGAATTAGTTGTTGGTACCGACTTATCTTATAAGGAGCAACTCGTATCCATTCTGTATCAAAGAGAGAAAGTACTCAAGAACCAGACTATTTATCTTGTTCGAGTGGCCTGGGGACATCATACTCTTGAAGAATCGATGTGGGAGCGTGAGGACGATATTCGATCTCGGTACCCGTACCTGTTCGATTCGGAAGGTATATTTTATCTTATGCCTTCATATCTTGGATTCTGTAATCAGGTGATCACTTAGGTGTTGTAATGATATTGCTTACATGAGTAGTTGCTAGTAGGTTTATATCGTGTTTGTCTTGACTTCTCTAGCTATTATTTGGATTCAAATTCCGAGGATAAAAATTTTCTAAGATGGATAGAGATGTCACTCCCCGTTCTCGATATACCTATTTAGAACGTATTTTATTTTAGCATGGCTGCATGTGCATGGAGACTAGACCCATTCTTTGGTTTAACCTAGTTTATGGTTTATTTTGTGGGTTGGTTTAACTTATGAGAGTCTTTGGTTCAACCCTCAAACCCTAGCATATATAAACCAATAATTCATTTTCTCTCTTCACTTCTTCATTTCTTCCTCTTTCTTTAGCTTTCTCTTCCCATTTCATAGGCAAGTACACATTGCATGAGAAATGGAAAACCCTCCATATTATTCTTCTATTATAATTATTATGTATTTTTAAGCACTTTTAGTTCTTGGGGTATTCTGTTTGGATGGATGGATTAGCGTAGATCTATATTTTTAACGTAGGTTTAATTAGGTTTCATAAGTTTTTCTTGGTTTTGATCTTAAACTTGTCTTTGAAAACTAGTTTTTGCTATGTGTTGGATATTTCGATTTAGAGCATTTTGGCTTTTGGTTTACCTAATTTGGACTTAAACTAAGATTTTAGTTTTTTAGAATTTTTGCCATAGCCGAACCTGCGATTGAAGAAGGCGAAGTCTTCATGCGGCTAGCGAGCTATGCGGCTGAGAGTACTATGTGGCCCGAGAGGGTTATGCGGTTGAACTCTTGTCGTATACTAACAACATGTGTCTATCTCGTTGGACGCATGACTGCTGATCTACACAAGTGTCCTTGAACACTTTATGCATTTACTCGATAAACGAATGAGAAATTCGCTAAGTCCAAAAGATACTCCATGCGACATCGAACTTATGCGGCAAGCATAGCATGCGGCCACCTTTCCTTGGACACATGACTCTGAACTTTAGCGCATCCTTGGCACATCTTTCTATGATTTTATCTTTTCTTCCTGACACACTTTATGTCATATCACACTTTATGTCACATCATTGACACTTTATTTATTTTCCATCGCTTTATCACTTATCCCAAGGAGTAGACCTTAGCTATGACACCATGCGGCATAACTCCATACGGCCAGGATTATCATGCGGCCTAACTTCTTATGCGGCCAGGATTGTTATGCGGCCTAGAGACCCATACGGCCCTGCTTATTTGATCGAATATTTTCATGATTCATGTGACCCAATGTGCAATTGGCAATTGAACTCGAATATTGTATCTGTGCTGATACTACTATGGCCTGATAATTATTTATGTTTTAATGTGCGTCGAGGTACAACACATCATGTCATGTATTAAGTGATTATATTTGGGTTGTGCATCGAGAATACCTCCAAATTCCTGAATGCATGATATTATAAATATGAACATTGTTCCCTAGTACAGGCATAATAAGAGACTCGAACTACCAAAGCGTAGCTAGGATTTTTGACTGTATGAATGTTGCATACACGCTTGGGTGAAGCTAGATTTGACTTACATAGATTCGTATCTAGCGTGCCCGTATCTTGTACGACATCTTAAGGAAAATTCTCATGTGACCACGCCATGAGATTTCAAATACAACATAGGGCTAATTAGGTAACTAAAAGTGGTAGTAACATTTGGGAGGTATGATATCCCGAGATCATGCCAACGAACCTTCCCACAGAGATTTATTCTAAATGCGTTGTGGAATGGCCACCACAGATACTGTATATTATCTACCTTAGTGGAATGTAGTATCTGACTAATTATTATATTGAGCCACTGTTTCAATATAGGAACACTGGAACGCTAATACCGTATTTTTAGTACAGTGGCCCTACGGAGGACTGGTGCATCTTGCAAGTATTTGTTTTATTATATTGGTTCGGTTAGCTCATATTTGGCATTGGCGTGATCTGAGGATACTTATTATGCATTATTCTGAGATAACCTCAGACTCTACAAATAGCAAGTCATATAAATGATTGGCCGATATAAGAAATAGAATTGTTTGTGATTGTATTATTTCAGCAAAAAAGCCTAGGGAAATGGACTATCATAGTGTGAGGGTTCAACCCTTGTCCTTGTTTGGTTGTAGGGTTGAGCCTTAGTGCTAGGATATGCTAGGGACCTAAGTTATGACACTGAACCTATGTAATATTATATTATTTTTCTTTGAATTTTGTTTCTCTATTTTGTGCTTCCTTTGTGGTACTTGTCTAACCCCACTGGTTTTGTATGGCCAGGTTTCGAGCCAGCACCTAAGGATCCAGGGTTCTTTCCCCCAACTCATGGCGTACACTAGGAATATGGTCTCAGGGGATAGCGAGTGAGTTCTTCTTCTTTCCTGCTCGTCTTGCACACTTAATTCTTTTGGGCGTTTAGCCACCGGCACCTGTTAGCCGGCTCGTCTGGATATTAGTTTTTCTTACATGATTGTATTAAATCAGACTACAGCTTGATCACTGTCATGTACTTTTGCTACTTTTTTAACTTCTTATTTTTGCACAACTGGACTCCAGAATATTTTGAGAAAGCGTTTAAGACACCTTATTGCTTATCATATATACTATATGCTTACTATTTCTTGTTTGAATAATTGAGACATAGAAGTTCCTGACCATAGGAGACTTGATTGTAGCATGTACCCCCTTGTCTTATACAGTCATGATCGTCGTACGACATATAGTACCTTGTATAGGGTAGCTGGCCATATCCATCTCCGTATTTCGGTACTGGGGCGTGACACCCTTATATGTCGTACCATAGTATGGACACGCTAGATACGAATCCATTTTGTTACTTTACAGTTTAATTTGGATTCATCCCAGCATGATACAATAGTTAAATGAATCCTTGCCATGCTTGGTTATTGACTAACTACCATGTCCATGCCAGAGAAATTATTATATCATATGTCGCTTAGCACATAGGAACACCTCTGTGTGAAATATGTAAAATAATCAAGTAGAAACACTTAGCACATAGGAAAACATAGCACGTAGTAAGTGTATCAGCACGAATACCAATAGTCGAGTCAAGTTGCCAATCATTGGTAAATCACATCAGTTCTAGCACATAGTCAGGTCAAACATATGGTCACGTAGCTCACATACATTAGCAATCACACATGAAGTCACAAAATTCCATACAGCATTAAAACCAAGAAATTAAATAAAATAGGCACATAGGCCACATGAGGATCAGGAACGCATAGAAAGTTGGGCCAGATGAGCTCAGGCTGCATGGGTCGCATGGCTCAGTGCCGTATGAGCTCAGGCCGTATGGGTCAGGCCGTATGAGATCAGGCTGCATGGGTCGCATAAGCTCAATGTCGCATGAGCTCAGGCTGCATGGGTCGGGCCGCATGAGCTCAGGTCGCATGGGTCGCATGAGCTTAGTGCCGCATAACCCTCTCGGGCTACATAGCACTCTCAGCGCATAGCTCGCTGGCCGAATATAAAGTTTGTCTCCCTCAACAGCAAGTTCAGCCATGACAGAAAGATCCCAAAAATCGAAATAGTATTTTCTTCATAAAACTTTATTTAAACTCCAAATCAAGTGAACCAAAAGCAAAAATGCCTGAAATGGAATGCTCAATCACCCATAAAAACTGATTTTCTAAAATACCATATTTTAATAGATCAAAACCAAGGAAAACTTTGGAAGCCAAGAAAAAACTTAAAATAATTGTTGATCTACACGAATCTACCTATTAAAATCAAAAACTCCAAGTACTAAAAGTGTTAAGAATTATAATACACACATATTAGACTAATAAAATGCAAGAAAAGAATAAAAAATAAAATTAAGGAGCTTTTCCATGTAGTGCAAGATGTATTTTCCTAAATAAAGGAAGGAAAAAAATGAGAGAATAAAGGAAGAGAGAGAGAAGTTAACTTATATAGCTATGGTTTGAGGTTTAGACCATGGGTTCAACTCATGACCAAACCAACCCAACAATTAAACCATGGGTCTAATTGAACCAAAGAATGGATCTAGTCTCTATGACATGTAACCTAATTACCATACAAGCAACAAATAATATAAGCAGGAAAACTAATATGTTCCAAATACGTATATCGAAAACGGAGAGTGACATCTCTACCTACCATAGAAAAATTTTGTCCTCAGAATTCAAACCCAAGGCTAACTAGAGAAATTAGAACAAGCACTACGCTAAATACAAGCTCATGCAATCAAATTCAAGCATATAATAAAAAAAGCAGTGTCACATAGCATGGATAAATAAATCTCAAGATTCGAGATACGAAGGCATAAGAACGAATATACCTCTGTGTCGAACAGGTATGGATACCGAGATCGGATATAATCCTCGCACTCCCATGTCGACTCTCCCAAAGGATGGTGACCCTAAGCAACTTGAACAAGATGAATAGTCCAATTCTTGAGCACCTTCTTCCTTCGGTCCAAAATGGATATGGGTTGTTCCTCGTAAGACAAGTCGGTACCAACGACTAGCTCAAAATGGTTGAGGATATGACTCAGATCTGGGACATACCTACACAATTAAGACACATAAAATATATCGTGCACCTCATATAGCGAAGGCGGAAGGGCAAGACGATAAGAAACATTGCCCACCCGCTCGAGAATATCGAACGGACCGACGTATCGCGGACTAAGCTTTCTGCGAACCCTGAATCTAATGACTCCACAGGTTGGCAAAATTTACAAGAACACGTAGTCGTCGACACAAAACTCTAAAGGCCTACGATGTTGATCTGCCCAATATCGATGCCAATCTTGCGCAACCCGAAGTCGCTCTCTGATCTGCTTGACAACTTCTTTTGTCTGCGTGATCATCTCTGGGCCTAACATCTTTCGCTCACCTATATCATTTCATGCCAATGGTGATCTACACTTTCTCCTATATAATACTTTGAATGGTATCATCTGAATACTTGCCTGATAACTGTTGTTGTCTAAGAACTCAACGAGATGAAGGTAATCTTCCCAAGACCCTCTAAAATCTAAAGTACAAGCTCACAACATATCTTCCAAGGTCTGGAAGTTTCTCTCTAATTGCCCGTCCGTTTGAGGATGGTAGGCAGTACTGAATCTCAACTTGGTACCTAAACTCTGGTGCAAGCTCTTCCAAAAATTTGAAGTGAACCGAGTATCTCGATCTGATACGATACTCATTGGAATATCGTGTTGTCTTACTATCTGTCTTATGTACATCTTCGCTAACTGCTATGTGGATTGTCCTACTTCAAAAGGAAGAAAGTGAGCTACTTTTATGAAATGATCTACTATTACCCAAACGGTATCACGATCAGTGGGGGATCTGGGGAAACCGGTCACAGATTCCATCATGATATATTCCTACTTCCACTCCGGAATAAGGAGCGGCTGTAATATTCATGCTGGTCTCTGCTGGTCGGCCTTGACTTGCTGACATACCAAATATCGAGAAATGAATCGTGTTATCTACCTCTTCATCCCGTTCCGCCAAAAATGTTGCGTGATGTCTTGATACATCTTGGTACCTCCTGGATGAATCGAATACTGGGAACTGTGCGCCTCGGTCATTACTTCTTTTCGGATATCTTCACTTGGTACACAGAGACGGTTTTCAAACCTAAGAGTTCCATCATCATGAATCGTCAACTCTTTCATGAGACCAGACTCACATTTTGTCCGAAGCTTCTGAACTTTCGGATCCTTTGCCTGAGAAATCTTAATTCTCTCAACCAAGGTAGACTGAATCGGTAAACTAGCTAATACTCTAATATCCTACGGAAGTTCTATCTCTACACCTATCTCTTAAAGATCTTCTAAGATATGCCACTGCGATGTCAACATAAATGTACTACCTCTCCTGCTAAGAGCATCTGCTACCATATTTGCCTTACTTGGATGGTACTAAAGTTCTACATCATAGTCCTTTATCAATTCTAGCCACCTCCTCTGCCTCATATTCAAGTCTTTTAGGTGAAAATATACTTTAAGCTCTTTTGATCCATAAATATTTTTACTCGATCACCTTACAAGTAATTCCTCCGTAACTTAAGTGTAAAAACTACTGCCGCCAACTCTAAATTGTGAGTGAGATAATTCTTCTTGTGATCTTGAAGCTGCCGCGATGCATAAGCTATCACTCTTTCATGTTGCATCAACACACACCCAAGTCCTTTGTCTGACGCGTTGCTATACACTATAAACCCTCCAGAATCTACTAGAAGTGTGAGAATCAGAGCTAAAGTCAATCTCTTCTTTAATTCTTCAAATAATGTCTAGCACTCTGTTGACAAAATTAAACTTAGCTTCCTTGTGCATCAATCGAGGCAGCGGTGCTAAAATTCTTACAAAGACTTCTATGAACCTTCTGTAGTATCCTGTCAATCCTAGGAAACAACGCACTTCAGTTACTGTCTTAGGAACTGACCAACTCTCTACGGCCTTAATCTTCTTCGGATCTACTGCTACTGCTACTCCAGAGATCATGTGACCCAAGAATGACATGTGATCCAATAAAAACTCAAATTTGCTGAGCTTTGCTTATAATTGGTGTTCTCTTATAATTTGTAAGACTTTCCGAAGATGCTCCTTATGTTCCTCTTCTCTACTGGTATAAACAAGGATGTTATCCATGAAAACCACCGCGAACTGATCTAGATATGGCATGAAAATATGGTTCATCAAATCCATAAATAACGCTAGAGCATTAGTCAGTCCGAATGGCATAATTAAGAATTCATAATTGCCATATCGTGACCTAAATATTGTCTTGGGTATGTCTTGCTCCCGAACTCTTACTTGATGATACGCTGATCGATGATCGATCTTATAAAAAATCTTGGCTTTACTCAGCTGATCAAACAAATCATCGATCCTTGGTAATGGATACTTGTTCTTCACTGTTACTGCGTTCAACTGTCTATAGTCGATACATAACTGTGATGACCCATCCTTCTTCTTTACTAGAACTACTGGCACTCCTCAAGGTGATCCACTGGCTCGAATAAACTTCTTTGACTTCAGTTCTTCTACATGTTGGTACAATATGTCTAGCTCTGATTGTGCCATTTGGTGTACTTTACATGATATTGGTCCTGCTCCAGGAATCAACTCTATGCAAAACTCCATATCTCTTACTGGGGGTAGCCCTAGAAGTTCCTCTGGAAAGACGTCTAAGAACTCCTTGACTAACTCGGAAAGTTGTTCTTCTTTTATCACTACTACTGTGATCCTCTCTTCATGCTGATCTCCTACAGATCTCTCAAAGACGAAGTCTTCCGTTTCTGGGATACTAAATAGTACCCTACCCTTATGTCAATATATCGTAGCATAATTGTCTCTCAGCTAGTCCATGCCTAAGATAACGTCAAAGTTACCTATAAGGAACTCGATCAACCGTGCTGGTAGTGAATGCCCACACATTACGACTAGACACGCTATATATATTCTACTAAATCCTACAAGCCAATTACCAGTGAGTATATTCAACCTTTCTAGCAATGTCTCGAACTCTAATCTAACACGTGTGATAAATCGTTCAGATACCAATGAATGAGATGCACCCGAATCAAATAATGCTACTGCAAGATAAGATAAGACAAAGATGTTACCTTCAACCACATCGTCAGATACCAAAGCCTACTCCAGAGATAAAGTGAAAGCTTTTCCATGGCCTTATTGGGCTCCTCGTTGTTGCCTTCTTTGGATATACTATTATGGCCTCTGCTGGCCCTGCTGCTGATTCTGCTGCAATTGGTACATCTGAGCTTGCGTCGGTAGCGGACGCTGAGCTAATGGCCTTACTGCTATTGCTGGCCCTCTTGCTGGACTGCCCCGGGCACTGGCAGTGCTGGTAATTATTGGACTGGCCCTCCTGGCCTCTACATCATCAGACAATTGGCAATCCGATGATCTAGACTGCTATACCTCGTACATAATCCATTGGTTATCCTACACACATCTCTAGTATGGCCTCCCTTTCCACAGTAAGTTTAACCTACCGGTGCTTCCTGGCGCTGTTGTTGTTGTTGCGGTCTTGGCTGCTGCTGAAATGGTACTGTCACCGTCAAAACTGTCATCCTCCTTGGCACTGAATCATGGATACAAACACCAGGTGATAGTGCTGACGTTTGAGGTGCTCCTCTACCTCCTCCTTTACTCTGATCATGGGACCTCTTCTGGCCTCATGTCCTTGCCGATAACCGCTACATGGTAAGCTCGTGCCTCTGAACTACTATCAGTACTTCTTCATAATCCTGGTATTCGTGCCCCTCTATCAGTTATAGAATCCCTAAATGAAGTCCTTTTTGGAACCTTATTGCTCTATCCAACTCCGTAGCAACCATAGTTGGATCGAATCTACTCAGTCCTACCGGCCTGCTTAAGACCGATAAACCTCTGCTTGAGCTCATACTGTACGACGACTCCAAAGTACTTGGTCCAAAATCGAGCCCTAAAACTATCCCAGGAGATAGGATGCCTCAAGCCAATCTCTACTGAAGCCCACCAGTCACGGGCAAGGTCTTGAAGCTATAATTGAACTTGGTCAACTTGTTCGTCCGCCGGAACCCTTGTTGCTGTCAGAATAACCTTAATATCTTGTAACCAGGCATCTGCTGTGATGGCATCCTCTGTGCCATCGATGTACCTTGGGTTAAGTTGGCAAAATATAACTAACGCCCCCGAATCAGTCCTTCCGCCTCTTTCCAGAGCCGTCCGTCTGTAAACCTTGACTTAACAAGATATTCTGCTCTTGTTGTTGAAACTGTTGATGTTGTTATACCGCCATCTGGTGTTGTTGTGTAGTCATCATTCCCCTGAGGATCTCCAGCAATGCCGGGGTGTCAAGCACCGTTGGTACTGTTGGAACCACTAGGGTTAGGGAGATCTCAGGGGCTGGTTGCTCAATACTTCCAACTTCTGGTTCCACTGTGCCATCTTGTTCAACTGCTGGCTCTATCCGATTTTGACTCTAAACAGGTGTTACCTCTCATTATTTTCTAGGGGAAGCTTGTATTTCCATGCCTGCTACTCTAGCAACTGAAGAAGTCATAAAGAAAAGGACAAGAAATATCAAGAATGGGACGAGAAGGATCAAGGAAACAATTAATTTGATAGTCAAGCAAGGCTTCGGGAAGAACTAATTCAGGATTTCGAAGGCATATGTTTGATTGAGACTCCTATGACCATAACACCCCACAAGTCTGAAAACACAGACCTGCATGGGCCACCAGTAAAACCTTGTCACGCCCCAGTATCGGAATACAGAGACGGACATGGCCAGCTCCTCCGTATAAGGTATAGAACATCGTACAGCAATCACGGTTGTAACTAGACAAGGGGTGCATACTACAAGCAAGTCACTTAGGGTCACATAACGCAGCTATTATCTCAATCAGTCAAGTAAGAATAATAAACATAGAATATATATGACAAGGAAGTAAGGCATCCCAAATACCCTGACACAATATTCAGGAAACCAGTTGTGCAAAAATAAGAAAGGTGGCAGAGTAACAAAAGTATATGACTATGATAAGCTGCAGTCTAATTAATTACAATCATGTAAATAAACTAAATGTCCAGATTTACAGCTAATAAGTGCCGGTGGCTAAAGGCCCAAAATGAGTAAAATGAGCAATAACGAGCAGGGAAGAAGAAATCCCCTCGTTTCTTTCAGTGGCCATCCGCCTGGTGCGTGCCATTGTTCAGAAGAAAGTACGCTTGATCCTCGGGTGCTAGATCTAAACCTGGCCATACAAAACCAGTAGGGTTAGACCCCAAATAGCAAGCACCATAATGGAAGCACCAATGAAAAAATAAAACCATGTTATAAAATAGATACATATATATATATATATATATATATATATATATAGTTATGTCTTGTAGTTTCGGTTCATAGCCTATCGTGACACAATAATCTAACCCTACAACCAAACAAGGATAATGGTTAGACCATCGCACCATGATAGTCCATATCCCTAGACTATTTGACAGTAGATACAATCATAATTAAGCTCAGTTACAAAATCGGCCAATCACTTGTACGACTAACTAGGTGGAGTCTAGGTTATCCCAGAGGTATTGTGCATATAATAGGAATTCTCATATCGAACCATGTTCTAGCAGGGGCCAGCCTAGCCAGGAATCGTTGTATAGCACATAGTAGTATGCACCGGTCCCTTGTAAGGCCACCATACTAAGATCGCATAGAAAACATAGTATAATATAATAGTCGAATATTATCATCCACTAATGAGGATTTAAACAATATTCATGGGGGCTAGCCTTCACTCCCCATATAATGATTGAAGGTGGCTAGTTTAGCACGATCTCGAGATTCTGCCCCTCCCAATGATCTATATGTTTTAGTTGCCTAGTTAACCCTAAGGTTAGCTGGAATCACATGGCATGGTCACATGTTACTCCTCTTATATGTTGTACCATAGTACGGGAATGCTAGATATGAATCCACTTTATCACTTTGTAGTTCAATTTGGATTCACCCTAGCGTGATGTAACAGTTATACGAATCCTAGCCATACTTGATTATTAACTAACTATCATGTCCATGCTGGAGAAATTATTATATCACATGTCGCTTAGCAGGTAGGCACACCTCGGTGTGAAATATGTAACATAATCACATATAAAAACTTAGCAATAGGAACACATAACACATAGTAAGTATATCAGTACGGATACCAATAGTCGACTCAAGTTGCCAATCATTGGTAAATCATATTAGTTCTAGCACATAGTCAGGTCTAACACATGGTCACGCAGCTCACATATATTAGCAATCACACATGGAGTCACAAAATTCCATAAAGCATTAAAACCAAGCAATTCAATAAAATACACATAGGCCGTATAAGGATCAAAGGCGCATAGGAAGTCGGGCCGCATAAGCTCAGGCCGTATTGGTTGGGACACATGAGATCATGCCGCATGGGTCGTATGAGCTTAATACTGCATGAGCTCAGGCCGTATGGGTTACATAAGCTCAGTACCAAATCAGCTCAAGCCGCATGGGTCGGGCCACATGAGCTCAGGCTGTATGGGTCACATGAGCTCAGTAAGCATAACCCTCTCAGGCCGTATAGAACTCTTAACCACATAGATCGTTGGCTACATGTGAAGTTCGTCTCCCCCAACAGCAGATTCAGCCATGGTAGAAAGCTCCCAAAAATTGAAATAATATTTTCTTCATAAAACTTTATTTAAACTCCAAATCAAGTGAACCAAAAGCCAAAACGCCTGAAATAGAATGTTTAAACACACACAAAACTGTTTTTCTAAAATACCATATTTTAATAAATTAAAACCAAGGAAAACTTTGGAACCCAAGAAAACCCTTAACGAAAATTATAGATCTATACGAATCTACCCATTAAAATCAAAAATTCCAAGTACTAAAACTATTAAGAATCATAATGTACACATATTAGACTAATAAAATGCAAGAAAAGAATAAGAACTAAAATCAAGGAGTTTCTCCATGTAGTGCAAGGTGTACTTGCCTAAATAAAGGAAGAGAAAAAATTAGAGAATGAGGGAAGAGAGAGAGAAGTTAACTTATATAGCTAGGGGTTGAGGTTTAGACCATGGGTTCAACTCATGACCAAACTAACCCAACAATTAAACCATGGGTCTAATTGAAGAAAAGAATGGGTCTAGTCTCCATGACATGCAACCTAATTACCGTACAAGCAACAAATAATATAAGCAGAAAAACTAATATGTTCCAAATACTTATAACGGGAACGGGGAGTGACACATACCAACTTGATACCCTAATACACACACCACAACTCCTAACAGTCACACTCATTGCTGACCCTTGACTGTTGAACAAGTAGTTGAACCTCTTTTCTACTGTACTACAAGCTCTAACTACAGTTGCTTCACTTATCTGCTACCCTAGCCTGAACGTCCAAATCCTTACTACAGCTTCCCTGCACCCAAGGTGCAACTACTGTCTCTAACTGGCTCGTGCAAGGCCTGCAGCAACCTGCAATTGCTCAACTAAGCACTACACAGATCCTTGCTCCCCTTCTCCCGTGTAGCCTGCCTCCAATTGTGGCCTCCATATTGCAACACATAGTCCTCCCTAGCTTCCACTACATGCATCCACAGCAAACAACTACTCCCCCTTAGCTCCCTCTATATAACTCATACCAAGCACACTCTAGCATAATACTAGCTCACTTCCACAAGCCCATACTAGCACACAAACACTCTCAAACCAAACACCAATAAACAATCCCCTCAACACAACACAAATACCATATTGACACTTGATACAAAATGTCAAACACCTCAAATGCACACTAGTATCACTAGTACACCATGGTGCACCAAAATACCAACACCAAAACCATATGGAACATAATATATATATATAATATGATGAATATAGCTAGGCTAAGTAATCTAGTGTAATTAAATATAAATTGACATAATAAGGCTCTAATACACCCAAACTACCAAATTTACCTATAAGTATCCTGGCGTATCATAATACGAACTAAAAGTATCCAATTGTCGATACTAGGACACAAGAATAAACCATAATAGACACCAAATTTCTCATAGGAATACCACACAAATACTTGGCGGACATAAATTTATAATTCTACTTAAATAGCCTAGAAAATAACATTGTATCAACTAGGAATAGGCTCTCTACAACCTAATTCTCCACCTATAGGGTTGGATCTGACTATAGATAGGCTCCTATGGGTTTAAATTAGATTTCTAACATAAAAATTGGTAGAAAAATAAATTTTATCTATTGGAAATAGGATCGCAATGAAATTTGACCAAATTGGACACAATGAGGGTAAAATAGACATGATCCTCCTAGCTCGGTTCTTCTCCAATGGTCCTCATTGTGCTCCACTGCTCTACGTCTCCATGGGAATAAGAATAAGTGAAAATTGAGTAATTTAGAATAGGAAATGGTATAGAATTGGAATGACTTGGGGAAGAAGAAGCTTGGGGAGAAAGAAGTTGCTAAATGGGTGTGAAAATGAATTGACTATTCTCCTAATTAGGGTCGGCCACAAATATGGTGATTGAGGTCTGGTTCAATGTCAATTTTGCCCCTCCACTCTTTCATTTGGTTTCTAAATCTATCATGAATGGAATCATTTTTTTTAGGAAGGAATCTAATTTGTTATGGAAGTGTATCAACCTATTCTAGAAGAAAATATTCTATCCATGACAACTAGTACTAATTAATTATAATTAAACATAATTAACTATAGTAATATAATCAGCAACTACTAGTAAAATGATAAAAATACTCCTAGTCCTAATTTTAGGTGGTTATAGAGGTCAGCTTTAGATTTCAAAAAGTGACTACTCCTTATCTAAGATAGTACTCTCCTTCAGGAATGAGTATTCTGGTAAACTCCTTCAAAGGACTCGATGAGTTGGTCGAACCTTCTTTAGCTGGCTGATGTTGAAGTGCTTTATCTTGGATTCCTTCCGCTATGGGGGAGTCTCGACATTAAGTAGACATGAGCCAAGGATAACTCCTCATTATCATATTGATGTTCACTTTGTCTCCCAGATCGATGTCTAGTCGAAGAAGTAAAGTGTAATCAGTCAAACACAGACCGTTTAGTAGAAGGTTAATTGCTTTTAAACAACAATAATTGATTACAATTTTATGACAGTGACAATAGTGTTCGCTTGGAAACTCTATTGTAGAAACATAGGTTTCTATTTATTTATGCTTCTATTAAATAACATTGCGTAAATCAAAAAGCGGGAGGGGGAAAGAAGAGGTAGGGAGAATGTCAAGTTAGGAAGAGCCTCTTTTTTGTCATCCAGCTTCGGTTGAGCCACTCCCATTCCTCTCGTTTTTAGCGGATAGACCGATAAATTAGTACCTTGAGGTTCATTAGTTTTTTCCTAAATTGCAGGAGGGTTAATCTTTCTTGAAAGGGACCCTTCATACATCTTAGTAACACCTTCAATGAGAAATTTACCACTGTACATATAAATTTGTCCGCAAGTCTGGCACATTGTACGCTCAATCAGAAACTTCATGATGGGCTAGCCATAATTTCCCGTCAACTATGCACGTGATTTTGATGCGTGAGAGAGGACCTTATCTGCTGACTTCTTTTATATGCGCATGTAAAAGTCAGGGCATGGAATCTTCAAATTCTATATCTTTAAATTACGTAGATTTTGGAATGTTCCTTTTCCACGTGTGCTGCACGAAGAAGAATGTGCGTGCACACTTTTATTTTCCTGTGGGTCGTTCTTGATCGCAGATTCCATACTTGAATTTCCTTGCACGTAGGACTGAACATGCATGGACTTGGTAGCTTGGGCATGAGCAACCCCCTTGGTATTGTATTGAATTCATCTGCCAAGGAATGGTTGGCTCACCCCCCTACCCCCGCTTGTTGTTGCGAGAGCTTCATGATTTGTTTTCCTTAGTTGGCACATAGGCATGGCTAAGGGTGTTGCCCACTGAGTCATGGACTGGGTATTGGAAAATAGAACTGTCAATGAGTGGCCCCTCATTATCAAAAGTTACCACATCTTTGCCCTTGTTAGCATCAACGTTGGGATAAGAGATGCGGGAATTTGGCAGCCAAGTCTTGCGGACCTTCCTTGGCTTCATCGCCGGTGAGGGGCCTGAGCAACCCTTCGAGGTTTCTTTGTAGTCTTGTTGGTCGAACTCACCGACGAACGTCTTTTGCATTGTACTAACTAATATAGTATCAAGTTGAGCCACCACCGTCTCGTCAGAGGAAGAGGCTGTCCCTAGCAGAGTCCTTATTTTGTTTGCCATAAACAAAAGTTGTACTAAACATTTATTAAAAACTTTAAGAAAAAGTACAAAAATTCTAAACAAGAATCTAAGTACACATTTCTAGGAAAGTAGTAGCTATGGAGATCTGATCTATGGTTGATCACTTTACTCCTTGGACTACAAGATGTAAGAGAAAGAAATGCTAAGTCTCGAACACAGGAGAACTTGACAGCAAGAAGGATCTAGCAACTAGCATAGATGACTTATGTCCATTGGAATAATATTGATTCCAATATTAATAGTCGTTCAATACTTGGAACGGTTATTGAGGTATGCGCGCACAAAATAAGAAATTTGTATTATATATGTCATTTTATGTGCGCACATTTAGATAACTTCTACCCACGATCTAATTAGTGCGCCCACAAATTACTGTCTGCTTGGCACGTGGCTCCCTATACGAGGAAGGCCTTGGTCGTGCTGATAACTGCTTGTATACGTTCTTCGAGAATAATAACATTGAATGCACGTAATCTTCTTGCAATCATAACCTCTCACTGTTGGTTAAAAATGAGTATTTACGCGTACTTTTCTCTCTTAGCAGAGAGAAACATAAAAATTTGCGCACTTTTTCTATACTGAATGTATGTATTTGTTGATGGGTAGAAGGCTGCGTACTTTCGTTGAAGGAAAGCCAAACTGGTGTACCTTATTAAGCTTTTGTAAAGAAATAATACTAGTTGGCGTATTCTTGTAAAAGAAGAACACAGGTGCACTTTTACGAAGACGACAACACTGGCGCACTTTTATGAGTGTGGCAAAACTGGCGCTGTCACTACCACATTCTGAAAACAGGGATATTTTCGACTTTTTACAATATTTAATATTATGGTAGTTACAATTAATTAATTGCCTGATAGTATATTGGATCTAAACAATTATGTGTGTTGTGTATTTAAATATAGTATTAGATGCAGTGTCCATTTATTTGGAACTAGCAGACTTGACCTAGAAGCCAGTAGAGGAACACCTGTCCGAATTATGGGATTTTGAGGTTAATTGTTTTATTTTAGAATTTAATTATTGGAGATTGTAACTAGTTACCGTATTTTAATTAATTATTGCGCATTGCCTTTGCTTCGATATTTGGAGCACTATCCAGACTTTTGTCTTCCAACAAATTTCACAATCTTGCCCTAGTCATGCCAGCCTTCCATTCTGCTATTTTTGCAACTCATAATTATGCTCTCTGTGCATTATTTCTGGCCGCACAAAATTCGTCGCGGACGTTATTTAATAAATTCCTATTTTGTATCGTTGTGCGTTCCAATCGAAAATTGGAGGCAATCTTGACCTATTTTTCGTGCGGCCCAAATTAGGGTAATATCCTGTTATGAGTCTTCTTCATTATTGGTATTGATGACCTGACTTGATTTTGGTCCCATGTACTCCTAATTAATTTTAGAACACAACTTACATTTATTTCTAATTAAATTGAGGATACTATTTTAACCGATTCTGAAATTCCAATTTAATTCCAGTGCCCTGCTAATTGAGCCCACACCGAACTTACAGCGCCCCCTGACCCTACAAAACACCGGACACCGAATCGCCCGCCAATTTTTTATCATTTCATGCGTCTGTGCAAATACCCAAATTTAAGGGGGCTAATTTGCAAATTTGCATAATTGGTGTCAACACCCCATTGGTTCAAACAAATGGAGAGCCCAATTATTTGACTAAGTCAACAACCCTCTCCATGAATAATTAATTTTTCCTCATGACAAGTCATGGCCATCCATTCTAGATGGATGCAATCTCCACCCTTCATCCACATCTCACCCTCATCCTATTTAATGTCATGTCACCATCAACCCAAATCCCTAGAAATCTAGGTTTCCACACCTCACAAGCCTCCTTCATCCTCAACCCGTAGGAAACCAAATTCCTTCTCCCTTCTTCTTCTCTTTTCTTCTTCTTCTCCTTCTTTTTTCTTCTTCTTCTTCATTTCTTCATATAAAAAAAAAAATTCAAATTCAAATAGGGGGAGGGGGGAACACTGTTCACCGAGTTTCCCCCCACTGTGCAGACACTCCGGCCAGGCCGACTCCTCTGTACTCCGGCCGACTTCCCGTCCTGTACCGGCCGGCGAGCCGAGAAGGACCCCCCGCACGATCATCCCCTGCCACTCCGACTTCACAGCCTCCGGCGAACCCCCTCTCGATCTCCCTCCGCCGACATCCATCCACCTCTCCGGCGCCGCTGCTCAGCCCCGGCGGCCGAGTTCTCTGCAACTCTCTTCCCTCTGCGTTCACCGGCCGGCGACTGAACCCCGGCGGCTGCTCCACCACCTCCATCAGCCATCACTCCTCCCCTTTCCATCGAGCCGTCCGATCCCCTTGCTCGCATACTCCGACAACCGCTTTTGTGTCCGGCGCTGCTCTCTGCAGCAGATCGGGGGTGCTCGAGTGCTGCACCCGACGAGACTGGAGTCCAGCGCTTGCTGCGAACTCCTAAGCAACCAGCACCACTTCTCTTGACAACTGCTGGCCATCGATGGGAGATGTACTGTAGAATTTGGAGTACGCATTGCAACTCCAACAAGCAAAGGGTGACGCTTCTGAGGTGAATAGCATCAATGGCATTCCTGGCTTCTCTCCTTGCAGATCCAGAACATGGCTACCATCGAGAGTCCTGCTAATCTTGGCGATAGGGGTGTCGCTGACAACGACGATCTTTTGGAGGTTTCAATGAGCAATGTTTTCTTGCAACTGATCAAGTCTGAGGGGAGGCTCCAGTGACAAGAAAGCATTCTGATCAGTTAGTACTTGTACTGAGAACTACCATCTCCTCCCTGCACTCCGACCACCACCCCGGTGAGTTTCCCTCCTTCTTTATTATGTGTATACATGAATATATATATATATATATACGTAAATACGTATATGAATATACTAATATATATGTGTAATTTAAGTATTAATTAATGTTTAAATATGAATGTGTATATATATGTATTTAATAATGTACATATATGTATTTTAATTAGGTATCAAATAGTGTGTTTAATGTGTATGTATATGTAATTAATTAATAAATGTATGTTAATGTATGTATATAGCATATTTTTATTAGTGTATATATATGATTTATATATATACGTGTATATGTATATATATACTTATATATATATATCGCGTATTTCTCAACTTTTATATATATGTATTCAATGTATGTTTTTGTGTATACGTATTAAATAGTAAATGTTAATATGCATTTTGATGTATATATATATACGTAGTATATGTATAATTATTTTGGTATATATGTATATATAGTATAAGTTTATATATATTTTGGTACATGTATGTATAAAATATATATTCTTATAATAGGAGTTATGTACATTTTTTCATAAACATAAATAATATATACTTCCACTTATGTACATACAGTTATACCTATTTTGTATATACTTTGGAATAACAATATATATATGTATTATGTTTAATTATTAACAATATGTTTAAATTGGTGAATCAATATTAATATGTTTGAGAAAGATGTTGACAATATAAATATGGTAGGTATTAATGATTAAAAACAGGTAATGTGTCTTATATAGTTTATCTACTAAATGATCCTAGGTGGCCAGTATCATACCTAGAGTAGTCCCAATTTCAGTGTTTATAGACTGTGTGTTAGCGTAGCATCTGATGCAAATGTGGTTTTGCTTGTGATATGTTATAGGACTGTTGGTTTACCCAGGGGATACTCTGGAACAGGACATCAATAATTACCAGCTAAGGACCCAAGGCGAGTACATTCTCTGATTAGTTTCTAATTTATGATATCTCCTATGTTCACTGTATCTAGTGTAAATATCCATGTTCTTGACACATTGGTTACACGGATTGGTATACACGGATCTCGTCATGAGATGTTATTCCTTATTTATGGTGTAGCTTGTACAAGACTTGTTTCCTTGATATCTTGTGCATGTACAGACACTGATTTCCGGGGAGATTTGCTACCTTCCTAGGGAATCCTGTGCCATAGCGTACCATGATTGGATCTACTATACCAGTCGGGGGTTTGGGGAGTACTTTAGTGTAGATATGTGATCATACCCAACTTTATATGCACCATAGCTCACCCCACATCTCACGTCGGGTGCGGCCTGACCATTTATATGCTCCATAGCTGTTACGTGTGATTAGCCTGATCTCTACATGCACCATAGCTAACCAACGGTTAGCCTGACTTTATATGAACCATAGCTAACCAACGGTTAGCCTGACTTTATATGAACCATAGCTAATCACATGTAACCAGCCTGATCAAGTTCCCAAGCCGATCACATATTAAAGCTAGTACTCACACACTTAGTCATAGGTTTCTTGCTCATTGACATATTGTTCTTTTCCTGCATTTACTTACAGTATTTCCAGTATATTCTCTCATTGTACATTTCTCGTACCTATACATGCATCTGGTATGTTTCCATCTAGAACTGCTACATAGTTTATGTCATTTATATAGAACTGCTATTTAGAGATGTACTTTGCTCCTTCCTGACTGGAAAATATTTTTCCAGACTGTGACCTTAGTAGACTGGTTTCCGACACACTTGGGGGATTGGATGTTACTGATTGCAGGTATGATTATGTTGTCATTAGACTTGTGTTGTATTCTTTATTCTTCAAATTCCTATCGTGCTGTAGTTGTGATTGAGTATGTTGTTATATTTTATAGTATTATCCGAGTCTCCTTATGGAGTGGGATACTAGCGTGAGATTGTTTAGATAGTACTCGACCTAGACAGCGTTCTACCGCCGATGCTGCGGCATAGGCTGGACGTACCCACGCACTCGTGCCCCTAAACCGGGTGCGGGTCGTGACAGGCGCACTTATCTGAAAGTGGCAACACTGGTGCACTTTTATTAGAGCAATAACTCTATCAACAAAATGATAATTTGGGTCGGCGTGCAGAGATTTTCAGCATTAAATAACCTTGATCTTCTTCGATCACCGTGTCATCCAATCAGTTGTCAGTCTCGTCTTTTAATTGAGGCTTTGTTGATCTTTTTGTACGCACTTGCCTTCTCCGTGGAAGAAAATGTACGCCAATTATGGAATAAAGAATAAGGAAATGAAGAAATGTGCACACTGCTTCAAAAACTCTAAAAAGTGTGCCTCCTCCTGTCATGACCCGTATCAGGGTAAGGGCACGAGTATGTGTATACGTCTAGCCTATGTCGCAGCATCGGTAGTAGAACATTGTGTAGGTCAACAATACTATCTACATATCTCACACAATATATATAAGGTACCTTTCATGCTATCTCAACTCCAACTGGAGGACAATATGATAATATGGTAATGGTAAACAATACTCAATCACAATAACAAATTAGAGGATGATAAGACACGATATGGAATAGATTGAAAGAAATAAAGTCACAAATACAACACAAGTCCAAGTATAATCTCAATACAAGAAATCAAAATAATACAATACCAAAGTCTAACTAATATATACAATATCAAGAATAAACTAACTATGCATCATCAACTGCTGGTGCTAACTCAACAGGCTCTATGGGTGATAACTCAACTGGCTCACCATCTTGTGGCCTATAGTGCATAGGATACCAGTCCTCTAATGAATCATCTAAAAAATATATCCAGTTAGGATTGGAGCAAAGTATAACCCAAATAGCAGTTTCAATAATTGACAAAAACTATGAGATAGGAATAACAATAAAATAAATAATGAAAGTAATTAAACTAGCATATATCATAAGAAAGAGCATCGCGATAAATAATGGCAAGAACTGAGAATAATATGGTGAGAAACAATAATGTAATAAACTGGAATAGAGGAAACAATATATATAATTGTGCCTTAAAATATTAGTAAGATAATGTGATCGGCTTGGGCCTAACACGGGCTATATATAAAAGGTGAGCTAGCGTGATCACGTGTGAGTGACATGATCTGCTAACTATCAAGGGCTACACTAAACCATGGGCTATAAGGTATGATCACATATCCACAAATACTTTTCTAAACCCCCCGACTAGTACACGGATCCAAATCAAGACACGTTATAACACGTATATAACACCGCACGGTCTATAATATCATGCACTATGATCATGGTCTATATAATCACTAAAATATCATGGTAATCACTGAGTAAACACGAAGCACGATACGATGATCACTGAGTAATCATAGTAATAACATCTAATGACCAAGATCGACGTATACTAATCCATGTAACCATCGTGTCAGGAATCAAATACCTCAATACTAAATACATTAAACATAAAGACTATCAAATAAGAAAACTATCATAGAATGTACTTGCCTGTGGTCATAAACAAATATTATATCTCGGTATCCTAGCTGGTGTCATACACCTACATATGAATGACATGTCAAAGGGGTGTAATAAAGTGATAAGAAACTAAAATGCATTAAACATGCTCTTCTAGGCCATTTTCAGCTAAACTACATCCATATTAAGTTAAATAGTCTATGTTGGCCACTAACTAAGCTAACACTAGTTTATACTAGCTATAATAGGTCATTACCTAGGTTTCTAAGTCAATAATTTGAGGGTGTTAACTATACTAGCTAAGGTAATACTAGTTAATTAACTAATATCATATATTTTATTCCTTACCTTAAACTTACTCTTAGCTTAAGTATCTTGAGATAATTACTACTCATATATATACTAGTAGATACTAATACCTGGTATTAAAACTCAACTAACACTAACACCCTTACTAAATAACCAATACCTATAGCTGCTACTTGCTACCTTAAAATCTGGAACCAACTTCACCCAATACCTGAAAACTTATATTGGTCTCTAACCAATACTCATCCAACTATTAAATACTCACTTATTCCCCCTCACACACACAAATTATTACATGCTCAGATTACTTGGTATCAGTCATCATCATGATACTCAACATTAGATACTCCTAATATAACTAATCACACAATATATGGATATTGATATCAGGCCTAGCCAAAATTTAGTGGTTCTAAGTTCCTTGACACCTACAACTAACTGCACACACCTCTTGACCTGGAATACCCTCACCTCTCGAGCATTCACACACACACACAGTGGTCAATTTTGCAGTATAGTTGTAATTGCTAAAGCTCACCCCCACATCATGTTCTCAATTACTGATGCTCTAAGTAAGCACACTGCAACTAGTATTGCTGCTACAAGCCTGTTCGAGCACCCTTACTAACCTTGTTGTTCTTCTGCTAATGTCCTAACTGGACTGCACTTGTGCAGTCCCCTATTACTCCTACCTGATACCCGAGCTGGCTGCTGCTACTGCTTCTTGCTGCTAATATAACTAATGCAACTTGTTACAAAAGAATTGAAGAGCAATTACAAAAATTACCCAAAATGAGTCTCGTATCACACTGTTTCACAAAATACCATGATATGCTCTACTCGTGTCCAATTGTGGATATGTACATAGTCCCACAATCCCGATCTAAGTCTAATTAGATCTAATTGGTCTTAACACACACTTGATGTGTCAATATCGTAATTCTCCCTAATTGGACACAAATTATCATGTAACTTCTATAATACAAGACATATGAACCTAGTTCTTGATCATATGGGTAGCCTAAAGCTAAAGGATGATTCCTAATAGTTAAATGCATGAATTAGAGTTTAAATTAAGGGATGGATTTAGAATTTATCTATTGGGAGATAGATTTCCAATAAAATGCTCAATGGACACAATTAGGATACGATCACCTTGTCAATTCCTCTTCCTTCAAGTGCTCCTTGTAATCCAAGCTCCAATTCTTCTTAGGTGGTAAAATTGAGAGAGAATGGATATAAATTGGGTTGAATTTGTGGAGAGATGAGTCAATTTGGGGAAGAACACAATTGGGGATATAAATAAAATAAACTAATAAAGATGAGAGAGAATGATGAGTCCTCATATGGCTGGGCCCCCTTTATTTCCCTTCAAGTCACAAGAAAATGTCTAATGTACCCCCACTATATAATTATAAGGAATAATTAGGAAGGGCTATATTTGTCACTACCACATTTTAGGAAAAAGGGTATTTTAGTAATTTCCTATTTAAATAAATATTGTGCATGGTAAATAATTTTTGTTGTATTATTTAATTATTGTTGGATGTTATTTAATTATTTTGGACTTATTTTAGTGGACCCAACTAGTTTAGTTTGCACCCATGGACCAACATGAATTAAATAGTTAGACTTGGCCCATTTAGAAAGCCCATGTTAAGGAGATGGATTAAATTAATTAAGTGATTAGACTAGAAGCTTCCTTCCTTAATTATTTCTTCATGAGAGGTCCCATGGGGTACATTGGACATTTTACAATTGCTTGGGAGAGGGGCAAGGCCGGCCTATTAAAAGAGGGGGGAAATTTCTCTCTCCTCTCATTCTCATTCCAAATCTAGATCTAGAATTTCCCACTCCCAAATTCCCTCCATTCCCATTCCAATTCCCTACCAAATTCATTCCAAATTCTTCCCAATTCACCATTAGAGAAGGAGGAAGCAAGGATCTAGAAGAAGGAAGCAAGGATCTACAAAGAGGAGCAAGGATCTACAATTTGGAAGCAAGTTCTTCTCAATTGGAGGTTTTATTGGGAATCCATCTCCCAATAGGTATAATTCAGATTTTCCCATTTAAATAGCTTCAAAATCTGAGATTTAATCATGTAAAATCAACCTATATATATGTACTACCCATAGGACTTTGTTTTGTGTTCATAGGAGACCCATGGAGAAAGTTATGGTGCTTTTTGTGTTAATTTTGTTGGAATTCTGAATTTACATTTTGTTGTGTGTATCAATTGATCCTATAGATCAATTGGACATGAGCTTATGTGTTTGGGGCTAGTGTCGTGTCCATAATTTGGTACATGTGGTTCGTATCCCAACTATTTGGTGATACGTGTCATTTTGGGGGTTTTTCCTCCGACACGGGGCTTTGAACATGTCGTATTTTGACACGGACACATAGATCTACTTTTGACACTTTGATTTATTCATAAATATTATTTGTGATTTGTTTGTATCCTTCTGGGTGCAATTGGTTGTGTGTTGGACTCGTGTCACATGCGTATCCTAGATCTAGTGGGATACGGTGTGATACTCTCCAATTGTGTGGATTTTTGAATAGATCTAATTATGTATGGTTTAAATTCTTCAATTATAATTAGTAAATATATATAGATATTATATATTTATTTTGTGTATTTATTATAGTAATTATTGTAGCATAGATCTATATATTTTTGTGTGTGCTAATATGATGTACAAATATAATATGTAGCTTTCTTGCATGTAATTATATATGTACTTATGTTAATAGTATAAATTATACATAAATGTTTTATAAAATATATTTATTTGTTTAATTGTGTAATTATATTATTTATAATTATTATATAATTATTTGTATATTAATATATATATTTTAGGTGTGCTTCTAGCCATGTAAAATATGAACATTAATATGTGCATGTGTTGTAACTATTGGTATTTAATTATAAGTTTATATGTGCATATATATATAAGTATATAATTATTTATTTATATATATGTATTATGATTATTATTGCATATATATATATTTATATATATATATATATTTCTGTGTTTTAGTGACAGTGGGTTTGTGACAGTAAAACTGTCGCTAAATAGGCGGGTCAGCAGCAGCCGCTGTAGCCCACTATGCATTAATGACAGTTCTATCATTAATGCTGCGGGCAGGATCTTAGCAGCAGTGGCGACAATTTTCGGTGACAGTTGATTAACTGTCACCAATGCAGCAGCAGTGGGTTTTATTACACAGTGGCTTTTGCGACATTTTTCTGTGACAGTTGAGACTGTCACTATAAGCTGTTTTAATTAAATTGTATTTTTAACTCCCTGTTTTCAGTGACGCTTTGGCAGTTTTAAATTATATTTTATATATTATTATTGTATATATATATATGTGTATATATATGTGTTTTGTGAGGTATAATATTTGTAATAATATATTATTTTATTTGTATAAATATTGGTTGTTTATATATTATATTAGAGTATGTATTATTTGTATTATTAGTATACTTTGTGTGAGTATGATTTGGGATCTAATTTTGATTCCTAAATTGTTGTATTTTATTTCTATATTATTTTATATAGTTTTCTTGTGAGGTTGACCTTGGTTTGACCATGTTTGACTTTATAGTTGACCATAGTTGACTTTTGACTTAGAATTTATTTATTGACCTAGGAGTTGACTAGTTTGACTTGTTCTCTTTTCGGGACCTTATTTTAATGTGGTATTCCATATCTAGGTCTTCGAGGTACTGAGTCAGACATCTGTGAGATTGTTCTTTGGATTTCAGGCGAGTACATTCTCTGATAGTTTCTCATTTATGATATCCTCTATGTTCGTTGTATCTAGTGTAGATTTACATGTTTCTCTCGACACTATAGTTACACGGATTGGTATATCCGGATCTCGTCATGAGATGTTATTCCTTGGTATATGGTGTATATGGTGCAAGTATTGTTTCATTGGTTATCTTGTACATGTACAGACACCGATTCTCGGGGAGACTAGCTATCTTCTTGGGGAATCTAGTGCCATAGCATACTGTGGTTGGATCTATTATACCAGTTGGGGGTGTGGAGTATTAGTATAGATATGTGATCAAATCCCTATTGAATAAAGTATTGGTAAGCGAATAGTGTTGATCATGCACCGCACGTATGATTAGCCAGGCCGTATTGTATCTTGCCCAAGCCGATCACATGTTAAGCTAGTACTCACACACTTAGTCATTAGTATTATTGTTTCATTAGCATATTGTTCATTATTGTATTTCTTTCCAGTATTTCCTTATTGTCTATATATCTCTTGTATCTATTTTGTGCATCTTGTTTATCCACAGCTATTTACTATTACATAGTTTTTATCATGGATTAGAACTGCTGTTAGAGATGTACTCTGCTCCTTTCCTGACTGGATATATTTTTTTAGATGACACTGAGGAGTACCCTACCTATTATGGACCCCAGGATATTGTGGGTTTAGATTCGGAGACCCTGGCTCAAGAGGGACTTATCCCAACTGAGACAGTTGACCCTGGAGTGTAGCTTGTAGTATGATAGTATTCTTTTGTACTGGATTTGTCTCAAGCTTATTTTTGTTACTCTTCAGACTCATTGATGTATTATTTTAAACTCATGAGTTGATGACTATTCTATTCTTATCTGATTCGTGTTCATTCTATCTTAGTTCTGTGATTGAGTACACTATCTTTTGGTGGTTCGTTATATTAGATAGACTTTTTAGACAGCGTTCTACCGCCGATTCTGCGGCGTAGGCTAGGCGTTATTTCTGACTAGTACCCTTACCCCGGGTGCGGGTCGTGACACATTTTTGGTGGTGGCCTATGCAGGTCTAGCTTCACATGTATGTGATGTCGTGGTAGTGCGACAACTTAGTTGTACTACTGTGAGCCTGCAATAGGATATAGGATATAGGCTGAGATACTCAATCACATCTAGGAAAATTCTTTTGATTCAACTATTCTCCTTTGATATTAATACTTGATCTCTTAAACTGTCCTTTCCTTGATGTCTTACATCTTGTGCCATATTGATTCTTTCTTTCGCTTTGTCTCAGGATACCGCCTAAGACTAGATCACAGCAGGGGAGAGCAGCTTCTGAGAGGTCTGCGACATCCCGAGGGCCTGCACCAGTCATTTCTCCGGTGATTGGAGTGTCAGCTGCTTTCGGAGGTCCACCACCTGCTCAGAGGACTGTGCCAGCTATATCTGAGGGGCTTCCACCTCCACCTCCTGTGACAGCAGAGGCATCACAGATATTTACAATGTTTCGTGAGATGCTCGAGTCACAGAGGGCTCAGTCAGAGGCACATCAGAGGCAGACCGACGTTCTACGGCAGGGCATCGAGAATGCTCATCAGCTTGCTCGTGCTGTAGTTGAGAGAGGAGTTCCGATCCAGCAGCAGGTTGTTTCTCAAGTTGCTCAGCTTCGGCCAGACAACATTCAGGACTTCAAGAAACTGGAGCCTAGGGTTTTCAAAGGGACGGAGGGCATCGTCTATGCTGATGATTGGCTCGAGGACATTGAGCGTCTTATGAGGGTGTCCCGTCTTTCTGAAGATCTGAAGGTTGAGGCGGTAGGACTTCAACTGTTCGACGTCGCTCGCACTTGGTTCAGGAATGAGCCGATTCTAGTTGACGCAGGACAATCTTAGGAGGTATTCAAGGACCTTTTCAAGAAGAAGTTTTTTGCTCGAATAGACAGGCTTGACTTGGGGAGACAATTTGAGAGTCTCATTCAGGGGAGCATGTCTGTGGAGGAATACGCTGCGGAGTTCGGTAGGTTGAGCCGATTTGCAGAGTACTTGGTGAGGGAACCGGAGGTTCGAGCTATTCGTTTCCGTGAGGGTCTAAACTGGGAGGTAAAGATTCTCATTCCCTCTTTTTATGAGACATACTCGGAGATACTTGCGGAGGCACGCAAGGTTGAGCGGGATCTGGGTTTGAAGACCAAGAGAGACCGTGATTCTTTTCTGGGGGCCAACGACAGTGCAGTATCTGCCAAACGTCCTCATTTCCAGTCCAGACCTTTCCAGCAGCCACAGCAGAACCAGACTCCAACTAGAGCGCCTTTTCACCAGGCACCTCAGCAGCAGAGGCAGTTACAGCAGGCTCCATGCAACTTCTGTAAGAAGCCCGGCCACATCTGGGAAGTTTGCAGGAGGAGGCTAGGAGTTTGTTTGTATTGTGGTACTGAAGGGCATCAATCGAGGGAGTGTCCTCGTCGTGCAGTTCAGGGAGCAGCTCCAGCTCCGAGGACACAGACGAGACCACCTGCAGCACAGCCGAGGGGACCGCTTCCGATACAGCAGCAGCGTTTTGTCCAGCATCAACAGCAGGAAGGTGCTCGACAGGGACGAGCGTTTGCTATGACCGTCGAAGAGGAGGAACCCACCGGAGATGTCATCGCAGGTTCTATTTTTCTTGATTCTATTCCAGCTTTAGCTTTGTTTGATAGTGGTGCTTCCCATAGTTTTGTATCTGTTTCTTTTGCTCTGAAGCATGGTTTGGTAGCTGAGTCTTTGCTTAGGACTTGCAAGATCATGACCGGGGGAGGCATTATCCTGGTTAATGATATTTGTAAGGATCGGAGAGTTACTTTGGGAGGCCGGGAGTTGAGTGCGTATCTACTTGTAATGCCACTTCCAAGCTATGACATTGTACTTGGGATGGATTGGTTGAGTAGGCACCGTACTAGCATAGACTGTAGAGGAGGTAGAGTTTTGTTTGGTTCGCCAGGAGAGCCAGAGTTCGAGTTTACTAGAGGAGCTGCGGAGCAGGAAGAAGGCATTATTTGTGGAGCTATGGTAGAAGATAAGGAGTTGCCACATCCGTTGATAGCAGAATTTTTGGATGTGTTTCCTGAGGAATTGCCAGGATTGCCACCAGATCGAGATATTGAATTTTCTATAGACTTGGTGCCAGGTGCAGAACCAATTTCGCAACATGTCTATAGAGTAAACAACAGCAAGCTGGTCGAGTTGAAGAAGCAGGTGGACGAATTGCAGGATAAGGGGTTTATCAGATCGAGTTCTTCACTATGGGGAGCCCCGGTATTGTTTGTACCGAAGAAAGATGGATCGGTGTGTATGTGCATTGATTATAGGGATTTGAATAATCTCACTATCAAGAATAAGTATCCTTTGCCACGGATTGATGATCTGTTTGATCAGTTAAGTGGTGCAAAGGTATTTTCTAAGATAGATTTGAGATCATGCTACTATCAGGTAAAGGTGAAGCCGGAGGACATACCGAAGACTGCTTTTAGAACTCGGTATGGTCAGTACGAGTTTATGGTGATGCCATTTGGTTTGACTAATGCACCGGCGGTATTTATGAACTTGATGAACAAGGTGTTCCACCAGTACCTTGACAAGTTCGTGGTGGTGTTCATCGGCGACATACTCATATACTCGAGGACACCGGAGGAGCATGAGGAGCATTTGAGGATTGTGTTGGATGTGCTGAGGAAGGAGAAGCTGTATGGAAAGTTGTCCAAATGTGAGTTTTTCTTGGACAAAGTAGAATTCTTGGGGCATGTTGTGACTGGTGATGGTATTTCAGTAGATCCGAAGAAGATTTCAGCAGTGGAATCTTGGAAGACTCCGAGTTCAGTAGCAGAGATCAGGAGTTTCTTGGGATTGGCAGGCTATTACAGGAAGTTTGTGCAAGATTTTTTGAGGATTGCCGAGCCGATGAGCAGACTCACAAGGAAGGATGTAGAGTTTGTTTGGACAGAGGATTGTCAGGTTACTTTTAAGGAGTTGAAGAAGAGGTTGACGTCTGCTCCTATTTTGACGTTGCCATCAGGGTCCGGAGGTTTTACTATTTATAGTGATGCATCGGGGAAGGGTTTAGGTTGTGTTCTTCAGCAGCATGGGAAAGTGATTGCCTATGCATCCAGGCAATTGTGTCCTCATGAAAAGAACTATTCTACCCATGATTTGGAGTTGGCAGCTTTCATATTCGCCCTGAAGTTGTGGAAACATTATTTGTACTGAGAGCGTGTGGAGATCTTCACAGACCACAAAAGCTTGAAGTACGTTTTCACGCAGAAGGAGTTGAACATGAGGCAGCGTCGGTGGTTGGAATTGATAAAGGATTTTGATATCTCTTTGTAATATCATCCTCGGAAAGCCAATGTAGTTGCCGATGCTTTGAGCAGGTATCCGGTAGCTATGTTCTTGACGCAGGATCGATATTTATTGGAGGACTTGGAGAGCTTGGGCATTGAGGTGATTGTTCCTGGGTGTACTATACAGATATGGGGATTGCAGATACACTCAGATTTGATGGACAGGATCAAGGCAGCACAGTATGATGATGTATCTTTGAGGAATATCAGAGCTCAGGTGAGAGCAGGATTGGAGGATGATTTTACTATTGCAGAGGATGGATCCTTGAGGCATGGAGTTAGATTGTGTGTGCCTAGTGGAGAGTTACGCGAGAAGGTGTTGCAGGAAGCGCATCGCTCTCAGTATTCCATACATCCAGGTGCTAACAAGATGTATCGGAATATGCGAGAGAGTGTGTGGTGGTATGGCATAAAGAGGGAAGTGGCACAGTTTGTATCCAGATGCTTAGTGTGCCAGTAGGTAAAAGCTGAGAGGCAGAGGCCAGGAGGGTTACTTCAGCCATTACCCATTCCAGAGTGGAAGTGGGAACACATTACTATGGATTTTGTGTCCGGACTTCCACGATCTCCAGGAGGGAAAGACGCGATTTGGGTCATTGTTGATAGATTAACCAAGTCGGCCCAATTTTTGCCTTTCAAGGTGGGTTTGTCTACGGAGAAGCTGGCAGAGATGTATGTGAGGCAGATCATTAGGATACACGGAGTTCCCGTCAGCATAGTCTCAGATCGAGATAGTCGTTTTACTTCTCATTTCTGGAGGAGTTTGCAGGAGAGTTTGGGCACTCAGCTCAAGTTCAGTACTGCATATCATCCCCAGACAGATGGGCAGTCAGAGAGGACTATCCAGACTCTCGAGGATATGTTGCGCACTTGTGTACTAGATTTTGGGGGTTCTTGGGAGGACCATCTCCATTTGGTAGAGTTTGCTTACAACAACAGTTACCAGGCCAGTATAGAGATATCACCTTTTGAAGCTCTATATGGTCGGAGGTGTCGTACTCCTTTGTCTTGGGACGATATTGGAGAGAGAATTTTGCTTGGGCCAGAGATGGTTATGGATGCAGCGGAGAAGGTTCATTTGATCAGAGACAGACTTCGAGTGGCGCAGGACAGACAGCGGCATTGGGCCGATAGCCATCGGAGACCTTTGGAGTTTGAGGTATAGTTTAGATTTTTGTTTGTGCTTGTTCTTGTTTATTATAGATTAAGTTTTTAAGATGGTATTTTGTTCTAGGTGGGTGGTTTGGTGTTTCTGAGGATTTCTCCGACACGAGGCACGATTCGCTTCGGTGGAGGCGGAAGCTTAGTCCGCGATTCATCGAACCTTTCACTATTCTAGAGAGGGTCGATGTAGTTGCTTATAGACTAGACTAGCCACCTGCATTGGAGGGAGTGAATAACGTATTTTATGTGTCACAGTTGAGACGATACGTGGCAGATCCTAGTCATGTATTGGATCACTCGGAGATAAAGGTGGGCCCTACTCTTAGCTATCCAGAGCAGCCAGTTGAGATTCTGGATCGGAGAGAGAAGGTGCTGAGGAACCAGACTATTCCTTTGGTGCACGTCGCATGGAGGCATCACTCTCCGGGGGAGTCTACCTGGGAGAGAGAGGATGACATGCGAGAGCGTTATCCATATTTGTTTGTACCTTGAGGTATGTTAATTCTCTAGTTATGTTCTGTTCATTGTTATATTTTGTTCATTAGTTAGTTGTGATTCTTTAGTTCTGTTTTATGATTTTCTGGGGGTAGTTTTTGTCTTTGAATTTCGAGGACGAAATTATTTTAAGGAGGGTAGACTTGTCACTACCATATTTTAGGAAAAAGGGTATTTTAGTAATTTCCTATTTAAATAAATATTGTGCATGGTAAATAATTTTTGTTGTATTATTTAATTATTGTTGGATGTTATTTAATTATTTTGGACTTATTTTAGTGGACCCAACTAGTTTAGTTTGGACCCATGGACCAACATGAATTAAATAGTTACACTTGGCCCATTTAGAAAGCCCATGGTTAAGGAGATGGATTAAATTAATTAAGTGATTAGACTAGAAGCTTCCTTCCTTAATTATTTCTTCATGAGAGGCCCCAAGGGGTACATTGAATATTTTACAATTGCTTGGGAGAGGGACAAGGCCGGCCTATTAAAAGAGGGGGGAAATTTCTCTCTCCTCTCATTCTCATTCCAAATCTAGATCTAGAATTTTTCACTCCCAAATTCCCTCCATTCCCATTCCAATTCCCTACCAAATTCATTCCAAATTATTTCCAATTCACCATTAGAGAAGGAGGAAGCAAGGATCTAGAAGAAGGAAGCAAGGATCTACAAAGAGGAGCAAGGATCTACAATTTGGAAGCAAGTTCTTCTCAATTGGAGGTTTCATTGGGAATCCATCTCCCAATAGGTATAATTCAGATTTTCCCATTTAAATAGCTTCTAAATCTGAGATTTAATCATGTAAAATCAACCTATATGTATGTACTACCCATAGGACTTTGTTTTGTGTTCATAGGAGACCCATGGAGAAAGTTATGGTGCTTTTTGTGTTAATTTTGTTGGAATTCCGAATTTATATTTTGTTGTGTGTATCAATTGATCCTATAGATCAATTGGACATGAGCTTATGTGTTTGGGGCTAGTGTCGTGTCCATAATTTGGTATATGTGGTTTGTATCCCAACTATTTGGTGATACGTGTCATTTTGGGGGTTTTCCCTCTGACACGGGGCTTTGAACATGTCGTATTTTGACACGGACACAGAGATCTACTTTTGATACTTTGATTTATTCATAAATATTATTTGTGATTTGTTTGTATCCTTCGGGGTGCAATTGGTTGTGTGTTGGACTCGTGTCACATGCGTATCCTAGATCTAGTGGGATACGGTGTGATACTCTCCAATTGTGTAGATTTTTGAATATATCTAATTATGTATGGTTTAAATTCTTTAATTATAATTAGTAAATATATATAGATATTATATATTTATTTTGTGTATTTATTATAGTAATTATTGTAGCATAGATCTATATATTTTTGTGTGTGCTAATATGATGTACAAATATAATATGTAGCTTTCTTGCATGTAATTATATATGTACTTATGTTAATAGTATAAATTATACATAAATGTTTTATAAAATATATTTATGTGTTTAATTGTGTAATTATATTATTTATAATTATTATGTAATTATTTGTATATTAATGTATATATTTTAGGTGTGCTTCTAGCCATGTAAAATATGAACATTAATATGTGCATGTGTTGTAACTATTGGTATTTAATTATAAGTTTATATGTGCATATATATATAAGTATATAATTATTTATTTATATATATGTATTGTGATTATTATTGCATATATATATATTTATATATATATATATATTTCTGTGTTTTAGTGACAGTGGGTTTGTGACAGTGAAACTGTCGCTAAATAGGCGGGTCAGCAGCAGCCGCTGTAGCCCACTGTGCATTAATGACAGTTCTGTCATTAATGTTGCGGGCGGGATCTTAACAGCAGTGGCGACAGTTTTTGGTGACAGTTGATTAACTGTCACCAATGCAGCAGCAGTGGATTTTATTACACAGTGGCTTTTGCGACGTTTTTCTATGACAGTTGAGACTGTCACTATAAGCTGTTTTAATTAAATTGTATTTTTAACTCCCTATTTTCAGTAACGCTTTGGCAGTTTTAAATTATATTTTATATATTTTTAGTGTATATATATATGTGTATATATATGTGTTTTGTGAGGTATAATATTTGTAATAATATATTATTTTATTTGTATAAATATTGGTTGTTTATATATTATATTAGAGCATGTATTATTTGTATTATTAGTATACTTTGTGTGAGTATGATTTAGGATCTAATTTTGATTCCTAAATTATTGTATTTTATTTCTATATTATTTTATATAGTTTTCTTGTGAGGTTGACCTTGGTTTGACCATGTTTGACTTTAGAGTTGACCATAGTTGACTTTTGACTTAGAATTTATTTATTGACCAAGGAGTTGACTAGTTTGACTTGTTCTCTTTCCGGGACCTTGTTTTAATGTGGTATTCCATATCTAGGTCTAAGAGGCACCGAGTCAGACATCTGTGAGACTGTTCTTTAGATTTTAGGCTAGTACATTCTCTGATAGTTTCTCATTTATGATATCCTCTATGTTCGTTGTATCTAGTGTAGATTTACATGTTTCTCTCGACACTATGGTTACACGGATTGGTATATCCGGATCTCGTCATGAGATGTTATTCCTTGGTATATGGTGTATATGGTGCAAGTATTGTTTCATTGATTATCTTGTACATGTACAGACATCGATTCTCGGGGAGACTAGCTATCTTCTTGGGAAATCTAGTGCCATAGCATACCATGGTTGGATCTATTATACCAGTTGGGGGTGGGGAGTATTAGTATAGATATGTGATCAAATCCCTATTGAATAAAGTATTGGTAAGCGAATAGTGTTGATCATACATCGCACGTATGATTAGCCAGGCCGCATTGTATCTTGCCCAAGCCGATCACATGTTAAGCTAGTACTCACACACTTAGTCATTAGTATTATTGTTTCATTGGCATATTGTTCATTATTGTATTTCTTTCCAGTATTTCCTTATTGTCTATATATCTCTTGTATCTATTTTGTGCATCTTGTTTATCCACAGCTATTTACTGTTACATAGTTTTTATCATGGATTAGAACTGCTGTTAGAGATGTACTCTGCTCCTTTCCTGACTGGATATATTTTTCCAGATGATACTGAGGAGTACCCTACCTATTATGGACCCCAAGATGTTGTGGGTTTAGATTCGGAGACCCTGGCTCAAGAGGGACTTATCCCAACTGAGACAGTTGACCCTGGAGTGTAGCTTGTAGTATGATAGTATTCTTTTGTACTGGATTTGTCTCCAGCTTATTTTTGTTACTCTTCAGACTCATTGATGTATTATTTTAAACTCATGAGTTGATGACTATTCTATTTTTATCTGATTCGTGTTCATTCTATCTTAGTTCTGTGATTGAGTACACTATCTTTTGGTGGTTCGTTATATTAGATAGACTTTCTAGACAGCGTTCTACCACCGATTCTGCGGCGTAGGCTGGGCATTGTTTCCGGCTAGTACCCTTACCCCGGGTGCGGGTCGTGACAATATTGGAAAGTCCCTAAACTAATGCAAATGAAACTAATCTCCTTAATTAATTAAAGAAGAGGATCTAATGGGCTTAGTCTTATGTTGGGCTCAAAGTGTTGTATGACTAACTAATTTGGGTCCACTAGTATCAAGTCCAAATAATAGGCTAGCCCGCTAACTATAAATAATTATCACAAACACAATTTAAATATATAGCACAACATAAATAAATATTAATTACTAAAATAAAAGATATACTAAATGACATAAATATCCTCATCTAGAAATGTGGTAGTGACACCTCCTCTTTTGAACTAGTTTTTATATGCATATATATGTGCATATTTTTTCATGCTTCTACACCTCTAGCCATACGCTATGCCATATTTTTATTTAGCCTACACCTATATGTCGAATGTGGTCCTCAAGTGCATTTCTCGTAGTTTGGTTCCAGTGTTTTCTCAGTCATCAGTTGGTGTCTTACATGATTTATGATTATCAGTTTTACTTATTGCATGGTATTTATAATTCATCATTATGGCAACCAGTATTTTCTCAGTCATCAGTTGTTGTCTTACATGATTTATGATTATCAGTTTTAGTTATTGCATGGTATTTATAATTCATCATTATGGCATGTTATGTATCTTACAACGTCCCTTTGAGGACCTGGTTCCCTTCTAGATTATTGCTGAGTGCTGGCATAGGATTATTGGAAATATTCTTGGGATTTAATGTATTTTTATATGATGCCTTCTTCTTTACTCTTCTATAGATATTTTTCTATTCTCTAGATCATGGTATTATATAGATAGAATTATAGATGTATGTTATTAGGAATTTTTGGATATTGTATTAGATTCTGGAGCGTAAGTATGCTTCGGCGGGTCTATTAAATTGGCAAAACCTTTGGAGTCATATTAGTTGGCCATTGTCACATGGCTGGTCCTTTGTATTTTGGGACTAGGATGTAACAGTGTCACCGCTTTTCGTTATAGGAGAAAGGCTTCCCCAGAGAGTTGCCATCTTATTTATGTGCTTAAGATTTTATTAAAATTATTAACTGACTGGATTACAAAGGGAATGTATGTACAACAGCGTGGGGACAAGTCCAAGATTCTAGAGAAGTGGGATGATGGAGATCGGATTAGAGTGACACATTTACTCCGTTGGCTATCGGTCAAAGCTGTGGGATAAAAAATATATGGGGCAAAAAGAAGCTTAGTGTTGAGGCTAATATTTCTTGTTGCATTGGTCGTCCTTTGAAAAGTTATGAAGTGCCAGGTATTTATAGAAGGAATATTTGTCCGGCTGCACTTAACTTTCCTGTTACGTCGAGCTGTAGGAGGGAAGAAGCCACTGAGTGGGAGTTTCCATAGGCGATCGTGGCTTGTAATGGAGGAGACATGTCCTACGTAAGAGCATGATCGGTAAGGATCTTAACCCTAGAAAGAAGCCCTTCCTTCTAGAGATGTCAGGTTGTCATGACCCGCACCAATTATGAGGGCACAAGTACGTGGGTACGTCTATCCAACGCCACAATATCGGCTGTAGAACGCTGTCTATGTCAATATACTATCTACACATCTAACGCAATATATATATATATGGTACCTGTCAATGATATCTCAACTTCAATTGGAGGATAATATGATGGTATAATTATAATCGATACTCAATCACAATATAAAACTAAAGGAAGATAAAGACACGATATAGAATAGAAGAAAGAGTCACAAAGTCACAATACAATCCATCCAAGACCAATAGTCTAGCTACAACATAAGTTTCAAATAATATATATACATACATATATATATATATATATATATATATATATATATATATGCCAATGTCTAAAACTAAAATATATACAATATGCTAATGGAATCTATGTCGCCTTAGTAGCTGGTACTAAATGCTCAGGCAGCTCATCATCTTGTGGCCCGTACAAGGTGGAGACACATCTCCTCTAACCAATCATCTGAAAAATATATCCAATCAGGATTAGAGCAAAGTATAACCCAATAACAGTTCCAATTAATTGATAATGACTTTAAATAGAAATAGAGAATGTAAAATAAGACGAGAAGCAATAAACAATATCATAGTATGGTAGAAGAGACAGATAACTAGAGCAATATGGTATAGACTGATCACAATAAAATATAATAAAGAAAATAAAATATGGTGAAGAACTGTAACTACACTAAGTGTTTGAAATACTAGTTAGATATGTGATCGGTTTGGGTTGAACATTGTCTACTTAACGTTGGATAAATATTGTCTAACTTAAATATTGAATATTGTCTAGGCTTTGATCACATACCTTGCTAGCACTTCCCATTTTTCCCCGATTAGTACAATTGATCTAACCATGACATGTTACAATGCAAGATACTAAATAAACTTTGTCTAATGCTAAAATTGTCTAATGTTAAACATTGTCTAAACCATATGAGAATACGAGAAACAATAAAATAATAAGTAATATCTCATGACCAAAGATCCACGTGTATTCTAATTTGTGTACCAATGTATCAGGAATCAAGTAATATATTTCTAAATACTTGCATTATTATAATTATCAAGTAATAGAAACTATCAGAGAATGTACTCACCAGTGGTCCAGAGCAACGGATATCAAACAGTGTCTGTCCCGGTGTCTCAAGAACCTAAATATAAATTATCAAGTCAAAACAATATTTTGAAATTATAAACATGATAAACTTGCTTGAAACTAGGTCTCTAGGTCAATACTAGGTCAAACTAAGTCAATACCTTGCTAAACTAGGTTTTCTTGGTCATACTAACCATTACCTTACTATAACAAGTTATACTAGCTAATATTAAGTCAATGCTAGGTCTATTCTTGGTAATACGAGTTCATAATAGTCAATAATAGGTAATAATACTATTTATCTAGGTATATCCTAATGATACCAGTATACTAATATCTTATATAAATATAAGTATCAATAATCTAGCCTATTACCCTTAACAATACCTAGTCTAATACTCCATAACTTACCAATACCTTAGTTGCTTTGATACTATCAAACTGGTATCAATACTCTGAGTATCCAATCATATTACCCCTACTAAATGGTATCTTGAGATATCACTCCAACCCACTTCACTTGCCCTCATTCTTACATCCCTTGGCACTCACCAACAATACCCAATCACTTATATGTATGCACTTATGATACTGACTCAAAACATATACATTCACTGAAACCCTCTTACCAATTACACTAGCCACTACACTCTTGCACTGATCAAGTCTCCTTCCCACACCTGTGCACCTAACCTCACTGATACACTAACACCCTTACTCTATAACTTAGCTATATCTAACATTACCTTACCTATTCCCTAGTGTTTCACCAATACTTAATAATATACCTTACCTTAAATCTAGGTACCTTAGCAAATGTCTACAGGTATCACATTGATACCTATATCATATACTTAGTTAATACTTAACACAACACACTCTAATACTGCCTGTGCTCGACCCTTACACCCTCAGTTGCATGACCTCAACTGAAACACCCTCACCTGGACACCACTTACATACTGATACCTTCATATATAAAGTGCACTCCCTCATAGATACTTAGGTTTGCATCTTCCCCTTGCCTCCACATTGTTGTAGCTGTTGGCAAAGGTCTGAACCCCTTGCGCCTACTTCTTGATGAGCACATCAATTGAACCCAGGTCGGGTTGCACCTAATATCCACTTCTCTATACAACATACTTGTATAGCATATGCACAGACATGCACACATTTTTATTCTTACAGTGAAGCACTGGATCAAGTGTGCAGCCCCCATATGCTGAATTGCACAAGCCTGAGTCTCACTAGCTGCATACCCCATATGCTCATTCACACATCTAATACGCTCCTATTTACATAACACAGATACTTATGACACATACTCAGTGTTCTTCTCTCTACCTCACTAACACTTCACTAACCCAATTCTAAATAGTACTTAACCAACACTCACTCACTAACTAACCTACTCTCAAGGCACTAGGTTAAAAAACACTCAAATACTTCATTCCGCTCTTAACTGATACTTACCTCCCTAGCAGTTATCCTTACTCCCTAACACACTCAATGTACTTCCTTGTATGTCCCCTAATGCACACAACCTGATCCCCCTTTATTGTTGCAACCCGGTCCCCCCATACCTCAATTGTAGACCTCAAGACCCCATATTCTAATTTTACTGCCTATAATGCACAACTGACTGCAGTCCCTCCCCTTAAACACCCTGCAAACATTACTAGAGTACCCGAAATTGCAATAGTAGTGGCAGCATTTATTGGTGCATGAGAAAGTACTGCTGCAAGCTGCTTTGTTAGTAGGGCAATGCAATACAGCACAGCAAGGCCTGTAGTGCTACTGCTACTGAATACTTCCAATTTCCCCTCTACCGTCCACTATCCAGACCCCTTACAATATCTCTTCACTCCCATATAAATACACCACTACCTCATGATACCTCATCAACTGTATGATAACCTAACTGAAACACATGAGCGCTCATAATTACTAGTCCCAACTCACATGGACACATTTATGTTTCAACAACACATGGATACAACCTCTACAACACAACACACTATTATAATACAAACACTACCCCACCCACTTTTACACACATAAATAATATACACCAACAACATGGTACTCTAGTATCATAAACCAAAATATGATAGCACCTACAATCCATGATACCAAATATCAAACACGTGGTATGCATAACCATTGTCTAATACCAATATCATGATACTCAAGATACTTTATGATATACTATTGGGTTATCATGAAGAAATAATTATAGAGGAAACTTGTCTTTGTAATAAAGGTTAAGTCTAATCTTTAATTAAGGATAATGGTTAACTAGTTGGATCTAAATGGACAAGTCTAACTAATTGGTTAAGTTGTCATGTCAAGTTGGTTAGGTCCACTAAGGTCATTTCTAAATAAATAGTCCAATCTACCAACCAATAATAATATTAGTCACCAAATATATAACATGCACAAAATTAATTAAATTATAATCATAATATTTATAATAATATAAAATATCAAAAATACCCCTATTCTAGAAATGTGGTAGTTACACAGGTGGCTTTGTGGTTAGATAAGTTGATCCTAAGGATAGGATCATGGGGGAAGGAGAGTAGCCGACGGTTGGCAAACAGTTATCCACATATGCACTTGAGCGAGAGCTTCTGGCGAAGAGGTTGCAATCGGGGGGGTGACTGGATAGAGCACATTCCTACATAATTAGCTTAAGACGGTAACCGTAGAGTAAGGATTTCTCTTTAGTTATTCCGCTAGGAGAAAATAAATGACATAGACCCCTTTCCGTGGGTGGAAGGCCCGCGGGAGCAATCTTCTTATGTGGAAGAGAAAGAATCTCATCGTATGCGGGATGAGCTCGACGTGGCTGATGTATTGACGGTTGACAGTACATTTGATAGATATGTCATTTTTAGCGTATAATGATTTGATGTCCTGTCACGTATGGTGATGTGTAGAGGCTTTCTTTCGTTGGAGAGCTTTGGCATGAGTATTCTGCTGGAGTGTTTTGGCTTGAGCCTCCATTGGGCCATGTAATGGGTTGTCTTCCGCTGGGACATACTTTGAGCTACCTTCTACTAGGATCATCTGACGTGGCCCTTCAGCTGGTACAACATATGGACTTAAAGATTTTTCATGCTTCTATAGATGGCCCTAGTGATCCGACTGCCCAACGCTTGGACACCATTGAATATACAGTCCGAAACATGCATATGATGTTGCAAGCAATACATCAGCTCCTTGCTGCAAATGCTACAGGTACACCAATACCTTTGGCGTAACAAACTCTGGAAGTAGAAGATAATCAGAACTCGGCTACAAATCCTGGGCATGGAACACTTCCAGTTGTACCTCAGCCAACTGATGCCCAACCTACTATTATACAACAGATTGTTACTACACAAACTGTCGACACCAAAGCTTTCCTTGTACCGGAGGCTCGTGTTGCCTCTATTGATAACAGGGATAACCTACTTAATTTTAGGGTGTAATAAACTTACCCTAATGTGTGGACGAGGTTGTTTGCCACCTATCTTCAAGTCTCAGTCCTTGCAGCCTTTCGACGGACTTTTGCCACCTTGGCAACATCTCTGCTACTTCAGATTGCAGACTTTTCACATATCTAGAAATGATGCTCTCCTAATAAAGATATTTGTCGAAACACTGCAAGGGATAGCATTTGAATGGTTCTTAAATATACCTAACAATTCTTTAAAAACCTTCAAATATTTGGAAATATTGTTTTTGGCCAGATTTTATGAAGGAGAAGTCGATGTTACCATGTCGACTCCGATGTCCATAAAGCAGAAGGAGAAAGACTCGGCACATAATTTTATTGAATGCTTCTTATGGCTCACTCTGAACTGTCTCTTGGTATCCCTAAAACTATGTTGATGGAGACTTGTAGATACAACCTTCTCCCAACAGTGAGATTTTGCTTGGGGACAACCAAGATCGGCCACTGGCCGACTTTCATTAGAAGTATTGAAACTACTAAGAAGTCAATGGAAAATCCAAATTTGATCGTGTTAAAATAACCCAACTCTGACAAATAGGGCCAAGCATCCCCATAGTAGCAACAATGCCAACCATAATAGCTAGGGAAAGGAATCTTTTGTTGTTGACATATCAACAAAGCCTTCTCAACAGAAGCATAAATAGATAGAAAACCCAAAATCTCAGCAGAAGTTTATTTGATGGGGAAAATATTCATGTATTGAGATATTATAGCTTTTTTCAAATAGGAACTCTTCATCTTTTGAATATTTACTATTTATGAAAGTGGAAATAGTCGTGTATTTAAAGTTGAAACTTAACTAAGTATTGGACATAGATAGACACGTTTCGTATCACATTGATGGGCGGGGAAAGTTTTAATAGGAAGACATGTGCTATGCTACATATCACTTTTGGTGAGTGGTTTGATCCTAATTGATGAAAGCAGTAACCCCCCATAATATATCAAGTCCTCTTTCATCTATTTGTTCATTTCCTCTTGTAGTCTTCTGAAAGATATGGTATAATTTATCTGCTTTAGTTACTGTAGATCCTTCAAATTCTACGCTCCTATCTTTGTTTATGCTAGGGCATCTATCCTTCTTTTCCTTATTAGTAAAACAATATCATTGTCAATTAATATATACCATAAAACAAAGTTTTAAATATCGGGACCAGTTTGGACTCATCTTATGAGTTTGATGAGTGTTGAGTGTCGGTAGTTTGGCTGTTTTGTCAGAGTTTCAAAGTTCTTGATTCCATAAAGCCAAAAAATAATAATAAACTATTTAAAAATCTAGACAATATTTGATACATTTAGGCACAATGTTATGTTTTATTTGTTGTTTTCTGTTAGTTTTAAATGGAATGATATTCAACATTACCGAATTATTCACCCACAATAGATATTGTTGTTCATTTTACTTGCTTCTACACAAATTAGCCTACAATAGATAGTTTTCAATGGAAATAATAAGATACATTGTGAATTTATACTATACAACTTCTACAAAATGGTAATGGTTACATTGTATAGATTAAGAATTTTGTATAGTATGTTGATCTTCAGAATTTTTTATAGCATATTGATCTTCAGCATGATCGGATTATTGTGTGGAACATTTTCTTTTCATACATTTCTCTTTTAATTTAACTCTTTCTTCGTTGAATTAATTAGGAAGTAGAGCCATAATTTTTGTATCAGCTACTATCGGTTGGGGTGAATATCCGATTAGACATGCTAAAAACAATTGGTATTGGTCCAACCTATGAAGCATGGAACCTCATATTGAATTAGCACAATGAGTATAATTATAAAATAGAAAAAGGTAATGATTGAATAAATATTATGATGTTAACTTATGTTACTTCACTTGTAATATTCAGATGTTTCATGCATGTGGTGATGTACCTTTCTTTTTTGACTGTACTTGAAATATTCGGATGCTTCTTCAGTTATATATAGTGTGTTACATATTGTCCCTAATAATTTACCATTGAAGTTAACATATGGTAATGGATACTTGTAGTAAACGCCTGCAACTAGATTGGAGCATAATCCCCTTATTAATGCGTCAATAATTTCCTTCATTAAGCGAGGGTCTACTCACTGTTTGGAGATTTGTATTATTGTTATGATTTTCTAAGTTGACTTGCTTTGCTTCTTTCATGAGTTACCTCCTTAGTACTCATCATTCTATTATTATATAGCTCGTAAACCACTGGTATAACGGTATAAATATTTATTTCTCAACTGTATAAGTATTTTATTTCTTAGCCAAGACCCAAGAAGCATTCGTATAACCGTATAAGTATTTATTTATGTCATCTTTCTTTTTTTGATTGTTGCTTGAGGTTTATTTCTTCTTAATGAAAATATTTTGTGGTTATTGTTAGAATAATTTGTTGTCTGAGAAAATGTCACGACCCGCACCTGGTGTAGGGATGCAAGTAGTGAACAACGCCCAGCCTACGCTGCAGCATCGACGGTAGAATGTTGTTTGGGTAAACTATATATCAATATAAATATGCCACCAACAATATGAATATACTCAACCACAGATCTAAGATAGAATAAGCACGAATATGATAAAAGAATAGAAGAGTCACGAATACAACTCATGAGATAAATAATGACATCAAATGAGACCGCGAAAACTAATAACAATATACTGGAGACAAATCCAGTATAAAGAGTAAAACTATGAAGCTACGAGTCCTGGATCGTCTGTCTAAGTCGGGATGAGACCCTCCTGAGCCAAGGTCTCTGGCTCTAAGCCCACAACGTCCTGAGGTCCGTAGTGAGTGGGGTACTATTCCTCAGTGCCATCTGGAAAAAAAATATCCAGTCAGGAAAGGAGCAGAGTACATCTCTAATAGCAGTTGTAATAAATGATATAAATTATGTAACAGTAAATAGATGTGAATATACAAGGTACAACATATATATACAAGGGATATACAATAAAAAAAATACTGGAAATAAATAAAAGAATAAGCAATATGGAATGAACAAGAAATACTACAACTAAGCGAGTGAGTACTAGCTTTAACATGTGATCGGCATAGAAAATTTCATAAGGAACTTGCATAAGGTTAAAGGCCTAGTTAATCATACGTGCAGTGTATGACCAACACTCACAAGGAATAAGACATGCACAAGAAGGGTATGATCACATATCTACACTAAATACTCCCCGCCTCCGACTGGTATAGTGGATCCAACCATGGTACGTTATGACACGGGATTCTCTGGGTAGGTAGCAAGTCTCCCCAAGAATCAGTATTTGTACTTGTACAAGAAGAACAAGGAAACAAGGCTTGCACAAGTTATACCATATATACCAAGGAATAATATCTTATGACGAGATCTGGATATACCAATCCGTGTAACCATTGTGTCAAGAAATCAAGGATATCTATAATAGATACATGGAACATATAGGATATCATAAATGAGAAACTATCAGAGAATATACTCGCCTGAATCGGGTGAGGAGTATCACAGATATCCGATACGGTGCCTCGGAGACCTATATATGGAATATTGCATCAATACAATATTTTAGAATAAAAATAAGTTAAACTAGTCAACTTCTAGGTTAAAAAGCCACTTCTAAATCAAAATAATCAAACTAGGTCAACTCTAAGTCAAACTTGCTATTTCTATGTTGTATGAGTCTAACTCTAGGATATTGGGTCCATACATTATGTAACTAGGCCACACTAGCTATACTAGGATACTAGAAGATCAATATGATACCGTATCATAAGATACGCAACTTAATGATATGAAAATTATCATAATATGTATATACAAACAGTATTATTTAATATTCCTAATTAAACTAACGCTAAGTAGATACCTTAACTTTGAACCAATACGGTATCACACCACTACACCCCCATCTTGATACACAAATCCAATACATTGAGTATCAACCCAATACCTTGATATTTACCTTGGTATCTCAAGGTAATGTCACACTAGCATAAAGCTAACTACCCAACTCCTAACTATATACTAATGTATTAACTAATACAATATTACATACTATTATACTAACACATACTACAACATATAAACATATGTACATACATACGTATCTCTAGCTAGGGATACAAATATATATGTATAACTACTAAGATACATATGTATCACTAATAGAGATACAAGTATACACATGACACTAATAGTAATCACTAGCTACTAGATTTCAAATGTACATATGTATACATACCTACTAACTAGTTAAACTACTAATGAACTAGCTACCCAAACTAACTACTAAACTAACTAAACTATCAAGCTACTAGTAAACTATACATTAAGATACTAGCTAACTAAACTACTAGCTTACCTAGCTCAGATATACTGCTGATACTCTAATGCTCAAAATTGCTGCTGCTACTTGATGTTGCTGTACAAGCTGCTGCTGGTTCATATGCTAGTGTGCTTTGCAGCTACTGCTCGAAGCTACTATTGCTGCTAACTGATTCTGCCTTGCTGTTGCTGCTGCACCTTGCAGTGCTTGCCAAGGTTGCTGCTACATCTTCACTGCAGTGTTGTGCTATATTGCTGCAATGGCTGCTACTATGGCACTGCCCGACCCCCTCTACACATTGCACACACACAACTACACACATACAATCACTTATATATATATATATATATATATACATATAAACACACACACATACATATATATAACTACTATGTATATATATAAAAATGATACCTCACCTATATATATACATATATATATATAACCACTAACACATATAAACATATATAAATACATAACTAAACATATATGTATATAAACACACACACACACACACACACACACACACACACACACACACATATATATATATATATATATATATATATATATACACACACACATATGAATACGTATATCACTAATAGCTAATACAAATTAAACTTAAAATACAATAAAATAAACACGTGGAGTGCATCGTACCAGTATCACAATAGATCTATTATACGCTTGCGATACGAGTCCACCACATAACCAAATGTACCCCGAAGGACACAAGCAAGTCTAAAATAGTATATATGAACAATACGAAGAATCAATTACACATCTACGTGTCTATGTCAAAATGAGACATGCATAAACCCCCGTGTCGGAAAAAAAACCCCAAATCAACCCGTCTCTCCAAATTATTGGAATACGGCCTACACATATTCAATTATGGATACAACACTAGCCGCACACAATCAAACACATGTCAATTTGGTCTAATTGACCAATTGACAAATACAACATGTGTCAATCTCGGAATTCCCCTAAAATTGACACAAAATACACCATAACTTTCTCCATATGCCTCCTATGAACCTAATTCCAATTCCTATGGATAGTCTCACCATATGGGGTGGTTCCTAATAATTAAAACACAGATTTAGAGTGTAATCAAAGAGAGAAAACTGAATTGTACCTATTGGGAGATGGATTCCTAATAAAACTTTCAAATTGGGTGAAATGAGCCTTCAAGTTGTAGATCCTTGCTCCTCCTTGTATATCCTTTGTTCCTCCTTATATATTCTTGCTTTAATAGCCTCCAATGATGATTTGGAAAGAAATTAGAAAAAAATTGGTGTGGAAATGAAGAAATTGGGAAGAGAGAATTCTAGATCTAGATTTGAAGTAAAAATGAGGAGAGAGAAATTTTTTCCTCCAATATAACTAGGTCGGCAACCTTAGCCCCCTCCCCAAGCTACTATACAATGTCTAAAATACCCTTTGGGGCCTCTCATAAAAAAATAATTATGGAGGGAAGGTTCTAGTCTAATGGGTTTAATTTAATTAATCATCCTCCAAATGAATGGGCTTAAAATTGGGCTCAATTCTAACTAGATATAAATGTTGGTCCATGGATATAATCTAAACTAGTTAGGTCCACTAACACAAGTCCAAAATAATAAACTAACATCGAAAAATAATTAAATAATACAATAAATAATATTACAATATGCACAATATTTAATTAATTATGAAATGACCAAAATATCATTTCCTAGAAAATGTGATAGTAACAAGTCTACCCCCCTTAAAATAATTTTGTCCTCAAAATTCAAACACGAAACTACCCCAGAACATAAAATAGAGCAGAACAGAACATAAAAGAACATAACAGAATTAGGAAAGAACATACCTCAAGGCATAAACAAATATGGATAACGCTCTCGCATTTCATCATCTCTCTCCCAGGTAGACTTCCCCGGAGAGTGATGCCTCCATACGATGCGTACCAAGGGAGTAGTATAGTTCCACGGCACCTTCTCTCTCAGATCCAGAATCTCAACGGGTTGCTCTGGATAGCTAAGAGTAGGGCCCACCTCTATCTTCGAGTGATCCAACACGTGACTAGGATCCGCCACGTACCATCTCAACTGTGACCCATGAAACACATTGTGCACTCCCTCCAATGCAGGTGGAAACACTAGTCTATAAGCAACTGCACCGACCCTCTCTAGAATTGTGAAAGGTCCGATGAATCGTGGACTAATCTTCCCGCCGCCACTAAAATGAATTATGCCCCATGTCGGAAAAATCCTCAGAAACACCAAACCACCAATCTAGAACAAACCACAAGCTTAAGAACTTAATCTATAACAAACAACCAATAACAAGCACAGAACAAAAATCTAAAACTATACCTCAAACTCCAAAGGTCTCCGGTGGCTATCGGCCCAATGTCGCTGTCTGTCCTGTGCCACTCGAAGTCTGTCTCTGATCAACTTAACCTTCTCTGCTGTATCCACAACCATCTCTGGTCCTAGCAAAACTCTCTCTCCAACATCGTCCCATGACAAGGGAGTACGACATCTCCGACCGTACAGAGCCTCAAATGGTGGCATCTCTATACTAGCCTGGTAGCTGTTGTTGTAAGCAAACTCTGCCAAATAGAGATGGTCCTCCCAAGATCCCTTGAAATCTAGTACACAAGTATGCAGCATATCCTTGAGAGTCTGAATGGTCCTCTCTGACTTCCCATATGTCTGGGGATGATATACAGTACTGAACTTGAGCTGGGTGCCCAAACTCGCCTGTAACTCCTCCAGAAATGAGAAGTGAAACGACTATCCCAATTCTAGACTATGCTGATGGGAACCCCATATATCCTGAAGATCTGCCTCATATACATATCTGCCAGCTTCTCCGTAGACAAACCCACCTTGAAAGGCAAAAAGTGGGCCGACTTGGTCAACCTGTCAACGATGACCTAAATCGTGTCTTTCCTTCCTGTAGATCGTAGAAGTTCGGATACAAAATACATAGTAATATACTCCTACTTCTACTCTGGAATGGGTAATAGCTAAAGTAAACCTCCTAGCCTCTGCCTCTCGACTTTCACCTGCTGGCACACGAAGCATCTGGATACAAACTGTGTCACTTCCCTCTTCATGCCATACCATCACACACTCTCTCGCATGTTCCGATACATCTTATTGGCACCTGAATGTATGGAATACTGAGAGCGATGTGTGTCCTGCAATGCCTCCTCATACATCTCTCCACTAGGCACACACAATCTATCACCATGTCGCAAAGAACCATCCTCAGCAATGGTGAAATCATCCTCCAATACTGCTCTCACCTGAGCTATGATGCTCCTCAGAGATACATCCTTATAATGGGCTGCCTTGATCATGTCCATCAACTTTAAGTGTATCTGCAGCCCCCATATCTGCAGAGCAAAACCAGGAACTATCACCTTAATGCCCAAGTTCTCCAAGACCTCCAACAAATACCGATCCTGCGTCAACAACATAGCTACTGGATACATGCTTAAGGCATTGGCAATTACATTGGCTTTCCCAAGATGATACTACAAAAATATATCAAAATTCTTTATCAGTTCTAACCACTGACGCTGCCACATGTTCAACTCCTTCTGAGTAAAAATATATTTCAAGCCCTTTTGCTCTGTGAAGATCTCCACACGCTCTTCGTATAAATAGTATTTCCACAACTTCAGGAAAAATATGACTAATGCCAACTCCAAATTATGGATAGGATATTTTTTCTCATGAGGATACAATTGCCTGGATGCATAGGCAATCACTTTTCCTTTCTTCTGAAGAACACAACCCAAATATTTTCCCAATGCATCACTATAAATAGGGAAACCTCCTGACCCTGATGGCAACGTCAAAATAGGAGCAGACGTCAACCTCTTCTTCATTTCCTCAAAAGCAACATGGCACTCCTCTGTCCAAATAAACTCTAGATCCTTCCTGGTAAGTCTAGTCATTGGCTCGGCAATCCTTGAAAAATCTTGCACAAACTTTCTATAGTAGCCTGCCAAACCCAAGAAACTTCTGATCTCTGATACTGAACTCGGGGTCTTCTAAGACTCCACTGCTGTGATCTTCTTCGGATCTTCTGAAATTCCATCACCAGTCACAACATATCACAAGAACTCTACTTTATTCAGGAAGAACTCACACTTGGACAACTTCTCCTTCCTCAGCACATCCAACGCAATCCGTAAATGTTCCTCGTGCTCCCCCGGTGTCTTCGAGTATATGAGTATGTCATCGATGAACACCACCATGAACTTGTCAAGGTACTAATGGAACACCTTGTTCATCAAATTCATAAATACCGCCGGGATATTAGTCAACCCAAACGGCATCACCATAAACTCATACTGGCCATACCAAGTCCTAAAAGCAGTCTTCGGTATGTCCTACGGCTTCACTTTCACCTGGTGGTAGCCTGATCTCAAGTCTATCTTAGAAAATACCTTGGCACCACTCAACTGATCGAACAAGTCATTCATGGCAACAAGTATTTTTTCTTGATAGTGAGATTATTCAATGCCCTATAATCAATGCACATGGCACCGATATATCCTTCTTTCGTACAAATAATACCAGGACTCCCCTCGGTGAAGAACTTGATCTGATAAATCCCTTATCTTGCAACTCGTCCACCTGCTTCTTCAGTTCGACCAGCTCGCTGTTGTTTACTCTATAGACATGTTGTGAAATTGGTTCTGCACCTAGCACCAAGTCTATAGAGAATATAAAATATCGATCTAGCGGCAATCCTGGCAATTCCTTAGGAAACACATCCAAGAACTCTGCTATCAACGGATGCGGTAACTCCTTATCTTCCACTATAGCTCCACGGATAATGCCTTATTCCTGCTCTGCAGCTCCTCTAGCAAACTCAAACTCTAGCTCTCTTGGCAGACCAAACAAAATTCTACCTCCTCTATAATCTATACTAGCACGGTGCCTACTCAACCAATCCATCCCGAGTACAATATCGTAGCTTTGAAGTGGCATTACAAGTAGACACGCACTCAGCTCCTGGCCTCCCAGAGTAACTCTCCAATCCTTACAAATATCAATAACCAGGATAATGCCTCCCCCGGTCATTATCTTACAAGTCCTAAGCAAAGACTCAGCTACCAAATTATGCTTCAGAGCAAAAGAAATAGATACAAAATTATGGAAAGAACCACTATCAAACAAAGTTGAAGTTGGAATAGAATCAAGAAGAACAAAACCTGCGATGACATCACCGGTGGGCTCGACCTCCTCGACTGTCATAGAAAATGCTCATCCCTGACGTGCACCTCCCTGATGTTGGTCATGGGCATAATGCTGCACTGGTTCGGAAGTGGTGGTCCCCTCGACTGTACTATATGTGGCCTCGCCTGTGTCCTCTGAGCTGGAGCTGCTTCCTGAACTGCATGACGAGGATTGGAAGGACACTCTCTCAGCTGATGCCCCTCGGCACCACAATATAAACAAACTCCCAATCTCTTCCAGCAAATATCCCAGATATGATCGGGCTTCTTACAGAAGTGGCAAAAAGCATGCTTTAACTATCTCTGTTGCTGCGGTGCCTAGTGAAACGGTACCCTAGTTGGAGTATGGTGCTGCTACGACTGCTGAAAAGGCCTGGACAAGAAATGAGGACACTTAGCAGTCACTGTGCTGCTGTTAGCCCCCAGAAAAGAATCGTGATCTCTTGGGCTTCAAACCCAACTCTCGCTCAACCTTGCATGCCTCCGCAAGTATCTTTGAGTATGTCTCATAAAAAGACGGAATGAGGATCTTCACTTCCTAGTTTAGACCCTCGCAAAAACGAATAGCTCGAACCTCTGTCTCCCTCACTAGATACTTCATAAATCGACTCAGCCTACTGAACTCTGCGATGTATTCCTCCACAGACATGCTGTCAATACCATATTTTTTTGGAAAGGATATTTTGGTCATTTAATAATTAATTAAATATTATGCATATTGTATAATTATTTATTATATTATTTAATTATTGTTAGATGTTAGTTTATTATTTTGGACTTGTGTTAGTGGACTTAACTAGTTTAGATTAGATCCATGGACCAATATTTATAATTAGTTAGAATTGAGCCTAATTAGAAACCCATTCATTAGGAGGATGATTAATTTAATTAAACCCATTAGACTAGAACCTTCCCTCCTTAATTATTTCTTTATGAGAGGCCCCAAGGGATATTTTAGACTTTATATAGAAGCTTGGGGAAGGGGTTATGTGGCCGGCCTATTAAAAAGGAGGGAGAAATTTCTCTCTCCTTTTTTTTTATTTTAAATCTAGATCTAGAATTTTTCACAACCAAATTCCTTCTTTCCCACATTATTTCTCTACCAAAGTTTTTTCCAATTCCTTCCCAAATTACTATTAAAGGCTAGTAGATCAAGGATCTAGAAGAAGGAAGCAAGGATCTACAAAGAGGAGCAAGAATCTACAAATTGAAGGCTAATTTTACCAAATTTGGAGGTTACATTAGGAATACATCTCCCAATACGTATAATTCAGTTTTCCTCTTTAATTAGGTTCTAAATCTGTATTTTAATCATTAAAAACTACCCCATATAATGAGGCTACCCATAGAAATTGAAATTATGTTCATAGGAGGCCTATGGAGGAAGTTATGGTATATTTTGTGTCAATTTTGGAAGAATTCCGAGATTGACACATGTTGTGTTTGTTAATTGGTCAATTAAACCAAATTGACATATGTTTGATTGTTTGTGGCTAGTGTCATATCCATAATTAGATACGTGTAGGCTGTATCCCAATAATTTGGTGATACGTGTTCATTTGGGGGTTTCCCTCTGACACAGAGCTTTGTGCATGTCATATTTTGACACGAACACATAGATATGTGTTGGACTCTTTGTATTATTCATAAATAGTAATTTAGACTTTTTCGTACCCTTCAGGGTATGTTTGGTTGTGTGATGGACTCGTATCGCAAGCGAATCATAGATCTAGTGTAATACGGGTGCGATGCACTCCACATGTTTGTTGTATTGTATTTTTAGATTTATATTGCATTGATCATAGCTATTGGTAATGTATATATTCATATGTGTATATGTATATAGATATATATATGTATATGTATGTATATATATATATGTATGTAGATATATATATATATATACTAGTGTATAGATATCTATATATATATTTTTAGTGTACATGTGTATATGTATATATGTGTGTGTGTGTGTGTGTGTGTGTGTGTGAGTGTGTGTGTGTGTGTGTGAAGTATGATATATTTATATATACTTGGGTAATTACCTACATGTATATGTGTATGTTATATATATATATATATATATATATATATATATATATATATATATATATATATATATATATATATATATATATATATATATATATATATCAAGGTAGTCAAAGGCGCAAGGCGCACTTAAGGCGCGCGCCCGAGCGATGCAAGGCACAAAATATATATATATATATATATATATATATATATATATATATATATATATATATATATATATATATATATATATATATATACATTGGATCTCTATATTGATAAAGATGTGTGCTTTAAATTCTCCTTTGTCTAGGTTGCAATCACTTTGAATTGAGTGAGTGAGAGAGAGAACGGTAAAAAAAAAGTACATCGATTCAAAAAATAGTCTAAACATGTTATTTTTTTCACAAGATTTTCAAGGCGCGCCTAGGCGCGCCTTAGCTATTCCAAGGCGCTGGAAAAAGGCGCACCTAGGCGCGCCTTAAGAATTGCGCCCCGCCTGGAGTACTCTGAGGCGCTACCCCTGTGCCTAGGAGCAAGGCGCGCCTTTGACTACACTGATATATATATATATATATATATATATATATATATATATATATATATATATATAGATAGATACATAAATATATCAATGTACCTATATGCACACACTCACTCTTACACATAATATATATATATATATGTGTGTGTGTGTGTGTGTGTGTGTGTGTGTGTGTATGTGTGATACTAGTGAGAGTGTGTGTGGTGTGTTGTGTGTTGATGAGAATGGGGCTCGGGCAGTGAGCAGGCACTGCACAGTGCATCGAGGCAACTTTAGTGGCCACTGCATTTAGTATTGCTGCAACAGATACAAGCCCGAGTAGCAACAACAAAAACAAGCTCGAGCAGCAGCAGCAGATACAAGCCCAGCAGCAGTAGATACAAGCCCGAGCAGCAGCAGCAGCAGATACAAGCCCAGCAGCAGCAGCGTGTATCAGGGCTTAGGCAGCAAGGTATGGGTAGTAGTTAGTTAGTTTTGTTAGATAATTGTTAGTATAGCTACCTAGTTTATTGGTAAGTTAGATCTATACATTGGTATCTCTTGTATCTCTAGTAGTTATATATTTGTATGTAGGCATGTATGTATATATGTATTAGTAGGTATTATAGTTAGTATAGTATAGTAGTTGTATTAGATAATACATAATAGTTAATAGTTATATTCGATTGATATATATGTATTAGTATATAGTTAGTGTTGGGTAGTTAACTATATGCTAGAGTGACATTACCTTGAGATACAAAGGTAAATGTCAAGGAATCGGGTTGATACTCAAGGTATTTGAGTTAGGTATCGAGATGGGTGTTTAGTGGTGCGATACCGAGTTGGTTCAAAGCCAAGGTATCCATTTAACATTTGTAATTAGGATTAATATATATAATATTGAGTGTATATGCATATTATGATTATTCTCATAACTTTTAGTTGCGTATCTTGAGATACGGTATCTTTGATCTTCATAGCATCCTAGTTTAGGTTGTGTGGCCTAGTTTCATAGTGTATGAACCCAATATCCTAGAGATAGACTCATGCAACCTAGAAATAGCTAGTTTGACTAGTTTGACTTAGAGTTGACCAAGTTTGATTGTTTTGACTTATAAATAACTCTTTGACCTAGATGTTGACTAGTTTAACTTATTTTTATTCTGAACCCTTGTATTGATGTTATATTCCCTATCTAGGTCTTTGAGGCATCATACCGGACATCTATGATACTGTGCACCGGGTTTCAGGCGTGTACATTCTCTGATAGTTTCTAATTTATGATATCATCTATGTCTCTTGTATCTAGTATAGATATCCTTGATTTTTTGATACGATGGTAACACGGATTGGTATATCCAGATCTCGTCATGAGATGTTATTCCTTGGTATATATGGTGTATCTTGTGCAAGCCTTGTTCCTTGTTCTTCTTGTATATGTATAAACACTGATTTTCGGAGAGACTTGCTACCTTCCTAGAGAATCTCGTGCCATAACGTACTATGGTTGGATCCACTATACCAGTCGGGGGCAAAGAGTATGTAGTGTAGATATGTGATCATACCCTCCTTGTATCAAGTCTTATTCATTAAATAGTGTTAATCATATACCTCACATATGATTAGCCAGGCTATTAATCTTGTATTAAGTTCCCAAGCCGATCACATGTTAAAGCTGGTACTCACTCACTTAGTTATTAGTATTCTTGTTCATTGCCATATTATTCAATTCTTGTATTTATTCTATTATTTATTTTATTGTATATCTCTTGTATCTATTATTGCATCTTATATATTCACATCTATTTACTATTATAAAGTTTATATCATTGATTAGAACTGTTGTTAGAGATGTACTCTGCTCCTTTTCTGATTGGATATATTTTTTCCAAATGACACTGAGGAGTGGTACTCCACTCATTACGGACCTCAGGATATTGTGAGCTTAGAACCAGAGACCTTGGCCCAGGAGAGACTCATCTCGACTGAGACAGATGACCCGGGACTTGTAGCATCTTAGTTATTCTTTTATACTGGATTTATCTCCAGCATTATTTTTTAGTATTTCTCGGACTCATTTGATGTTACTATTATCTCATGAGTTGTATTCGTGACTATTCTATTCTTTTATCATATTCGTGCTTATTTTTATCTAAGATCTGTGATTGAGTATATTTATATTATTGGTGGCATATTATTTTGATTAGATATATTACCCAAACAGAGTTCTACCGCCGATGCTACGGCGTAGGCTGGGCATTGTTCCCGACTTGCATCCCTACACCGGATGTGGGTCGTGACACATTTTAAGTTATGGCCCATGCAGGTCTTCGAGGTCGTAATTAGTGTGGTTCGTAGTGGTTCTCTGAATTGAGTGCTATTATGAGCCTATTTCAGGATATAGGATATAGGCTATAGGCTGAGGATACTCAATCATATCTAGGAAAAACTCTATTAATTCGTTTCAACTATTCTTCCTTGATATTGATATTTGATCTTTAACTGTCCTTTCTTTTAGTATCTTACATCATGTGCCATATTGATTCTTTCTTTCATTTTGTCTCAAGATGTCGCCTAAGACTAGATCACAGCAGGAGAGAGCAGCTTTTGAGAGGTCTACGACTTCACGAGGGCCTACACCAGTCACTTCTCCGGTGATTGGTGTGTCAGCTATGTTCGGGGCTCCACCTCCTACTCAAAGGACTATTTCGGATGTATCTGAGGGACTTCCACCTCTACCTTTCATGCCAGTAGATGTTGGAGGCGTAGAGGGCTCAGTCTGAGGCACACCAGAGATAGACCGACGTCTTGCGACATCGCATCGAGAGTGCTCATCATCTTGCTTGTGTCGTAGTAGAGAGAGGAGTTTCGGTCAAGCAGCAGGTTGCAGCTACTCTCCCTGTGGTGCATAATATGTCGGACACCAGTCCTCTAAGTCGCAGTTTGGAAAAATATTTCCAGTCAGGATGAAGCAAAGTACAACCCAAATAAAAGTTCCAGTTAATTGATAAAGACTATAAAACAATAAATAGATGATGCTATATACTGAGAGAAAACAATAATAAATGCAATGGCAAGGTAAGAGAATAGGCAATATAAATAATATGGTACAGTCAGTGCATATATAAAATAAAGAGAAAGAGCTACAATATCATATACGGGGTGATGTAGTATATGAACTAAAATGGAGAACTGTAACTATTCTAAGTGTTTGAAATAGTAGTTTCAAAATATAATCGGCTTGGGAACTTGTACGATAGCTACATGGCTTAGATAATCATATGTGAGGTATATGATTAACACTAACAATATCTACACTTGTACGATAGGGATTTGATCACATCTCTCACTAGCAATTTGCCCGCCCCCAACTAGTACTGTGGATCCAACCATGACATGTCACGATACACGATCAATGTCCAATATATTATGTACAATATCTAATATCAATGTCATATACAATGTCAATACGATAACCAATGTAACATCTCATGACTAAAGATCCAATCTATATACTAGTCCGTGTAACACAGTGTCATGAATCAGATGTAACATTTATAATTACTTAAATTATAGAAATTATCAAATAACGGAAATTATTAGAGAATGTACTCGCCTGGGGTCCTTAGCTAGCAATACCAATGTCCTGCTCCTGAAGTCTCGCAGAACAATCTAATGGTCCTATATACATATAATATAATACAATACAGCATCAGCCATTACACTAGCACATACACAACCATAATTACACTGAACTCAGAGGGTACGCTAGGGGTGATACTAGTATTCTAGCAGGGTCAAGCGTGCATCTAATTATACGGGTGTCACATCTCAATTGATGTGCAATCAGACAGTCAAACTAACACATGTCTCGCCAGTACGTCAGTGTACACAAGGCAGACAGATCTCTAATACTCAGGGTCACATGGTCATGTACAAATATAGGGCATCCATAATTAATACTCATGGTCTCATGCAACTACGGGATATCCACAACTATACCTAGGGTCATACAGTACATATACAAATTAGTCATAACTATTACTAGCATTTAATTACCATAGAGTATATATATATATATATATATATACCAATCACACATGTATACATAAAATCATGAGAGGGCAGTTCAAACCTGTGCACGTGCACGAGATTGACGATGAAGGTGATGATGATGATGGTGATGATGATGAAGGTGATGCCGGAGGCTGCCGGAGTCGAGTGGCTCAGACGAGGAGGAGGACAGGGTAGAGGGGAGGATGAAGTCGAAGGGGGTTGCTCGAGGGTTCAGCGGATGTGGGCTCCGGTGGTGTAGGCCGGGTCGAGGGTGAACAGGTCAGTGAGGGTGGTCTGGTCAGGCTGCTGCGAGTCAAGGCTGCGGGGAGTCTCAGGCGAGAGAAGATTGGGGAAGATGAGACTATGGTGGCGGTGCTCAGGGGCTTCCGGATGACAGTGGTCGTGGAGTCGATGTTGTGGTGAGATATGGAGATGGCCGAGGAAGAGACGGCGATGCTGTGGCGTTCAGGCGGGTGGAGTAGAGGAGAACGGGCTGTATCATGATGGGAGGATACGGGAAGAAAGTCGGTCGGGTTCAGGTGCGTCTGCTCGGTGCAGGCGGAGCACAGCGGGTTCCGGCGGGGTCGACAGGACTGATGGGTCAGCGAGGAAGAAAGGAAGTCAACGAGAGAGTTGGCCGCTCCTACTGTCGAAAAAAGATGGCGGGACGTTGTGGTGTCGAGGAGGAGAACGGCTCTGGCGGTGAGCAGCAGGGTCGGGATGGCCGGACACGGCTGCTCCGGTCGGCGATTCTGCGCAGGGAAGAAGATGAACAGAAGATGGGGAGATGGGTCGGCTAGGACAAGGTTTGGGGTGATGGGTTGAAAAAATAAAGAAAAAGTTGTATATATATAGAAAAATTAGGGTTTGATGTTGACCTAGGGAGTTGGGTCGGTCAACCCCTCCTTGGAATGGGCTTTGGCTTTTTTATGTAGAAATTGGAGGGCTAGGATTACATTGTTTCAAGATGGATGGCTAAGCTTGATGAGGGTTGATGTTGAGTGTTACACACTCCAAAAATTATAGAGAAAATTTACAGGAAAATGGGATTTCTTCATGTGTTGGTCCAATGGGGTGTGGACACCTCAATACACTTTTGCATAAAAGTGCCCAACAATTAAAAAATTACACAAAGTAGGGTTTTGGATTCATTTAATTAAAATTTAATATAATAGGTATTCTAAAATTAATTAGAAGTACATGGGGTTAAAATTAGGTGGGACACAAGTGTCATGAATGTAGAGGACTCAATGTAGAATATTAACATAATTTGGGTTGCACAAAATGGGTCGAGATTGTCTCTCCAATTTCGATTGGAATGCACAAGGATACAAAGTTGAATTTATTTGGAATTAAAAATAAACGTCCGCGATGAATATTGTGCGACTAAAATGAATCAAAAGGAAGCATATTTATGAGTTACACAAAGGTCAGAATGGAAGACGTGCACGTTTAGGCAAAATGGTGTAAAATTGGTTGGAAGGCAAAAGCTAGTGTAGTGCTCCAATTATCGAAGCAACGGTGAGGAACAACAATTAAATAAAATCACGGTAATAAATTACGACCTCAATAAATTAATCCTAAATAATACAAATTAAAATCCATAACCCTATAATTTGGTCAGAGGTTCATCTAGTGGGCTTCTAGGTCCAGTCTACTAACTCATACATTAAGGAATATTATATAATATATATATATATATATATATATATATATACATATATATATATATATACATATCATGCAATTATTAACACATTAAATAATTGAAAAGACGAAAAATACCCCTGTTCTGAAATGTGGTAGTGACAAGCCTACCCTCCTTAGAAAAATTTCGTCCTCGAAATTTAAGATACTCAATAGTTTTATTTACCCCTTTTTTTTTACCATCAAAATTTAAATTCAAAAACCCATATAATCATGAAGTAAATCCATATTGTTATTTCACAAAAATTTCAAAATTCTATAAATATCATATTTCTTGAAAATCTTCAAATTTAAAATCAAATTCCATTCTTATCACAATCTCCTCCAAAATTTTAAGTTAATAACTAAATACTCAGAAAAAATTAATATCCAATCCTCTAATTTAAATCCAATCAATGCATATTTATAAAATTTAAAATCTCATCCCAAAAATTTGAATTCAAATACTAATCCATTTGTGATCTTATTCCTCGATTCTTTTTCCACACAATACTAAAATACTGTAATACTTATGAACTCTTCAAATAAAACATTCAAAGTATAAGTTTTAAAAAAATTATATCTTTCAGTCAAATAATTATAATGATAATCTTCTCAAATTCCTCAAAATTTAATGACAAATTTAATCATATCTTAATCTTCATAAAAATCGATGATTTAACAAAATCGTCAATTCTGCCATATTAAGTTCTCAACTCTTTATTTAAATTAATGTTTATCCTCGAAATTTAAGGCACATTGTCTCTCTCAGTCAAGTGATAACCTGTTCATCAATTCTTCACTACGGTCAAACCCCCCAACAATCAAGGTCTAAGAAAATTCTACCTACAGTCATACAACATGCAATCTAGAGAAAACATGCATGGTTATGGTCTATTTTTCCATGGTATTGCAGTCTCTGTTAGGGTGTGCTATTAACTACATTCTAGCAAAAAAATTACTGATACAAGCAACGGTACTAAGGAATAAATCAATCGATCAAATAGTCGGAAAAGGAACAGAAGGAGGGAAAAGAACAGAACCTGCTAACACATCACCTGTAGTATCGGTCTCCTCGAATATCATCGCAAATGCCCCACCCTACTGGGGTGGCTCCTTTTACGGGTGCTGAGCAATCTGCGGTTCCACAGGTGGCCTAACTGGGTCTCTATGATTTGGAGCTGCTCGCTGGCCGGGAAGATAAGAAGCTAGAAGATAATCCCTCACTTGATGTCCCGCAGTGCCATAGTGCAAAAAAAGTCCTAGCCTCGCTCTACAGTTCTCCCAAAGGTGACCTGGATTCTTAAAGAAATGATAAGTCTAATGTGTCTCTCTCGGAGGGTGCTGCTGATCCTGCTGAACACGAACTGGTGCCTGGTACTGCTATTGATACTGAAACGTCCTCGGCTATTATTGAATATAGGGATACTTGGCCGGTCCCGCGCTACCATTTGTATCTCCAGAAATATTGTGACTCCTCTTAAGCCTGAGATCCAGATCCTCTTCTACAATCTGGGCATCCATCAAGATATCCTCAAAGGTAGCGGTACGACGACCAGAAGTGCGTGACCTAATCTCTCTCGTCAGCCCCTTTCTAAACTTTTGGGCTCGATCTCCTGGGTCCCAAATCATGGACGATGCAAAATGGCTCAATCGATATAATTCTGCGGTGTACTCGTCAACCGACATATTTTCTTGGACCAAGTCATGAAATTGAATCTCCAAAGCTCCCATGGTCACGTCGGGAAAGAACTTCTCCTTGAAAAGCTCCTTGAAGGTCTCCCAAGTAGGTCCTTGTGCAGTAAGTCTCGGCTCCGTGCGATACCACGTGAGTGTGATATCGAACATCTGACTACCGGCCGCCTCTATCTGTAAGCTCTCTGGAATTTGGACCAATCGCAGGCTCCTCTCTATATCCTCTAGCTAGTCGTCAGCGTAGAGTATCTCTTCGATACCCTTGAACTCTCGAGGCATCATCCTTTTGAAGTCCACTATAGTGCCTAATCTCTGCTGTTACTGCTGGCCAGGAAACTGCTGGGTAACTCTCTCAACTGCCAGCAGTGCCATCTGGTGAGCATTCTCCATGCTCTCTCTCATCAGCTCTGTCTGTGCCTGGTGCACCTCTGCTTGCACCCTCTGAGCCTCAGCTTGAACACGCTAAGCTTCTGCTGTCACTCTCTAGGCTTCTAACATGCCTTGGATCAGTGTGAACATTTGTACTCCGTTAGTGGGCACACCTCCGGGAATCAGAGTCGGTGGTGGTGGAAGGTTCCCTGTTACAGCTGGGACAACCCTCGGAACATGTGGGAGAGGAGAAACTCCAGATGTCTGTCCGTCAGGTGAAGAGGTGGCAGACCCCCCTAAAGTTGATGCTCCCACTCTCATAGATCTTGTCTTCGGCGGCATCCAAAAGACAGACAGAAAAGAATAAATTAAGGCAATAGATGTGATATCATCAAGGGAGGACAGTAAAATTCTAAGGCAGCAACATTCAGAAGGAATAAGGATAACAAGATAAATAGATTGGAAATGTTCCTAGTTGTTATTGAGTATTTACTCTCATCCTAGTATGTTATATCCTAGATCCTATTGCAAGCACGTAGTAGTACAACTAAGATATCATACTACCACGATATCGCACAACTTGTGAAGTCTGACCTGCATGGGCTGCCACTAAAAATGTGTCATGACCCGCACCCAGAATTTGGGGTACGAGTGCGTGGGTACATCCAGCCTACGCCGCAGCATCGGCTATAGAACGCTATCTAGGTCACAATACTATCTAGTCAATCTCGCACGAGTATCCAACTCCATAAGGAGATACATATATCACAATATAATATATAAATACTCAATCACAGAACTAAAGCATGATAAGATATTGAAGAAAAATAAACAAAATACAACACAAGTCTAAACAAAATATTCTAACTCAAACAATAACATCCAAGTCTCCAAGTATGCCAGAAATAAATCCGGTACCATAATCTGCTAATAGAAAACTAACTGAATAACACCTATGCTACAAAGTCCAAGGCTGCAGCTACTCTCCCTGTGGTCCATAATATGTCGGACACCAGTCCTCTAAGTCGCAGTCTGAAAAAATATTTTCAGTCATGATGGAGCGAAATACAACCCAAATAACAGTTTCACTTAATTAATAAGGACTATAAAACAATAAATAGATGATGCTATATACTGAGAGAAGATAATAATAAATGCAAAGGCAAGGTAAGAGAACAGGCAATATAAACAATATGGTACAGTCAGTGCATATATGAAATAAAGAGAAAGAGCTACAATATCATATACGGGATGATGTAGTATATGAACTAAAATGGAGAACTGTAACTATTCTAAGTGTTTGAAATAGTAGTTTCAAAATGTGATTGGCATGAGAACTTGTACGATAGCTACATAGCCTGGCTAATCATACATGAGGTGTATGATTAACACTAAAAATATCTACACTTGTATGATAGGGATTTGATCACATCTCTCACTAGCAATTTTTTTGCCCCCAACTAGTACTGTGGATCCAACCATGATACGTCACGATACACGATCAATGTCCAATATATCATGTATAATATCTAATATCAATATCGTGTATAATATCAATATGATAACCAATGACATCTCATGACTAAAGATCCAATCTATATACTAGTCCGTGTAGCACAGTGTCAAGAATCAGATGTAACATTTCTAATTACTTAAAATATAGAAATTATCAAATAACGAAAATTATCAGAGAATATACTCGCCTGGGGTCCTTAGCTGGCAATACCAATGTCCTGCTCCTGAAGTCTCGTAGAACAATCCAATGGTCCTATATACATATAATATAATATAATACAGCATCAGCCATTACACTAGCACATACACAACCATAATTATACTGAACTCAGAGGGTACGCTAGGGGTAATATTGGTCATCTAGTAGGTTCAAGCGTGCGTCTAAATGCACGGGTGTCACGTCTCAATTGATGTGCAATCAGATAGTCAAACTAACACATGTCTCGCAAGTACGTCAGTGTACACAAGACAGACAGATCTCTAATACTCAGGGTCACATGGTCATGTGCAAATTTAGGGCATCCATAATTAACACTTATGGTCTCATGCAACTACAGGATATCCACAGCTATACCTAGGGTCACACAGTACATATACAAATTAGTCATAACTATTACTAGCATTTAATTACCATAGAGTATATATATATATATATATATATATATATATATATATATATATATATATATATACGTATACCAATCACACATGTATACATAAAATCATGAGAGGGCAGTTTAAACCTGTGCACGTGCACGAGATCGACGATGACGACAATGACAATGATGACGATGAAGGTGATGATGATGATGATGATGATGGTGATGATGATGAAGGTGATGTCGGAGGCTGCCGGAGTCGAGCGGCTCAAGCGAGAAGGAAGACAGGGAAGAAGGGAGGATGAAGTCAAAGGGGGTTGCTCAGGGGTTCAGCGGCTGTGGGCTCCAGTGGTGTAGGCCCGGTCGAGGGTGAACAGGTCGGTGAAGGTGGTCGGGTGAGGCTGCTGCGACTCGAGGCTGCAGGGAGTCTCAAGCGAGAGAAGATCGGGGAAGATGAGACGATGGTGGCGGTGCTCAAGGGCTTTCGGATGATAGTGGTCGTGGAGTCGATATCGTGGTGAGATATGGAGATGGCCGGGGAAGAGACGGCGGTGTTGTCGCATTCAGGCGGGTGGAGTGGAGGAGAACGGGCTGTGTTGTGATGGGAGGAGATAGGGAGGAAGTCGGTCGGGTTCAGGAGTGTCTGCTCGGTTCAGGCGGAGCACAGCGGGCTCCGGCGGGGTCGATAGGACTGATGGGTCGGCGAGAAGGGAAGGAAGTTAACGAGGGAATTGGCTGCTCCTGCTGTCGAGGGAAGACGGCGGGACGTTGGGGTGTCGAGGAGGAGGACGGCTCTGGCGGTGAGCAGCGGGGTCAGGATGGCCAGACACAGCTGCTCCGGTCGACGGTTCTGCGCAGGGAAGAAGATGAACAGGAGATGGGGAGATGGGTCGGCTAGGTCAAGGTTTGGGGTGATGGGTTAAAAAAATAAAGAAAAAGTTGTATATATGTAGAAAAAGTAGGGTTGATATTGACCTAGGGAGTTGGGCCGGTCAACCCCTCCTTGGAATGGGCTTTGGCTTTTTTATGTAGAAATTGGAGGGCTGGGATTGCATTATTTCAAAATGGATGGCTAAGCTTGATGAGGGTCGATGTTGAGTGTTACACACTCCAAAAATTATGGAGAAAATTTATATAAAGGAAAATGGGGTTTCTTCATGTGTTGGTCCAATGGGGTGTGGACACCTCAATGCACTTTTGCATAAAAGTGCCCAACAATTGGAAAATTACACAAAGTAGGGTTTTGGATTCATTTAATTAAAAAATAATATAATTGGTGTTCTACAATTAATTAGATGTACATGGGGTTAAAATTAGATGGGACACCAGTGTCATGAATATAGAGGACTCAAAGTAGAATATTAACATAATTTGGGTTGCACAAAATGGGTCAAGATTGTGTCTCCAATTTCGATTGGAACGCACAAGGATACTAAGTTGAATTTATTTAGAATTAAAAATAAACGTCCGCGACGAATATTATGCGACTAAAATGAAGCACAAGGAAGCATATTTATGAGTTACACAAAGGTCAGAATGGAAGACAGGCACGTCTAGGACAATGGTGTAAAATTGGTTGGAAGGCAAAAGCTAGTGTAGTGCTCCAATTATCGAAGCAACGGTAAGGAACAACAATTAAATAAAATTACGGTAATAAATTATAACCTCAATAAATTAATCCTGAATAATACAAATTAAAATCCATAACCCTATAATTTGGTTAGAGGTTCATCTAGTGGACTTCTAGATCCAGTCTATTAACTCATACATTAAGGAACACTATATATAATATATATATATATATATATATATATATATATATATATATATATATATATATATATATATATATACACATATCATGCAATTATTAATATATTAAATTAAATAATTGAAAAGATGAAAAATACTCCTGTTCTGAAATAGGGTAGTGACAAAATAGACTCATAATAGCACCCAATTCAGAGCACCACTACGAATTGCACTAATTATGACTCGAAGAGACCTGCATGGGCCACCACTAAAAATATGTTACGACCCATACCCGGTGTAGGGATGCAAGTAGTGAACAACGTGCAGCCTACACCGTAGCATCGGCTGTAGAACGTTGTTTAGGTAAACTATCTATCAATATAAATATGCCACCAATAATATGAATATACTTAACCATAGATCTAAGATGGAATAAGCACGAATATGATAAAAGAATAGAAGAGTCACGAATAAAACTCATGAGATAAATAATAACATCAAATAATTCAGAGAAAACTAATAACAATATGCTGGAAACAAATTCAGTACAAAGAGTCTAACTATGAAGCTACGAGTCCTGGGTCGTCTGTCTCAGTCGGGATAAGACCCTCCTGAGCCAAGGTCTCTATCTCTAAGCCCATAATATCCTGAGGTCCATAGTAAGTGGGGTACCACTCCTTAGTGTTATCTGAGAAAAATATATCCAGTCAGGAAAGGAGCAGAGTACATCTCTAACAATAGTTCTAATAAATAATATAAAGTATGTAACAGTAAATAGATATGAATATATAAGATGCAACATATAGATAAAAGGGATATATAATAAAGGAAATACTAGAAATAAATACAAGAATGAGCAATATGGAATGAACAAGAAATACTACAACGAAGTGAGTGAGTACTAGCTTAACATATGATCGGCTTAGTAACTTGCACAAGGAACTTGCACAAGGATAAAGGCCTGTTAATCATACGTGCGGTGTATGACCAATACTCATAAGGAACAAGACATGCACAAGGAGGGTATGATCATATATCTACACTAAATACTCCCCGCCCCCGACTGGTATAGTGGATCCAACCATGGTACATTATGACACAGGATTCTCTAGGTAGGTAGCAAGTCTCCCCAAGAATCAGTGTTTGTACATATACAAGAAGAACAAGGAAACAAGGCTTGCACAAGATACACCATACATAGCAAGGAATAATATCTCATGACGAGATCTGGATATACCAATCTGTGTAACCATAATATCAAAAAATCAAGGATATCTACACTAGATACAAGGAACATAAAGGATATCATAAATGAGAAACTATCAGAGAATGTACTTGCCTAAAATTTAGTAAACAGTATCACAGATGTCCGATACGGTGCCTCAAAGACCTAGATATAGAATATTACATCAATACAAGATTTTGGAATAAAAATAAGTTAAACTAGTCAACTTCTAGGTCAAAAAGCCATTTCTAAGTCAAAACAGACAAACTATGTCAACTCTAAGTTAAACTTGATCAAACTTGTTATTTCTAGGTTGTATGAGTCTAACTCTAGGATATTGGGTCCATAAACTATGTAACTATGCCACACTAGCTATACTAGGATGCTAGGAGAACAATAGGATATCGTATCGTAAGATACGCAACTTAAAGATATGAAAATAATCATAATATGTATATACAAACAATATTATTTAATATTCCTAATTAAACTAATGCTAAGTGGATACCTCGGATTTGAACCAATGCAGTATCGCACCACTACATCCCCCATCTTGATACTCAAATCAAATATCTTGAGTATCAACCCAATACCTTAAAATTTACCTTGGTATCTCAAGGTAATGTCACTCTAACATAAAGCTAACTACCTAACTCCTAACTATATACTAATGTATTAACTAATACAATATTATATACTATTATACTAACTACTAACACATACTATAACATATATGCATACCTACCTATCTCTAGCAAGGGATACACGTATATATGTATAACTACTAAGATACATATATATAACTAATAGAGATACAAGTATACGCATAACACTAATAGTAATCACTAGCTACTAGATATCAAAATGTACATATGTATACATACCTACTAACTAGTTAAACTACTAATGAACTAGCTATCCAAACTAACTACTAAACTAACTAAACTATCAAGCTACTAGTAAATTATACATCAAGATACTAGCTAACTAAACTACTTGCTTACCTAGCTCTGATATACTGTTGATACTCTGCTGCTCAAAGTTGTTGCTGCTGCTTGATATTGTTGTACAAGCTGTTGTTGGTACATATACTGGTGTGCTCTGCAGCTACTGCTCGAAGTTGCTGCTGCGGCTAACTGATTCTGCCTTGTTGCTGCTGCTGCACCTTGCAGTGCTTGCCAAGGTTGCTGCTGCATCTTCACTGCAGTGTTGTGCTATATTGCTGCAATGGATGCTGCTATGGCACTGTCCGACCCCTTCTACACACTGCACACACACAACTACACACATACAAGCACTTATATATATATATATATATATATATATATAACCACTCGCACATATAAACATATTTAAATAAATAACTATACATATATGTACACACACACACACACACACACACACACACATATATATATATATATATATATATATATATATATATATATATATATATATATAATAGCTAATACAAATTAAACTTAAAATATAATAAAATAAACACGTGGAGTGCATTGCATCCGTATCACACTAGATCTATGATACGCTTGTGATACCAGTCCACCACACAACCCAATGTACCCCGAAGGATACGAGCAAGTCTAAAATAGTATATATGAACCATATGAAGAATTAATTATACATATACGTGTCTGTGTCAAAATATGACATGCACAAACCCCCGTGTCGGAAGAAAACTCCCAAATCAACCCGTATCTCCAAATTGTTGGGATACGGTCTACACGTATCCAATTATGGATACGACACTAGCCACACACAATCAAACACGTGTTAATTTGGTCTAATTGACCAATTGACGAACACAACATGTGTCAATCTCAGAATTCTCCCAAAATTGACACAAAATACACCATAACTTTCTTCATAGGCCTCGTATAAACCTAATTCCAATTCCTATGGGTAGCCTCATCATATAGGGTGTTTTCTAATAATTAAAACATAGATTTAGTGTCTAATTATAGAGAAAAAACTGAATTATAATCTATTGGGAGATGGATTTCCAATAAAACTTCTAATTGGGTGAAATAAGCCTTCAATTTATAGATTCTTGCTCCTCCTTGTAGATCCTTGCTTTCTTCTTATAGATCCTTGCTTCAATAGGCTCCAATGAATATTTGGGAAGGAATTGGGAAGAAATTTGGTGTGGAAATGAACAAATTGGGAAGAGGGAATTCTAGATCTAGATTTAAAGTGAAAATGAGGAGAGAGAAATTTTTCCCTCCTATAACAAGGCCAGCCACCTTAGCCCCCTCTCTAAGCTACTATGGAATTTCTAAAATACCCCTTGGGACCTCTCATGAAGAAATAATTAAGGAGAAAAGGTTCTAGTCTAATGGGTTTAATTTAATTAATCATCTTCCTAATGAATGGGCTTAAAATTGGGCTCAATTCTAACTAGATATAAATGTTGGTCAATAGATTTAATCTAAACTAGTTAGGTCCACTAACACAAGTCCAAAATAATAAACTAACATCTAACAATAATTAAATAATACAATAAATAATATTATATCATGCATAATATTTAATTAATTATAAATGACCAAAATATCCTTTCTTAGAAAATATGGTAGTGACAGAAAATGGAAAGGAGTTGATCTTGAATTGAAAAAAATGATGTTCCAAATAACAAGTATTTAAGAATTTAGTGTACTAGTTTGGGATAAAAATTGAATTTTTGGGTGTGTTTACTAGGTTGTTGTTGCAGAAGTTATGTCATCGTGGTATAATTTGAAGTACCCATCTCAAAATGAACGAAAGTTATATTATTTTATAATTGTGGTATCTAATGTACTATTAGGAGAAATTGTTAACCTACATCTAGAACACTGGATATATGATATAAATATTCAGATAAATTGGATGTCTTTTGATATTTTTATTAGTTATTGTCTTATTGATGCCGAGACTATAAGTTTCAGAATAATTTGGTTGCTTATCGAATTTTGTTGACTATACCGATCATGGTTGCTTCGGCGAAAAGGATACTTCTAAGTAGAAGTTGATAAAAAATTATCTTCGTACCACACTGTCATAAGAAAGATGAAATATATTAACTATTATCTTAATTAAAAAAGAGCTACTAAAGAAGCTTGACTATGACCACTTAATTGAAGAATTTGGTTCAAAAAAATACAAGTAGAAGTATTTCTCTTTATAAAGTATCATGATCGGATTTACTTTTTTGTTGTTATTTTTGTAATCAAGATTTTATGGTATACTTCAAGTTAAAAGCACAATGTATTCTTGATTTTACCAAATTTTTTTATCTATATGCTTTTATTATAATAATTTTTCAATAATGGTCGAGGGACAACCAAAATTAGCTCCGACTAGGACAATTCAATCCACTACCGGTCCTGCCCGTGAGAACTTATTAGCATCTTTCCGATTATGTTGAGTGCTTGTGTTCCGTCAGTTGCTTGATAAGCAAGAAAACCTTTCTTATTTGATTTTAGTACAATTGTTGGTTGTAACTGCTATGTATTTTTTGTCAAATTGGCTGCCTTTACGATTTTCAGTGAAAACTTCAAATGGTAATTGCATGTCGCCCTTGATTCCTGTCACATATTTTGTCATGTTGATATTTTTCTTTACACTATGAAGCTCACTATGTTATGGGATTCAAAGGTATCACTTATCTCTGACCTATTGTGAGTTTTAGGCATGAGTTAGTGATGGACATTTGACTTCAACTATATACATATTTAAAATAAATACTAAATTATTTGTTTATGCAGTATTTTATGACCTGTTACAAGTGCATATATTGGTGTCCATTGTCATTTCTTGAATTGCCTGATCATGTCATTGAGTTTTAACTTTTGTTGTAGATACTCAATTAATTTTTAAGTCATCAGTATAGGAATTATTAAAATTATGTTACAATAATATATTTTAAGTTGATAGAGGGGAGATAGATGTCTTCTATGATTCAAGGAGTTACCAATTACTTATGCTTGTAAGGTTTCATATGATAATGGAGAAGTAGAACTTTTGAGCTTGGAAGATGAAATATGGAATGAAAATAACCGCACACCATCATTGGATAAGGATGTACATGTACCTTTGATAGTATTTACAATTTCAGTAACCCTCACTAATGTGAAAGTGTAAGACTATCCTATGAAACCTTACATATGAAACCCTTACTAAATGGAATAGAAATTTGGGATAATTAGAATAACTTGAGGAAGAAGAAGCTTGGGGAAGAAGAAGGAGTAAATGGATGGAATAATAAAATTGAATACTCTCCACTAGGGCCGGCCACATATGGCTTGACTTGGGTGTTGGTTTTAATAATTTGTCCCTCTCCACTCTCTAATTAGTTTCTAGATTTATCATGATTGGAATCTTTTGGTTAGGAAGGAATCTAATAAGTTATGGCAGGATATCTAGCTAACAAATATGAAATATTCTATCCATGACAATTAGGCACGAATTTATTCTAACTAGTCACTTAATTAAATATAATTACATAATTAGCAACCAGTAGTAAAATTACTAAAATACCCCTACTCCTAATTTAGGAGGTTATATGTAGTGACCCGCTCCATGTAGGCATTATGTACAAGAGATATTGATTTATTGACTCAAAAAGGAAACCTTCTTGAAGAGCTCCTTGCTGAGCCAAGAGATGACTAATCTAGGTGAGTGGGCAGAACTTTGTTCTCTGATTCTTGAACGCGTTAATAATGAATCTGAGTTTTATAATGCATATTGCTAAGAACATTATTGTTTCTGTTGCATGAATAATATAACTGCATGCTTAGCTAGAACTTGAATGCTTGTCAATAGAGAACCTTGCCATGCTAATAAGAAGAGTAAGAGATTGCTTGAATATGTTTCCATGTCGCTTATGTTTTGAGGGAACTACATCGTGCTTGAACTTGTTCAGAGAGATAACAGCCAGTCAATACAGAGATAGAAGAGAAGAGATAGATGGTCTGCTTGTTCATTTCGTCTGCATTATAAAGTTTATCTGATAGTGTTTCATGTATTCACATTGGTCGGACAATGGCTATGAGTGAAGAGCTGAACCTTGGTTCCGACTGCTATAATGTTAGTGAAGAGCAACTATGAGTCACAGCTGCTAATAGCATCAGATAAAAGAGTCATTGGTTAGCTGGATTATCGCTACTGATCCTTAGTTTCTTGGGGACCGAAAGCATACAGATAGTTCATCGTGTTTGCTTGATATAAGGATAGTTCCTAGATGGTACGTTATCCCTAGAGTCTTTTGGTATAGCTCACGAGACACGTTGCGCACACCCTGATAGTAGAATAATTGGCTTGCCTTGTGCGCTTGAATGAATCAAACATGAACTCTGTTTTTAAAGATGTTTCCAAAAAGAAGTAATACGACTCCGTTATTTTGCTGCATATAACGAACATAGGTAAAACTAGAAAGATCACTAGTAATGTAATATTTTATCACATGATTACTTAGTATTATTTTTAGTGAATGTTGCTTCTGTTCGTTGATTTTAGACTCACCAGAACTTTCTCCAAAGTGCTGACCCACCAACAGTTTGCTTGTTCGGTGCTGGATCGTCCGAGGAAGCGATAGGCGTGCCTCATCCCCAGGACCCGAAAATTTGATTTTGATGCCTTAAGCTGTATCGATTGCTTTTAGCTACTTTTGTATAGAGGGACATAATGTATGGAAAGATGCCATTGTATTCAGAGAACCTCGTGCCTTGTGATTTGCCCCGTATACTCAGATAGATTATTGTTTGCAACAATGTCCCTTCGTTGCGTACTCGATCGATTCGATGATAGCCACAACTTTAGCGATGTTGCCTTGTGCGGTCGCAACCGCAGGCTCGTACGGTATCATGTCCCGATGGCAAATAACTATATGCCCCGCGAAAGTACCGTGGCATGGTAATTTGTATCCGACGGGGGCATTGTCGGGACCTTCGGGATCGAGGCATGACATAATAGTATCAGAGCAACTCGATCCTCTGGCCTTACGTCCATTTCGCTGCTGTTCTTAGATAAAGATTCTTTATGCATTGATATCGCTACTGAGTTGAAAGTTCCATACAATAAGTCCATATATATTCTCAAAGTTGTGCAAAAGTTTTATGTATTTAATTTATTGCTTGAGAGTTATGCTTTTGTACTTGTGGTTTGCTAGAGTTTTCGATTGAGGATGGTGAGGGATGAGGACTATCGCTGCTTTAGATATCGAAAAGTTTTTCCTTGAGTTTCGAGGAAGAAACTCTTTCTTGGTGGGTAAGTATGTAGTGCCCCGCTCCGCGTAGGCACTATGTACAAGAGATATCGATTTGTTGACTCAAAAAGAAAACCTTCTTGAATAGCTCTTTGCTGAGCTAGGAGATAAATGATCTAGCTGAGTGGGCAGAACTTTATTTTCTGATTCTTGCATGCCTTAATAATGAATCTAAGTTTTATAATGCATGTTGCTAAGAAGATTATTGTTTCTGTTACATGAATAACAGAACTGCATGGTTACCTAGAACTTGAATGCTTGTCAATAGAGAACCTTCCCAGGCTAATAAGAAGAGTAAGAGATTGCTTGAACATGTTTCCATATCGCTTATGTTTTGAGAGAACTATATCGTGCTTGAACTTGTTCAGAGAGATGGCTGCCAGTCTGCACAGAGATAGATGGTCTGCTTGTTCATTTTGTCTGCATCATAGAGTTTATCTGATAGTGTTTCATGCATTCGCATCGGTCGGACAATGGCTATTAGTGAAGAGCTGAACCATGGTCCCGGCTGTTATAATGTTAGTGAAAAGCAACCATGAGTCACAGCTGCTAATAGCATCAAATAAAAGAGTCATTGGTTAGTTGGATTACCAATACTGATCCTGAGTTTCTTGGGGACCGAAAGCATATACATAGTTCATCGTGTTTGCTTGATAGAAGGATAGTTCCTAGATGGTGCATTATCCCTAGAGTCTTTGGATATAGCTCATGAGACACGCTGCGCACACCCTGATAATAGAATAATCGGCTTGCCTTATGTTCCTGAATGAATCAAACATGAACTCTATTTTTAAAAATATTTTCAAAAAGAAGTAATATGACTCCGTTCCTTTGTTGCATGTAACGAACATAGGTAAAACTATAAAGATCACTAGTAATGTAATATTTTATCACATGATTACTTAGCATTGGTTTTAGTGAATGTTGCTTCTGTTCGTTGATTTTAGACTCACCGGTACTTTCTCCAAAGTGCTGACCCACCAAAAGTTTGCTTGTTCGTAGGTATTGGATCGTCCGAGGAAGCGATAGGCGTGCCTCATCCCTAGGATCCGAAAATCTGATTTTGATGCCTTGAGCCGTATCGGTTGCTTTGAGCTGCTTTTATATAGAAGGACATAATGTATGGAACGAGGCCATTATATTTAGAGAACCTCGTGCCTTATGATTTTTCTCGTATACTCAGATGGATTATTGTTTGCAACACTGTCTCTACGATACGTACTCGATCGATTCGATGATAGCTACAACTTAACGATGTTGCCTTGTACGGGCACAATCCCAAGCTCGTACAGCATCACGTCCCGATGGCAAACGACTATACACCCCACGGGAGCACCATGGTGCGGTGATTCACGCCCGGCGGGGGCATTGTCGGGACCTTTGGGATCGGGGCGTGACATTATATACAGTCATCTATCGGGAGTTGGCTTAGGATGTATGCTCATCCAGCGGGGGAAAGGTGCTATCTTGTCACGACCCGCACCCAGAATTTGGGCATGAGTCGTGGGTACGTCCAGCCTACGCCGCAGCATCGGCGGTAGAACGCTGTCTAGGACACAAACATAGTATATCCTGCCAATAGTCTCAACTCCGTACGGAGGACAAAGATAAATAGCTACAGTTCTATAATATACTCAATCACAACTATAAACATAAAGGCACGATGAGAATTGAAAAGAGTTCTAAATAAAAACCAACCACTATAAGTCCAACTCAAATCCTGGGTCTAAATGACCTCACAAAGTCACAAATAAGAATAAATACATCTCAGTCTCAGTCTAAAACAATAATGCAGAAAAGTAATCTAAGAACAGGCTGGTAAGTTCTCCTCTAGGATAGGCACCTCCTCTGGGATTTCTGGAGTGAAATCTCCCTCTATTCCTGGGCCGTAATGAGTAGGGCAAAAGTCCTCCAGGTCCTCTGAAAATGTTGTTATCCAGTCAGGATTAGAGCGAAGCACAAGCACTAACAGCAGTTTCATTAAATTGACAAAATCTATAAACAGTGTAAGAGATACAAGATGGAAATAAAGCTGAACATGTGAGGTACTGGAGAAATAAAATAGACAATAGAGCATCTAGCAATGAGCAATAAATAGTGAATGCTAGAACAAGTAAATCTGAATAAAGATAAAACATCTAGCTAAGTGGTTGAAATATTAGTTTATTATGTGATCGGCTTGGGACTAGATCAGGCTGGTTATATATGATTAGCTATGATTCTTTTAGGTCAGGCTAACCGCATGGTTAGCTATGGTGCATATAGTGGTCAGGCTAATCATATATAACAGCTATGGAGCATATAAATGGTCAGGCTGTACCCGACGTGAGAAGTGAGGTGAGCTATGGTACATATAATGTTTGGATATGATCATATAATCTACTAATAGTTCCCCATCCCCCAGCTAGCACGATGGATTCCAATCATGACTCCTCATGATGGGGATCTAGGGTGCTAACTCGTGTATCCACAGTGTCAGAATCAAGTATGTAATACACTACAATTTATAGAAGTAATCAACAATGAAAACTGTCAGAGAATGTACTCGCCTGTGGTCCTGAGCAAAATGTGAGGATCGATGTCCAAAGTGGGGTCACAATGACCTATATATAAGATATCAAGGTTAAAAATGCGTTTGGAATAATAAAAGTGATTAGCTAAGTTAAAATGAGGGTGTTAGTCCATTTCTAGGTCTATACTAGGTTTACCTATGATTAACTAGATCATTTGGTCAAAATCTAATTAATGCTAGTCTTATGCTAGTCTATAACTGCCATACTATATATTATTAATACACAATTAGCTTATATAGTAAGGTACCATGATATCTAGTTAGTACCTAGATTTAAGTTGAAAACTTTAGTCTAACTGAGATACCACACATATCTTAACACTTACGTACTGATACTTTAAATAGTATGCTAAAAATACTATGTTGCTAGTTAATACTTACCTATTCTTAATCCTAATCCTTAACCCAACTCAGTGTCACCTAAGATATATATATACTAGCTGCCAATGGATTGGATCAATTTCATATCCCAAGTCATGGCAACTATAGTTGCTGATACTATAGTGTATCAGCAAATACTAGTAATACCTTAACAACTCATCACTTCCCCATACTTGGCACTAACTTCCTACACAAACACATGGATATCCTACCCACTACTGTGAATGCCTCTCATTGCTGCTACTGGTACCTTGCTGCCACAGTGCAAACCGTACTGATACTTGTTCCCTGCACACAGACACTCAACACAGAGCTATACACACACTGACACAGTGCACACACTGATACTAAAACCCTAAATGCCCAACACACACTGGACAGGAAAAATACACAGTTGCTCCTCACCTAACTGCTACCATGTTTACTCTACTGATACCCCATGTAGTTGTAGCCACAGTTCAGTTTTGAACTGACTGTGTACAGCTACCTACTGCACTACTCTTCACTCACCCACCCTGCAATTTACTGATACACAAACACTAACATACCTATACACCTCCACACTGCTACTGGAGAATAGATCCTGGGACACACTGACACACAGACACAGATATCTGATACACCACACTCACAGTCCTCACACATAGATTTTTACTGATACATAATCTCCTAAAATCACTCACTGAATACAACCCACAGAACTAATAATTTACTGATACAAACACACAGTAGATACAAACAGTCACTGACTACATCACACTATTCTTCAATCAACTGATACTCAACATAGGTATGGATAAAATCTGCACATATTAACACTCAAGTATCTAATACACAGGTACACATATACTGACCCAGGTATCCTGGGAATTCACTCACTCTCACCCAGGCCTCTCTGGCTGGCACCCCCACAACTGACACTATACAACACCTCACATACACAGCACTAGTTAAACCTAAGCCAAATACACACACTGGTTCTCAGTCTGAATTGTTCAGACTACCCTGGTTCTCACACTCACACATGTCTCAGACACACAGGCATACCCACAGTTACACACTACCACACATATCACACATTAGGAATTTATACACTGCCATATACACACAGGGACATAAAACAAAAACCAGGAACTCATACAAACACACTGACATCTAATACCCTGAAATCTGAACTACCTAGGGCACACACACTGCCACTTAACCCCTATTCCCTGATACCAAAACTCCACACTGGTACACAAAACTCCCTAGAACTAATCACTGAGGAACATACTGGTAATCCCCCAAAACTCGACTATCAGGCCCCCAATACACACTGCTCACAGTGCACAGTTCTGAGCCAAAACCCGACTGTGCACAGTTCACTCACTGCACATCCCCCACAGTGCATTCTTCCCCCAAACGCAACACATCTGCAAACATATGTATAATTATATATATATATACACATCATACATCAATTTAGATTATTATTAGGGTAAATTAGATAGGTATTCATCCTGTGAAGCATTTCTCCAAACACATGATGTGCACAAACGAAACCCACACTAAGATCTCCAAAAAACCCAAAACAAAACCTTAAATCAATATCTAACCTACACATAAGAGGGTGAAATCAGTCTATAAACAACCACCTAGGGTTAGGGTTCCTGATAATTGGGGGAAAACCCCATATTGGTCACCAAACCCAATCCAAAACCCTAAAAATCGAACTACACAGCAAGGGTGGGTTCCTAATGGCCATGAACAACAGAAAACAGAATTAAAGGAATAGAAATAGGGTTTTTTACCTGCAGGGATGGTTTCTTCAATGAGGTTCTTCTTCTCCAAGGCTTCCTGACCCACGTTCCTTGCTTCCCTTGCTTTGGAGGAGGAGAAAATGGAAGCCCTAGGTTTAATCTCGAAAAATGGGGTGGGAAGATGGTTTCTCTAGATGGAGGCTAGGGTTTCTCTCTCTATATGAAGAATGAGAGGGTTCCTTTTATATATATAGGCCCAGTTAGGGTTTCTAGCGTATGGCCTAGGTTTAACCCCTAGGTTAGGTCATGTAGAACCTAATTAGCTAAGGTTTAGCCAGTCTAGGGTTTGAGGGTTCACCCTAAAATTTGGATTCTAGGGTTTCACTAGAACTGGGTTTACAATTAGGGTTTAGTCATTAGGGTTTGACCTAATGGGTTCTAGGGCTTGACCTAAAACAATCATAAAATAAATAGTTTTAAAATCTCAGCAAATTAATTAAACACATAATTATCCAAAATAGTGAAATTACACAAATGCCCTTACCTGGAAAAGTGGTAGTGACAAGTCTACCCTCCTAAAAGAAATTTCGTCCTCGAAATTGGACTGAACTTGAACAAGAGTGAAATCAGAAAAGGAATATACCTCAAGTCTGGAAAAGATAAGGGTATAGCTCGCGCATTTCGTCCTCTCTCTCCCAGGTCGACTCCCCTGGAGAGTGATGTCTCCATGCAACCCGAACCAAAGGAATAGTTTGGTTCCGCAATACCTTCTCTCTGCGGTCCAAGATCTCTACGGGCTGCTCGGGGTAGCTGAGCGTTGGACCAACCTCAATCTCCGAGTGGTCAAGCACATGACTAGGGTCTGCCACGTACCGTCTCAGCTGCGACACGTGGAACACATCATGCACTCCTTCTAATGCAGGCGGCAAGTCTAATCTATACGCCACTGCACCTACCCTTGCAAGAATACCGAAGGGTCCGATGTAGCGTGGGCTAAGCTTCCCGCCTCTGCCAAAACGAATCGTGCCACGCGTCGGAGAAATCCGTAGGAATACTAGGTCGCCAACCTAAAACAAAACAGTCTTAACATGCAGTCTAACAAACAAACACAAACCAAAATAACAATCTATACCTGAAACTCAAGGGGTCTACGGTGGCTGTCGGCCCAATGCCGCTGTCTGTCCTGTGCCACTCGCAGTCTGTCTCTGATGAGTTTTACCTTTTCTGCTGCATCCACGACCATTTCTGGTCCTAGCAAGGCTCTCTCTCCAACGTCGTCCCACGATAGCGGTGTACGACACCTCCGTCCATAAAGAGCCTCAAAAGGTGACATCTCGATGCTGGCCTGGTAGCTGTTGTTGTAAGCGAACTCTACCAGATGCAGGTGATCCTCCTAAGAACCTCCGAGATCTAGAACACAAGTGCGTAGCATATCCTCGAGAGTCTGAATAGTCCTTTCAGACTGCCCGTCTGTCTGGGGGTGATATGCGGTACTGAACTTGAGCTGAGTGCCCAAGCTAGCCTGCAGACTCCTCCAGAAGTGGGAAGTGAAACGACTATCCCGATCTGAGATGATGCTCACAGGAACTCCATGAAGCCTAACAATCTGATGCACGTACATCTCTGCGAGCCTCTCTGTCGACGTGCCCACCTTGAAAGGTAAGAAATGGGCTGATTTGGTCAACCTGTCCACAATGACCCAAATCGCGTCTTTCCCTCCTGGAGAACGTGGAAGCCCTGAAACGAAATCCATGGTCACATGCTCCCACTTCCATTCTGGAATCGGTAAAGGTTGAAGCAAACCACCTGGCCTCTGTCGGTCTGCCTTTACCTGCTGGCACACTAGACATCGGGATACGAAGCGTGCTACCTCGCGCTTCATCCCATACCACCATACGTGCTCCCTCAAGTCTCGATACATCTTGTTGGCACCGGGATGCATCGAGTACTGAGAGCGGTGTGCCTCCTGCAAAACCTCCTCGTGTAGCTCCCCGCTTGGTACACATATCCTCGTGCCATGCCGTAAGGAACCATCATCTGCGATAGTGAAGTCGTCCGACAATCCTATCTGAACCTGTGCTCTGATACTCCTTAGAGTCTCATCATCGTACTGCGCAGCTCTGATCCTGTCCATCAGCTCGGACTGTATCTGCAATCCCCACATTTAGATCTCAGTACCGGGAACTAACACTTTAATCTCCAAGCTTTCCAAATCAGCCAACAAATGCCTATCTGTCGTCAAGTACATAGCCGTCGGATACCTGCTCAAGGCATCAGCGACTACGTTAGCCTTCCCTGGATGGTACTGCAATGAGATGTCAAAGTCCTTCATCAACTCTAACCACCTCCTCTGCCTCATGTTCAGCTCCTTCTGTGTGAATACGTACTTCAAGCTCATGTGGTCTGTGAAGATCTCCACACGCTCTCCGTACAGGTAATGTTTCCATAGCTTTAGAGCGAAGATAACTGCTGCCAACTCCAAATCATGGGTGGGATAGTTCTTTTCATGAGGGCGTAACTGCCTGGAAGCATAGGCGATTACCTTCCCGTGCTGCTGAAGAACGCATCCCAGACCCTTCCCTGAAGCATCACTATAGATGGTAAAACCACCTGTCCCTGCTGGCAACGTCAAAACTGGAGCTGTTGTCAACCTCTTCTTTAGTTCATCAAATGCAGCCTGGCACTCCTCCGTCCAGACAAAATCCACATCTTTCCTAGTTAATCTGGTCATTGGCGCTGCAATCTTGGAGAAGTCTTGTACAAACCTCCTGTAGTATCCTGCTAGCCCGAGAAAACTCCTGATCTCAGCTACCGAACTGGGGGTAGCCCACGACTCCACTGCCTCGATCTTCTTTGGGTTTACCGAGATTCCGTCACCCGATACCACATGCCCAAGAAATTCGACCTTGTCAAGGAAGAATTCACACTTAGAGAGTTTCCCGTACAGCTTCTCCCTCCTGAGAGTCTCTAAGACCAACCTCAGGTGCTCTTCGTGCTCCTCCGGAGTCTTGGAATACACAAGAATATCGTCGATGAACACCACCACGAACTTGTCAAGGTACTGGTGGAACACCTTGTTCATCAAGTTCATGAATACTGCCGGCGCATTGGTTAAACCAAATGGCATCACCATGAACTTAAACTGGCCGTATCTGGTCCGAAAAGCTGTCTTCGGCGTGTCTTCTTTCTTCACCTTCACCTGGTGATAGCCTGACCTCAAATCAATCTTTGAAAACACCCTCGCCCCGCTCAACTGATCGAAAAGATCATCTATCCTCGGCAGCGGGTACTTGTTCTTGATGGTGATATTGTTCAAAGCTCTATAATCAATGCACATGCGCACCGTGCCGTCCTTCTTCGGTACGAACAATACCGGAACTCCCCATGGTGATGAACTGGATTTGATGAAGCCTTTGTCCTGCAGCTCCTCAACTTGCTTCTTCAGCTCTGCCAGCTCGCTGTTGTTGACTCTATAGACACGTTGCGAAATGGGCTCCGCTCCTGGAACCAAGTCTATAGAGAATTCAACATCTCTGTCTGGCGGCAAGCCTGGCAACTCTTCTGAAAATACATCCAGGAACTCCGCTATCAGAGGATGTGGCAACTCCTCTTCTTCCGTCCTGGCTTCGCAAAATGTGCTCCCTCTCTGTTCCGCTGCTTCTCTGACGACCTCAAACTCCGGCTCTCCTGGTGGTCTAAACAATACTCTGCCTCTATAACAATCTATAGTAGCATGATGCCTACTCAACCAGTCCATTCCGAGTACAATATCGTACCCCGGAAGTGGCATGACGAGTAAACTCACGCTCAAGTCTCGGCCTCCTACTGACACTCTCCGGTCCTTGCAGTGATCACGGACTAGGATAATACCTCCCCCAGTCATGATCTTGCAAGTCCTAGCTAATGGTTCTGTGTCTAAATGATGTCGAAGTGCATATGATACAGACACAAAACTATGGGAAGCGCCAGAATCGAATAAGGTAAATGTGGGAATACAATCGAGAAGAACCGAACCTGTGATCAAGTCTCCTGCTGGCTCGATCTCCTCGATTGCCATGGCGTACGCTCGCCCCTGGGGTGCACCTCTCTGCTGCTGATGCTGGGCAAACCTCTGATTTTGCGGTGGAAGCGGTCCCCTCTGCTGTTGGCCTACTGGTGCGGCAGGTACCCTGCCTGGTCCTCTCTAGGCGGCTGCTCCACCCTGCCCTGGACGAGTCCGAATGGTAGGGCAATCCCTCAGCTGATGTGTCGTCGATCCGCAGGACAAACATGAGCCCAATCTATGCTTGCAGATCTCTCTAGTATGTCCCATCTTCCCGCAGTACGCACACTGGATGGCGGACTGAGTCTGCCTCTGCTGCTGTTGTTGCTGGACCTGCCCTCGGGCTGGTGCCTGGTGCTGCTGGTGCTGCTGCTGGAAGGGCCTCTGCTGCTGCTGATAGTGTGGACGCTTGCCTGGTCCTGCACTACTGTTTGCTCCTCCAGAAACATCGCGTCCCCTCTTGGGCCTGAGGTCCAAGTCATCATCGGCTACTTGGGCATCCATCAATATGCCCTCATAGGTAGCTGTGCGACGTCCCGACGTACGAGACTTGATCTCTCTTGTCAGCCCCTTTCTGAATTTCCGGGCCCTGTCCCCCGGATCTCTAATCATCGATGGCGCGAAGCGGCTCAGGCGGGAAAACTCCGCGGCATACTCATCGACGGACGAGCTTCCCTGGGCTAAGTCATGGAACTGACTCTCCAAAGCTCCCAGGGCGACATCAGGAAAGAACTTTTCTTTGAAGAGCTCCTTGAAATCCTCCCAAGTGAGTCCCCCGCGCAAGAGTCTCGGCTCCGTGCGAAACCACGTCAAGGCAATATCGAACATCTGGCTGCCAGCGGCCTCGATCTGGAGCGCCTCTGGAATCTGCGCCAAACGCAAGTTCCTCTCGATATCCTCTAGCCAATCATCGACGTAGAGTATCCCTTCTGTCCCCTTGAACTCCCGAGGCATCATCCTCTTGAAGTCCACAATGGTGCCCGGCCTCTGTTGTTGCTGACCAGGATGTTGCTGCTGCTGAGTGACTCTCTCCACAGCTTGGAGAGCCACTTGGTGAGCATTCTCCATGTTCACCCTTATCATCTCTGTCTGGGCCTGATGTGCCTCAGCCTGCACTCTCTGGGCCTCTGCCGACGTCCTCTGGGCGTCGACCATGCCCTGAATCAAGGCGAACATCTGTGCCCCATCGACGGGCACACCTCCTGGATGCTGAGCTGGTGGTGGTTGTGCCGTCGTAGCTGTGGGGACCCTTTGAACTGGTGGTGGAGGACCCCCGAATGCTGCAGACACTCCCACATGTACTGGAGATGTAGGAGGTGCTGCTGATGTCTGTCCGGCAGCGCGAGAGGTGGCAGACCTCTCTGAATCTGCTGCTCCGAGTCTCTGGGACCTTCTTGGCGGCATCCTGAAGACAGATCGAAAGATTCAATTAAAGCAATAGATACGATATCATCAAGGAAGGACAGTAAAAATTTCTAAAGGAATTAATCATTAAGAGTAGTATTATAAGAATCAGAAATTTCCTAATTGTGATTGAGCATATCCTCGGCCTAATTCCTATTTCCTAAAACAGGCTCGTAGTAATACTCTAAGCGAGCACCACTACGATATCACTCTAATCTGAATCTAAGACTAAGACTACAGACTAGACCTGCATGGGCCACCACTAAAAACGTGTCACGACCCGCACCCGGAATTTGGGCATGAGTCATGGGTACGTCCAGCCTACGCCGCAGCATCGGCGGTAGAACGCTGTCTAGGACACAAACATAGTATATCCTGCCAATAGTCTCAACTCCGTACGGAGGACAAAGATAAATAGCTACAGTTCTATAATATACTCAATCACAACTATAAACATAAAGGCACGATGAGAATTGAAAAGAGTTCTAAATAAAAACCAACCACTATAAGTCCAACTCAAATCCTGGGTCTAAATGACCTCACAAAGTCACAAATAAGAATAAATACATCTCAGTCTCAGTCTAAAACAATAATGCAGAAAATTAATCTAAGAACAGGCTGGTAAGTTCTCCTCTAGGATAGGCACCTCCTCTGGGATTTCTGGAGTGAAATCTCCCTCTATTCCTAGGCCGTAATGAGTAGGGCAAAAGTCCCCCAGGTCCTCTGAAAATGTTGTTATCCAGTCAGGATTGGAGCGAAGCACAAGCACTAACAGCAGTTTCATTAAATTGACAAAATCTATAAACAGTGTAAGAGATACAAGATGGAAATAAAGCTGAACATGTGAGGTACTGGAGAAATGAAATAGACAATAGAGCATCTAGCAATGAGCAATAAATAGTGAATGCTAGAACAAGTAAATCTGAATAAAGATAAAACATCTAGCTAAGTGGTTGAAATATTAGTTTATTATGTGATCGGCTTGGGACTAGATCAGGCTGGTTATATATGATTAGCTATGATTCTTTTAGGTCAGGCTAACCGCATGGTTAGCTATGGTGCATATAGTGGTCAGGCTAATCATATATAACAGCTATGGAGCATATAAATGGTCAGGCTGCACCCGACGTGAGAAGTGGGGTGAGCTATGGTACATATAATGTTTGGATATGATCACATAATCTACTAATAGTTCCCCATCCCCCAGCTAGCACGATGGATTCCAATCACGACTCCTCATGATGGGGATCTAGGGTGCTAACTCGTGTATCCACAGTGTCGGAATCAAGTATGTAATACACTACAATTTATAGAAGTAATCAACAATGAAAACTGTTAGAGAATGTACTCGCCTGTGGTCCTGAGCAAAATGTGAGGATCGATGTCCAAAGTGGGGTCACAATGACCTATATATAAGATATCAAGGTTAAAAATGCATTTGGAATAATAAAAGTGATTAGCTAAGTTGAAATGAGGGTGTTAGTCCATTTCTAGGTCTATACTAGGTTTACCTATGATTAACTAGATCATTTGGTCAAAATCTAATTAATGCTAGTCTTATGCTAGTCTATAACTGCCATACTAGATATTATTAATACACAATTAGCTTATATAGTAAGGTACCATGATATCTAGTTAGTACCTAGATTTAAGTTGAAAACTTTAGTCTAACTGAGATACCACACATATCTTAACACTTACGTACTGATACTTTAAATAGTATGCTAAAAATACTATGTTGCTAGTTAATACTTACCTATTCTTAATCCTAATCCTTAATCCAACTCAGTGTCACCTAAGATATATATATACTAGCTGCCAATGGATTGGATCAATTTCATATCCCAAGTCATGGCAACTATAGTTGCTGATACTATAGTGTATCAGCAAATACTAGTAATACCTTAACAACTCATCACTTCCCCATACTTGGCACTAACTTCCTACACAAACACATGGATATCCTACCCACTACTGTGAATGCCTCTCATTGCTGCTACTGGTACCTTGCTGCCACAGTGCAAACTGTACTGATACTTGTTTCCTGCACACAGACACTCAACACAGAGCTATACACACACTGACACAGTGCACACACTGATACTAAAACCCCAAATGCCCAACACACACTGGACAGGAAAAATACACAGTTGCTCCTCACCTAACTGCTACCATGTTTACTCTACTGATACCCCATGTAGTTGTAGCCACAGTTCAGTTTTGAACTGACTGTGTACAGCTACCTACTGCACTACTCTTCACTCACCCACCCTGCAATTTACTGATACACAAACACTAACATACCTATACACCTCCACACTGCTACTGGAGAAAGATCCTGGGACACACTGACACACAAACACAGATATCTGATACACCACACTCACAGTCCTCACACATAGATTTTTACTGATACATAATCTCCTAAAATCACTCACTGAATACAACCCACAGAACTAATAATTTACTAATACAAACACACAGTAGATACAAACAGTCACTGACTACATCACACTATTCTTCAATCAACTGATACTCAACATAGGTATGGATAAAATATGCACATATTAACACTCAAGTATCTAATACACAGGTACACATATACTGACCCAGGTATCCTGGGAATTCACTCACTCTCACCCAGGCCTCTCTGGCTGGCACCCCCATAACTGACACTATACAACACCTCACATACACAGCACTAGTTAAACCTAAGCCAAATACACACACTGGTTCTCAGTCTGAATTGTTCAGACTACCCTGGTTCTCACACTCACACATGTCTCAGACACACAGGCATACCCACAGTTACACACTACCACACATATCACACATTAGGAATTTATACACTGCCATATACACACAGGGACATAAAACAAAAACCAGGAACTCATACAAACACACTGACATCTAATACCCTGAAATCTGAACTACCTAGGGCACACACACTGCCACTTAACCCCTATTCCCTGATACCAGAACTCCACACTGGTACACAAAACTCCCTAGAACTAATCACTGAGGAACATACTGGTAATCCCCCAAAACCCGACTATCAGGCCCCCAATACACACTGCTCACAGTGCACAGTTCTGAGCGAAAACCCGACTGTGCACAGTTCACTCACTGCACATCCCCCACAGTGCATTCTTCCCCCAAACGCAACACATCTGCAAACATATGTATAATTATATATATATACACATCATACATCAATTTAGATTATTATTAGGGTAAATTAGATAGGTATTCATCCTGTGAAGCATTTCCCCAAACACATGATGTGCACAAACGAAACCCACACTAAGATCTCCAAAAAACCCAAAACAAAACCTTAAATCAATATCTAACCTACACATAAGAGGTGAAATCAGTCTATAAACAACCACCTAGGGTTAGGGTTCCTGATAATTGGGGGAAAACCCCATATTGGTCACCAAACCCAATCCAAAACCCTAAAAATCGAACTACACAGCAAGGGTGGGTTCCTAATGGCCATGAACAACAGAAAACAGAATTAAAGGAATAGAAATAGGGTTTTTTACCTGCAGGGATGGTTTCTTCAATGAGGTTCTTCTTCTCCAAGGCTTCCTGACCCACGTTCCTTGCTTCCCTTGCTTTGGAGGAGGAGAAAATGGAAGCCCTAGGTTTAATCTCAAAAAATGGGGTGGGGAGATGGTTTCTCTAGATGGAGGCTAGGGTTTCTCTCTCTATATGAAGAATGAGAGGGTTCCTTTTATATATATAGGCCCAGTTAGGGTTTCTAGCGTATGGCCTAGGTTTAACCCCTAGGTTAGGTCATGTAGAACCTAATTAGCTAAGGTTTAGCCAGTCTAGGGTTTGAGGGTTCACCCTAAAATTTGGATTCTAGGGTTTCACTAGAACTGGGTTTACAATTAGGGTTTAGTCATTAGGGTTTGACCTAATGGGTTCTAGGGCTTGACCTAAAACAATCATAAAATAAATAGTTTTAAAATCTCAGCAAATTAATTAAACACATAATTATCCAAAATAGTGAAATTACACAAATGCCCTTAAAAATAATTATCCTGAGTTTCTTGGGGACCGAAAGCATATACATAGTTCATCGTGTTTGCTTGATAGAAGGATAGTTCCTAGATGGTGCATTATCCCTAGAGTCTTTGGATATAGCTCATGAGACACGCTGCGCACACCCTGATAATAGAATAATCGGCTTGCCTTATGTTCCTGAATGAATCAAACATGAACTCTATTTTTAAAAATATTTTCAAAAAGAAGTAATATGACTCCGTTCCTTTGTTGCATGTAATGAACATAGGTAAAACTATAAAGATCACTAGTAATGTAATATTTTATCACATGATTACTTAGCATTGGTTTTAGTGAATGTTGCTTCTGTTCGTTGATTTTAGACTCACCGGTACTTTCTCCAAAGTGCTGACCCACCAAAAGTTTGCTTGTTCGTAGGTATTGGATCGTCCGAGGAAGCGATAGGCGTGCCTCATCCCTAGGATCCGAAAATCTGATTTTGATGCCTTGAGCCGTATCGGTTGCTTTGAGCTGCTTTTATATAGAAGGACATAATGTATGGAACGAGGCCATTATATTTAGAGAACCTCGTGCCTTATGATTTTTCTCGTATACTCAAATGGATTATTGTTTGCAACACTGTCTCTACGATACGTACTCGATCGATTCGATGATAGCTACAACTTAACGATGTTGCCTTGTACGGGCGCAATCCCAAGCTCGTACAGCATCACGTCCCGATGGCAAACGACTATACACCCCACGGGAGCACCGTGGTGCGGTGATTCACGCCCGGCGGGGGCATTGTCGGGACCTTTGGGATCGGGGCGTGACATTATATACAGTCATCTATCGGGAGTTGGCTTAGGATGTATGCTCATCCAGCGGGGGAAAGGTGCTATCTTATGCTTCGAGATAATTGAAGTAGCATGAGAAGAATATCCTATGCATAATTTGGGATTGGTGGCAATTGTGTTCACATTGAATATGGTTATACTATATGTATAGTGTGGCTTGCAAAATTTTCATGGATCGTAATAGCCTCAAATATATATTCACCCAAAAGAAATTGAACTTATGGCAAAGGTTTTGGTTGGAACTTATTAAGGATTATGATTTGACAATTTTATATACGCCAGGCAAAAGAAATGTTATAGCAGACACTTTGAGCAGAAAGTTTGTAGGATCACTATCCATAGACAGTAGGGTACTTCAAGATTTGAAGAAGATAGGTATCGAATTTTGAGTTCAAACCCAAGAGGCGCAACTGGCTCAACTTTAACTTGAGTCGAGCTTGCGAGAAAAGGTAAAGTCCACGCAGAAGGATAATCTATTCCTGAAGAAGATGCTTGAGATGATTTCTATAGAAAAGACAATCGACTTTGCGGAAGATGAGAGTAGAATGTTGTATGTGAAGGGCAGATTGTGCGTTCCTAATAATGCAGAGGTTACAAATGAAATATTGATGAAAGCAAACTATGTAAAGTATTTTATATCTGGGAAGCACCAAGATATATAAGGACTAGCGTACAACCTTTTGGTAACACGATATGAAAAGGGATGTGGCTCTCTTTGTGTCACAATGTATGGCCTGTCAATAAGTAAAAGCAAAGAATCAGAGGCAGGGTGGGTGCTGTAGAACCTCGCCATTTCAAAGTTGAAGTGGGTCAACATTGCAATAAATTTTATTGTGGGCTTTCCGATGACACCATGGAATAGTGATGCAATTTAGGTCATTGTTGATAGTTGACCAAGTCAGCATATTTTAGCGCGATCAAATTTGCATGAAGCATAAATTAGTTAGCTCTGATTTACATTGATGAGATTGTTTGACTGCATGGAGTACTAGCCTCAATAGTTTCAAAGCGAGACGGGCGATTATTGTAGCATTTTTGGACTAGTTTACAGTCTGCATTGGGGACCGTTGAATTTTAGTACTGTATACCATACCTAACCTGATGGTCAAACAGAAAGGGTGAATCGGATAATTAAGAATATGTTGTGGCTTTATGCGATTAATTTGAAGACAAGTTGGGATACATACTTGTCGTTGCGGAGTTTGCGTGTAACAGTAGTTATCAGTCGAGCATCCAAATGGCACCATATGAGGTACTCTATGGGAGGAAGTGTCGATTACCGATATACTGGGATGAAGTCCGTGAGTGATGGGTACTCGGACCAAAATAGGTGGAGCAGGCCATCGAGAAGGTCCACATGATACGGGAGAGACTTCATATTATGCAAATTCGACAGAAGCGTTATGAAGATACTCATCGATGACTGTTGGAATTTATGGTCATGTACCATGTATTTTTGAAGGTGATGCCCATGCTACGTGTGATGTGGTACGGTGTTAAGGGCAAACTGAGTACGAGATTCGTTGTTCCTTTTGAGATCCTTGAGAGAGTGGCAATTGTAGCTTATCGGATTAAACTACAAGCGGCTTTGGCTGAAGTGCACGATAATTTTTATATTTCTTAACATTGAAAATATATGCATTATCTAAGTCACATAGTTAGTTTCGATCAGCTAGAGCTGTAACTACCGATCTCGAAAATCATAAATAAAGTATTTCTACTTTATCTTTTAATTTATTCTTTTGGTTTCTAAAAAGAACTTTCTTAAAATAATTTATTTGATGTTCATAAGTTAACTAAATAATTAATTATAATTTAACAACTTACGAAGAGGATGGAAAATTGATAAATAATGAAAAATTTAGATATTGCCAAAGAATCTCTAACAACCTAGTAACTAACCTTAACTAGCCCTAACTAATTCTCAACTAACAAAGGGACTAGAAGGTTCCTAGAGATCCAATAAATAGAGGGTCAACCCCACATATTAAATTATTCAAAAATAAACCATTGTCCAAATGATTTCTTTTCGGGCTATGCTATGACTACAAGCAAATGCCTACATCCTTCCTACAATCGCCACGTGGCGGCCACGTGGCGCGTCCGTCCATTGGAGGAGGAGGGAGAGATGGGACCCGGTGACTGTCCGGATGGTCGCCACGTGGTCGGAATGCCATGTGACGGTCGTTCATTGGGGGAGAGGTGGGGCTGGGTGTGGCCCACATAGCGGGGTGGGGGTTGTGAGAAGGTTGAGTATTTGGTAGTAAAATTAGCATTATTGTTTATTTTCTTCTTACTGTTCAGCCTTAGCTATTAGGCCGACCCATACCATAAGAGAGAGGGAACCCCTTAAACCCGTTCAAGAACTCTACCAGAGCTTGAAGGATCGGCCATGGCGACCCCCTCCTCCATCGTTGGTGAGTTCTAGTGGCTGGACCCCTTCCCTCTGCATCGACGAGCTCCGGTGTGGATCGGTGGAGCTCGTCTTCCTCTTCACTCGCGCAGGAACTCAAGCTTGAACTCATAATGGCCATGGCGACCGGCGGAGATCGCAGTCGTCTTTTCCAGTGATCTTCGACGGTGAGTTCCTCACTTCTTCTCTGGTTCTTTCCTACATTCTTTTGATCGATGTCAGCTTTACAGTTCGATCCAAACTGATCAATCGATGACATCAAGAACCGAACTCTGGTTGTCAACGATCGATTCCGCGGAGGTGATCTTCTTCTCCGATCGAACAATGACGGCGGATCGACGAGTCCGATCTCATACCGAAGGTCTCAGTCGAGATCGAACTCTGTGAGCTCGATGAATCTTCAGATCGGTGACGAATCAAATTCGAATTAAAAATTGATTGGTGGTTTGTTGTTATTTCAATTATCTATCTATGTTGTTCTATTCATGTTCAGGAGTTGGATTCAGTGGATCGAGTTCATCTCTTACACAGATTCGAACTTCTTGAGTTCATATGGAACGATCGATCGAAACTCCGATCTCTGCCTTCAGTTTTGCTGCGGATTGAGAGTTTTGATCGATCATTTGATCAATGTTCTGATTTTAGTACTCTGTTCCGATCTCAGAAATTGCATTCTGGACAGCGACGACGTGGAGCTATGACTTCAAGGCTCTGTCGAAGCTCGACAGGACGACGACGAGTTAGTGGAGAAGATCGAACTCGGGGAGATCAATTCTTTTTGATCTGGTAAATTCTTGATCTTCACTTGTTTAGACTATCTCTAAATCATTATATTCAAACCTCTGTTGTTTAAATCCGAATTCAAGAAGTCTGTGGTTTCGGTTGCTCATGGAGTGTTTGATAAAATGTTTCGTAGGATTCTTTGTCCTGCTGTCAGAACCAAAAACCTTTTCTCGGTCGCCAATCTGACTGTATTGACTTCCAGGGACACTTCGAAGCATCGTCGATTAGAGGCGACAATTGTGTCCACGTGGACTTAGTATTAGACTGCTCGTATCCGCAGGACCAAGCCCGGACACATCAAACTACATATACATAGGTATTAGCCTTCTTTTCTTCTTGTTCTTGAATTTACGATTAGGCGGGAATCTGTTGATTCAAAATTCAGTACGAGGTGTTTAGTTGAATTCACGGCTGTGTATTCCATTTTGAGTCGAGCTTCCCGCCACCATATTCTACTGCCACTACTCGGGATTGTTTTCCGAACCAGGTGAGCTTCTGCTTTTTCCCTTCTTCTTGCTCTCTCTTGATTTTTGGTTGATCATTAGTTTTTCTCTTCTTGGTTTCAATAAACTAAGGTATTTTCATGAACCAAAGTATGGGTTAGTAATGTTTAGGTCTTAAACTGTAATCCAGGTTTAAGTAGAGTAGCTTTTGGACAAGGCTTAGTCTGTTCAGATTTTATAATAGGTTCCATTGTTACACTTTGGAAATATATGTCTTTCTTTCTCAAGTGAGTCAATGACTTGTATCTTCTTGAGCTATTCAAGTTGGTCGCAGACTCCTTAATTATTTATTGAGTTGGCCAGTGTTGAGCTTTGAATCATAATAGGCTTCATTCATAGTTGATTGACCTTGGGTCAGTAAGTCATTTCGGCCAGTTAGGTTTAATCATAAGTTTTATTACAACTATAATTATAGATAAAAGGTACTGGGCCTTAATAAATTTATGAATGAGACTTGTTGTGGGTTTAATAGTATTGAGGATAAATAAATTGGTTAATGGGGTCAGGAGCTTAGAAGCCAGAAGCGGGAGCGAGGACGGAAGCGGAGGCGGGAGCGGGGACGGAAAAGCGCGACTACTTAGAAGATTCTAAATTTGGGAGCGTGATGGGAACGTGCGCTAATAAATTTTTAATGTTTATTAATTATTGTTATCAAAACTTATAAATATCTTAAAATTTATTAGAATTTATAAAGTTCAGTTCAAAGTTACAGAGAGATCTTTCGCATGTTAATTTTTTATGACGTCAAAGGAAAAAATCTTTAGTTTCTTGGTACTTTGATAAATGTGTATTGAAAATATTATAATTGCTCTCACAAAATTTATGTCATCTTCTAAAATTATGGTCATATTATGGGAAGCGATCATGTCGTCAGGGAAACGAGCTTCCGTCCCCGAAGAAACGAAGCTCCCGTCGAGCTCCAAACGAGCTCCCAAGTAAGAAACGCCGAATCGAAGGTTCTTACTGAGATTCGTTGACCTCCTAGGAGTTTCTGGCTTCTAAGGTCAGGAGTCTAAAGATTTTTGAGGATTTCTAGCACCTAGATTAAGGTTTTGAGATTTAATAGGAATTTCAGAATGCATATAAGGGAATCTTATTCATGAAGTATCCTATTCTATAGGTTTGGACGGTTTAGACTAGGAGCAAGTCAGCATTGGACCTGAGACAAGTATTCCTTACTTATGTTTCTTAATACATTATAAATGAATTTTATTTCTTGTCTAATCCTGTCTCATATTGTGACACAGTTCTGACACGTGATCGTCCGTGCATTGATCGTATTGTTTCACGTTGTCTCGTATTGATATTGTTGATATTGTTTCGTGTGTCTTGGGGAGAGGAAATGCCAAGTAAGTATGTGGTTACACCTATATCATTCATGCTTATCGTTAAATAGCACACATACACCTCACGTATGTTGTATCGGATCATATCGTTAAATAGCCATCTTCGGATGTGTTAGATTACCCTAAACGACCACATACTGAAATAACATTTCAATTGCGTAGAGAGTCTAGCTGTGTTTATTCTTGATCAACAATCAGTCTGAGACTTCCTTTGAAGAAGAATCAGATTCTGTTGTTCTCATAGTTTCTCGTGTTGTAGGTTGCATCTCATTACATCTTTCATTTGCATTATCTGGTTCATTTTCTACTTTTTTTTACTGCTTTATTTTGTACGATTCGACATTTGTATTGATGTACTTTGCTCCAACCCCGACTAGGTGTTAACATATTAGGCCATTGCATGGAGGCGACACTTGAGCCTAGCTGAGCTACTTGGAGGATTAAGTGTAGGATATTTTGATATATTATTTGTATTGTATATTATTTTGGTGATTTATCGGATTTGTCTCCGAAGATATGATTTGTACATCGTAATAAAACCATACTAGTGGATGTGGTGATCGTTTGTGTGTGCATGGGTAGTGTTCATTGCTTTAGTTTCTGTGATTGAGCATGATTTATGATTATCAATATTTTTGATAATTATTGAGCTTTAGACAGCTGACTACCGCCAATACTGCGGCGTAGACTGGGCTCGCTCATAACCATACTCTATATTGAGGGAGCGAGATGTAACAGGTTTTTAGTGGTGGCCCATACAAATCTTCAATCTAATGATGCTTAGAACTAGAGCGCCATTGCAATCCTACAGTCTAGAATGCTCAATCACAGTTAGGAAGTCATGGGCCTAATATTTGATATAGTATGTTTTCTTAAAATATTTTTGAACATTGTTTGCTTCCTTAAAAACAATTTTGAAAACAATTTTTTTCTTAAATCTTATTATCTTCTCTGTCTCTTAAGAATGACTAAGGGAAAGACTCGAAATTGCAATCCGGATGTTGCTGGGTCCGGGAAATCATCTTCCCTTCACCCTGTGAATTCCAAAGAGACTGATACTCTTCCACCTGCACCTCTTCCAACCCAAGGGACCATTCCTACCATCCCCGACCATTCCTTCTTCTGGGGAGTTGCCTATGAGTGGAGCACAGATGTTTAAGATTTTTAAAGGAATGATGGAGGCACAAAAGGTCCAGGTTGAGACACAACATGAGCAGACATCAGTGCTAAAGGAAGGAATAGAGAATGTTCAGTTCATGGCCTTAGCGGCAATAGATAAAGTACATAACCTGGGAACTTCTAAGCCTAAGGAAAGGAGCATTCTAGACTTTTAGAAGCTTTGCCCTCGCGAGTTCCGAGGTACTGAGGGGATATTATATGCTGATGAGTGACTAGAGGATATAGAAATGGTTCTGCGAGTTACATGACTTTTTGATGATCTGAAGATAGAAGCCGCTGGACTCCAACTTCATGACATAGCTAGAACTCGGTTTAGGAATGAGCCTAAGATAGCGGTCCTAATTTGACTTGGGAGACGTTTAAGAAGCATTTCAAGAGAATGTTTAAGAAGCATTTCAAGAGAATGTTCTTCCCGGTCGTTGCCAAGGAGAGATTAGAGAAAGAGTTTCAAAATCTAGAGCAGGGTAGCCTCACTGTTGTTGAGTATGCAGCTGAGTTTCACAGACTTAGCAGGTTTGCTGAGTATATGGTGAAAGATCCTGAAGATAGGGCTCGTTGATTTCGTCAAGGCTTAGCTAAAGAGATTATAATGCATATCACAGCTAAAAGAGATTATAATGCATATCACAGCTAATGGATCCACGACCTTGGCGGAGATAGTATATGTAGCTTAAGGAGTAGAAGTGGATTTGGATCTAAAGCCCAAGAGAGATCGTGATGGAGGCAAGGATGCTAATCCTGGACCGGCTAAGCGCCCCAATGGTCAACGTAAAACTTTTCAGGATCAAGTCAAGGACAAGCTCATGTCTGGTGTGAGCATAAGCATCATCAGGTTACTTGTAATTATTGCAAGAGGCCGGGACACAAGTGGGAGGATTGTAGGATGAGATTAGGACAATGTGTCCATTGTGGATCAATTGATCATAAAGTCAAAAGTTCTCCATGCAGGAAATTCCAGTAGAACGAGAGTCGGTCACTTAGCTCTGGAGTGATGGATTCAGGATCCTGTTAGTAGCATTTTAAGATTTGTAAATAGGAGTATGAATAAAAGATATGTTCTTAGAATAATGATTAGAAGACCTTGTAGTAGTTTCCTTAGTATTGTCAGCTCAATTCTTGTAGTTTCTTTCTCTTCCTATATTTCCTATTATTGTATTCATCATTTGATATTCTTAATAAAAACATATTACTTCTGATCTTCTTTATCGTGCCATTTTAAATTTCGAGCACAAAAGTTTTCTAAAGTGTGCAGATTTGTAACTGCCGTTTTCGAAAATCATATTACTTCTGATCTTCTTTATCGTGCCATTTTAAATTTCGAGGCAAATTTTTTTTAGTGTGTGTAGATTTGTAACTACCGTTCTCGAAAATCATAAATAAAGTATTTCTATTTTATGTTTCTAAATTAATTTTTTTCTTTCTAAATAGAACATTCTTAAAAATAATTTATTTGATGTTTATTAGTTAACTGAATAATTAATTATAATTTAACAATTTAGGATGAGGATGTCAAATTGGTAGATAATGAAAATTTCTAGATTTTTTTCAAAAAATCTCTAACAACCTAGTAACTAACCATAACTAATCCTAACTAATTCTCAACTAAACAAGGGACTAGAAGATTCCTAGAGATCCTATAAATAGGGGGTCAATCCCACATATTAAATTATTCTAAAATAAACCATTTTTCAAATGATATCTTTTCATCTTTCTGTCCAGCCTTAGCTATTAGGCCGGCCCATACTCTGAGAGAGAGGGAACCCCTTATACCTGTTCAAGAACTATGCCAGAGCTTGAAGGATCAGCCATGGCAACCCCCTCCTCCGTCGATGGTGATTTCTAACGGCTGGACCCCTTCCCTCTGCGTCGATGAGCTCCGGTGCGGATCGGTGGAGCTCATCTTCCTCTTCACTCGCGCGGGAACTCGAGCTTGAGCTCGTAATAGCCATGGCGGTCGGCGAAGATCGTAGTTATCTTCTCCAGTGATCTTCGACGGTGAGTTCCTTACTTCTTCACTTGTTCTTTCCGACATTCTTTTGATCGATGTCAGCTTTACAGTTCAATCCAAAATGTTCAATCGACAACATCCAGAACCGATCTCCGGTTGTCAACGATCGATTTCGAGGAGTTGATCTTCTTCTCCGAAACGACAGATCGACGAGTCCGATCCCATACAAAGAGAGCTCACGAATCTTCAGATACCGACTAATCAAATTTGAATAAAAATTTGATCGATGAGTTTGTTGTTATTTCAATTCTCTGTCTATGTTGTTCTATTAATGTTCAGGAGTTGGAATCAGTGGATCGAGTTCGATTTCTTACACATATTCAAACTTCTTGAGTTCATATGGAATGATCGATCGAAACTCCGATCTCTGCCTTCAGTTTTGCTGCGAATTGAGAGTTTTGCTTGATCATTTGATCAACGTTCTGATTCTAGTACTCTGTTCCGATCTCAGAAATTGCATTCTGGACAACGACGACGAGGAGTAGCTGTGATTTTAAGGCTCTGTCGAAGCTCGATAGGACGACGACAAGTTAATGGAGAAGATCGAAACACGGGGAGATCATCAAATTCTTTTTTATCTGGTAAATTCTTGATCTTCACTTGTTTATACCATCTCTAAATCCTTATATTCAAACCTCTGTTATTTCAAAACGAATTCCAGAAGTCTGTGGTTTCGGTTGCTCATGCACAAGGTTTTGTAAAATGTTCCGTAGGATTTTTTCTCCTGCATAAGGTTTTGTAAAAGCATGAATTTTTTTGAATCATGCGCGCTAAAAGCCATGCGGCAAAGACAGTAAAGTCCTAAAGCAAAAAAAGCAACAAAATCTTGATGTAATGGAAAGAGTTATTTACAATCAAAGATAGCAACAAAATCTTGATGTAATGGAAAGAGTTATTTACAAAATCTTGATGTAATGGAAAGAGTTTATGTCTAGAAATTTTTTGTACTTTTTTTTATTATATTTACAATCAAAGATAGCAAGAGTTATTTTTTTGTAATGGAAACAAAAATGACGACTCTGCTGGGGACGTCCTTCTCCTCTGACGAGAAGGTCGTGATGTAATTCGACACGACGAAGCTGGGTTCAACCCAGAAGATGTTAGTTGTCCGCTTTGACCAACATGCGTTCGAAGATATGCTCTCAAGGGACAAGTCAAGTCCCGCACCAAGGCTGTCAAAGACCAAAAAGACTCGAATGACTTGGGTCGCCAAGGCTAGTGTGTCACACCCAAAGACCGTGAGTGATATGCTTTCGACCTCTGTTGCCGAGAATGTGCATAATGTTTATGCGCATTCCGCCACCATGGTCGCTTCTAAGAAGAACAACACTGACTTTCGGGTCATACGCCCACAACAGAAGAAGAAGCATACCGCATTAGACGGTAAGCGCAAGAGGGCTTCTGCATCGGCAAAGGCAGAAGGACAGAGTCTGTCTTTAACAGGATTTCCTGTGGAACTAACCCCATGCGCCAACTGTATATAAATAGGGAAAACTTGGACTTCTTGTACTATGCGCCAGCAAGCGCTAGTTCAAAGAAGTCCAGGGCAGCACGATCCATGTGCGCTCAAGTGGCTGCTGACCAAAAGCATGCGTCGTTGATGGTTACACGCGCTAATAGAAAATTGTATTGGACTAACCCACGCACTTGTGCACCGGAAGTGGGCTAGTCCCTAATGTCTTCCTAGATCACTTGGGCGCAACATATGCGTAGGAACCAAGTCAGGGAGCAAAAACTATGATGGAAAACCCATACGCCAGTCTGTCTCTGCACATGAAGTGGGTCTGTCTTACATGAATAATCTGGGTATAAATTCTGCACGAAAACCAGACCAGGGAGCAAGCCTCTCATCTTCACACCTATGCGCACTGTTTGGCCACTCACACGAAATGGGTGTAATGGTAAAATTTTCCTTGTCTGATTTGCGTGACGTGATAAGTCACAAACGCAAAACTAAAGAAACAACCACCGCATATGAAGTATCCTCCCAGGGGCACACTTGTGCTAAAATTGTTATCAATTGCTGCTGTACTAAAGCGACAACACCTACAGCCAAGCAATCGACATTCCAGAGACTGTAGCCAATTGCACCCCTCCGACCGCATCTCAAAAAGCGAGTGCAAGTACAAGAGGACGAGGAGGAGTTACCGTTTGTGTCATGTTGCTCCAATTGGAAATCTTCTTCCACGAGAAAGAACTGAAAATCAACTTCCTCCAATCCTCCAGTCTCAACTAGTGTGTTGAGGAATCGACCGTGGGAAAACAAGCTGGCGGTACCTACCTTTGGGGTATTTTAAGGCACCCATTTAAGAACAAGGTCTTCCTTCAGGGAGGCCAACACACAATCATCACTACAAGTTGGGGGTAGTCACCTCCCGGTATTCCACAATAACCCATCATTTTGTGGAGACAACGATTTTCAAGGAAGAGACAACGATACGCTTGGGGCTAACCAAAGCAGCATCCAAAGTCGGGAGTAGTATTCCCTCCGAGTTGGAAGAGGATGAAGTATTACCTGCGTTCCATGAGGAAAGCGTGGCTCAAGGATCGGAGGAAAAAAGTGAAAGATCTACCGTCCCGTCTATTTCCACCCATGTGATGACAATATACATGGAAGGAGATGACAACGAGGGCACCAGTTATCGCCAATGACTTGATGCTCTAGAGGTGATGATGCACACTATGAGCACCTTGGTGCAGGATTTTACCCAGACAATGCTGGTGATCAGGGCAAACATGGCACAACCGCCCAGGACTCCGGTACAAACCAGCCAGGATTCTGAGACCAACGAGGAGTCTAATGTACCTGCCCTTGCTCCCCCACCTGTTGGCAGTCATTCCTGGCCACGATCATCCGCCCCTCCACTGTCAGATGACACTCAGGAGGCGATCCGAGAACTGCGTGCTCGTATTGATGCCATAAAAATTTGAGACACGCACTTGAAGCTTGGGATATGACAACCCTATCCTTCTGAGTGGAATAATGTGGTATATCCGCCCAAGTATAAACCATAGTCCTTGGTCCCATTCGATGGAAAGACATCGCCCTGTCTGTACATGAATTACTTCGGCTCTATGATGGGACACTTACTACGGGATGACGCCTTGCTTATCAATCTGTTTGTCGGGGTATTGACCGGGGTCACTTACGAATGGTTTTGTAGCCTCTCGGACAATTTTATCTCATCCTTTAACGAGCTTCGACGCCTCTTTCTCTCCCATTTCTATGACGGAGGAATGGACATGACTATGTCCTCCCTTATGGACATCACTCAAGGGAAAAATGAGTCGGTACGCGACTATATAGAGCGCTTCCGACATGCAGCATTGAAGCTACCTCCTAGTACTCCTGAGATTGTGCTAATGGACACCTGCAAAAAGAACCTACTACCAGCAGTGAAACTCTGGACAGGCCCCGGTCAGTTCGAGGAGTGGACGACATTCATCATAAGCGCTGACACCACGGAGAAGAACGCGAGGGGAGCCCATATGTTGGGTATATAGATCCCCAACGTTAATGACAGGAAAAAGCGTCCATTCAACAATAACAACAACAACAACAACAACGGCCGTGATGGCAAAGGGAAGTAGGCCCTTACCGTTAACGTGTCTAATGGCTCGCCGCTATCCACTCATAAGCTGACGGAAGCACCAAAACCGAAGAATGCCTACTACTTCAATGACGATGATGTCATCGAGATCTTCAATGTACTGATGAAGGGCAACAAACTCTGACTGTCCAATATCAGACGTCTTGAGGAGGCGGACAAAGTCGATGATCTAAAATATTGTCTCTACCATCGATATATCCACTATCCAACGCGAGACTACTACGTCTTGAAACCACCTATCCAGCAATTGATCAATGACAAATCTCTCGCCCTCGATTTTGAGGACCAAACGATCACTGCCAACATGGTGTCCCACCAATTCGATAAATTTCCAGTGACGAAATCCAAAGATGGTGTCGTCCTGATCCCTATGGCGACAATAGAGGTCGTCAACCTCCCACCAGCTCGCGACCAAGCAGCACGGTTGGTGCCACTTATAATGCCACTAGGCAAAGTCATGTGGGTTGACCCAATTCTCGCTGAAGACTTGACACAACCGGCAGTACCTCTTACCGCCAAGTCTAAAGGGAGGAGGCCTAAATCCTGTCAAATAGTGCCCCCCCAATCGATGAAGCCTTGGCAGTTGTGACTACGTTAGGACATACCTACTTGCACAACTACATTCCGTCCCCAGAGGATGATGCGCCTCTAATCGCTACGTCTACCACACCGGTGGAACCCGACGCAGGCCCATCCAAACCACCCGCGGCCGACAAGCAAAACCAAAAGAAGACTTTCTTTGACAAGTCTCTAAGAAAAGACGCAGTACCTAGAAAAATGCTACAATTTTGACATATTGGCACAGCTTGCCAATACACCAGTGAGGTTGTCACTCTTCGAGCTCATTAGTCTTTCCAAAGTGACCCGAGAAGCTCTCAGTGAAGCATTACAGCACGCCGACTCCTACTTGTCTCAAATCAAGAAGTCAGCCGAGGAACCTGCTGCGTGTCCCCATTACCACAACGTGGTGGAAAGTATTCCAAATATCACGTTCTCTCAACAAGACATGCTATTTAAAAAACAACAAGCACGATCGTCCTCTGTACTATATAGGGTATAATAGGACAATCAAGGTGGATCGGATGCACATCGACCTGGGTTCGTCCTTCAGGATCATCCCAAGAAGCCTTCTATAGACCTTAGGAATTCTAATGCATCGATTGGCTACTACCAACATAACCATAAGCGGCTTCAATACAGGAAGGAGCTACCGTCTGGGCAAGATTCGCTTGAAGTGTCAGATAGGCGATCTGTGAACAGAGGTGGCTTGCTACGTTATTGATGTAGAAGTATCATATAACGTCTTGCTGGGGCGTCCCTGGATAAATGAATACATGATCGTCCCATCAACTCTGCATCAGTGCCTGAAATATGTTGACAGCGAAGGAGTATTTTTGGAAAAAATTTGCTGATATACATCCTTTCAATGGGATTAAGGCTTACTACTCCGACTCGGTCTTGTACAAACGGATCCATCAGGAGAAAACAGATAATGACCCTGACGACAAAGCTGAAACAGATATAGTACCTGAGGAACCGCTAAGGGTCTGCCTTAAAGGGCATGCCCCCGACACAACCGCTCCCCTCATAGTTAAACTTCACAAGAAGATGCCAAAACCTCTGGTAGTTCACCTTCGAAGACCGGGCCAACCGCTGAGGGACGATCCAGCTACCGTAAGTACCTCCGAGCCCCTGGTGGTAAAGCTCTGCAAAAAGGCCCCAAAAGCACCGTCGACACTAGTAGTGGATGCCGTGAGAGAAGAGCTTGAAGACTATGTTGTTGCTCGTATTGATGCCACGTCGCTTGACGATGTAATCCCAAATGAGGAAATACCATATTTTCTTAATAAATGGCTATTTTGGAATTATGCTTATGTGGCACATATGAGTATCATGTACTATTTAGAGTACGGCCAAGGTTTACAACTGCATATGCAAGTGACTACCGCTTACGCAGTAAACCAGATTCTCTCATGTCAAGACACCTACTTCATAATTCCAGCAAGGAAGAGGGGTAAAAAAATCATCATCTTCAGGAGGGCAGAAGGTCGCCGATGCTTCCTCACAAAAGAACCATAATCCGATAGCGATAAAATATAGCTCTACTGCTACAGATCACAAGCCAAGCGCATCATCCAGAAGATGGGATACAACCTGAAATACGATAAGGGCTTAAACTGCGGGAAAGGACGACGTTTGTCTCTACGTCACTTTGCCCCCACAGGCAAGTCTGAGATGTACTATCTGTGAACCAGCCATGGTTTGGGGTATGTAACACCTCCAACAACTCCAGAAAGCTCAGAAGCCGAGGCCAAGATGTAATCTCAGTCCATAGAGTCTTCCTCTTGGGACTCAGATATAAGTATCGGGGACGTATTCAAGAAAACATTATCTATCAAAATGATATCACTAGATCAAGTTGAAGATGATGATTAAACACTCAAATTCTTCGAAGTTGAACCTTGGGTTCAAAAGCTAGAATCCCAGTGGGTGCTTCGTTTCGAACAACGAGAACCTCCCACCGAAGACACGGTAGTGCAAGTTGACTTAGGTGACGAATCCTTTCCCAAACCCATATTCATCAGCAATAGTCTATCCGACGAAGATCGTGAATCCATTGTGCATCTCATAAGGGAATACATTGATGTCTTTGCTTGGAGCTATGAAGATATGTCGGGTTTGGTCCCTTAAATTGCTATGCACAAGCTCAATATCCTGTCGAATGCTAAGCCAGTGAAGCAACAGCAACGACGATTCCGGCCAGACGTCATGGGTACAATCAAAGTTGGAGTGAATAAGCTGATAGCAATTATAACGCCCTAGTCCCAAAATATGTAGAACCAGACACGTGGTAATGACCAACTGTACAACTCCGTAGGGCTTTCCTATTTAATGGACCCGACGAAGTATATTTACGCTATCCACGACCAAGTGATCAAGCTAAATATCTATATCTATCATCCAACAACTATCTATATCTCAATCTATATGACAGGAATAAAATAAAGATAAATATGACTACCAGTCTGCAGCCTAATAATCATACTTTCTGAATAGACTCAAATAAAATAATATGAGTCTACAGAATCCAAGTAGATACAAATGACAGAATGAAGCGTATATACCACTTAAGGATATTACCTGTAAGGAAATGAGCACTCATCAACCATCTAACGAAAGATCTCTATGTCCAACTCAGATTACCTAGCAAGGAACCAGGTCCTCAGAGGGACATAACAAGATACAAAAAGTATATGTCGAATATAAATACTGAATAAAATAAATGGGTATAAACTATCCATCTAAGTGGATGAAATTCGAGGACAACTTGTGTACGTATGGGTAGGTGTAGGTATAACAGCCGTAACGTTCATCGAACGCCAAAGGAAATCTACAAATATAACAGCTATAACATTCATAAAATGCGGCGCCTATAAATTTTATCAGCCGTAATATTCATCGACGCTAGTGGGAATCTTTATAAGGATCATCAGTTCCCATAGCTCATTTAAACACTACGGTTACCAATATGTTTGTTCCATACGTCTACTAATTGTCCTCCCGGTCCAATGTAAATGTACAAGTCGACTACACGACGTGAACACTTCGTAAATATCATGCCAGGTCAAGTAAACTAGAACATTCATGACTACGCAATATACAGTCACGCACGTCGCACGCACCGATAGCTAGTCGAGTACGCCAACTTGCATCAAGAATATTATATGGTGCCATAAAAAATATGTGACGTGGTCTTGGAAGATATTCAAATACCTCCACAACATTGGGTAAGTCTACTAATGCCTAAGTCAATATACTAGACTACTCATCGACGCATTCGTCGATTGCATCCGAGGCATTCTCAGACGCTCACAGTTATACAATATTCGGATTATAGAACAGATGAAAAATGATAACTGAATTTCAACAGTATAATAGATATGTCACAAAGTATGTCATTAACATTGGTATTCACTAAGCGTAAAATTGTCAACTAACCAAGGGTTGTTTTACCTATGCAAACATGAATACATAGTCATTAACATTAGGTCAAGTTAGACTTTTCATCCTCACATATTCTATGGTTCAAGTATGCACATTTATGTGACTAAGCATAACCCTCTAGCAACTACAAATGACAAATGCACAACTGAAAATCAAATCTGAATTTGTGAGCTAAACATGGCATAAACCTCATTCTAAACTTGTGTTTGTCATCTAAAAAGTGTGCATACAGTACCTTAACTAGTGTACAACCATAGCATGAAAATTTCTACTCTCTAACATGATGTTTACATTCAACATTTCTAGCTAACACAAAATCTAGACAAGGTGCACTACTAGTTGCACAACTATTCTCCAAGTCTCAATCATGCATTAAATATGTATATAACACCTAAAACACATTTATATATTCTAGAATTAAATATTAAATTGAGTAAATTACAAGTTTAAACAAGTGTTATTAGAGTTTTGGTCATGGCAAAGTGATACTAACTAATAGATGTGTATATATACATTTAATGTTTTGTCATGAAGAAGTAGTAGGTGGTCTTGGTATATTATCATGAAAACTATGAACTAGAAAGTTGAAGAACATGAAGGAGGACATGAAGTACATGTAGAGAGGGTTGAGGAGGAATAGTTTTAGCACTTACTAAAGTGAAATGGGGGGTTTAATGGACTATGTGCACTGCTTTACCAAATATGTACCTATTTGGACTGTTGGTGTTGTAGCTGCTGTTGCGGCTTCTCCAAGTGTTCCTAGATCATGTGGTGCCTAGTGAAGGTAGGGAGGAGGTATAGGATGAAGCTAAGAATTTTTTTGAGGTGGTTTTGGTGCTGGAAATGGTGGTGAAGAGGTGGTGAAGTAGGGACAACACTGGCGGGTTCCAGTAGGAGCAATCCTATTGTGGGGTGTGTTTGATGGGGTTGTTGACTAGTTAGGGGCTGAGTTGTAAAGGAGAAATGTATAGGAGAGGTAGGGGAAGGAGTTATGGTGGCTTTGGTGGTGGTGAAATGGGTTTGGTGGTGGCAGTAGGGTCAAATAGGGGGTATTGCTGTATTCGGATTCAGTCTGACCACTTCTGATGGAGGGGCTATTTTGAGGGAGTTGTGGGATTGTTTGTGGAAGGTTTGTGAAGAATAAAGGTAGGGGAGAGGGAGAGGAAGGAGTGTGGTTAGTTTGAGAGAAACAAACTAAGTGCTGAGAGAGTTATGGCCTGATAGTTGGGGACTAGCTGTTGGCGGGTTCAGCTGGAGTGGTTCTTGTTGTAGGCTGGAATATAGAGGGTTATGAGGGGAATTGGGGGATGGAGTATGAAGAGAAAGTGTAGAGGAGAGGTAGAAGATGAAGTGTAGGAAGTTTCAAGTATGGAAAAGATGTGGAGAGGGTGTTATGGCCAGCCAAGTGAGGAAAGATGAGGGGTTGTGTAAATGTGTTTAATGTTGAGGGGTTATGGATGTTTTGGAAGAGGAATAGGTAGAGGGGATTGGGGAGTTTGGAAGAGGAATAGGTAGAGAGGGTTGGTTGCCCTCTAAGGTGTTTAATGACACTTGGTTTCAACACTAAAGGATGAAAATGTGGGGTGTAAAGTTGGGTCAATTCTAGAGAGGGTGTGGCTGAATTTAACTTCTAAAGGGGTTAAATATAAAATTTTGAGTGGGAAAACTTGATGTTTGGTGTTTTTAGAGGCGAAATGATGTATGGTGTTTAGCCTGAACCATGTGGAGGTGTGTGATAGTTTGGGTTAGGTGTTTGGACTAGTTTTGACTAGGTTAAGTCGGTTGCTCATTAGGACTAGAAATTGTGTCATTGAGATTGTCATTGAGTTGAAAGTATGTAGAAGTCCATTTGGGTGTGACGGAAGTGTCATCGATGTTTTAGGCTTAGTGTAGGTCATGGTCATATAGTTGGTTGTAAGGAATGTGTCGAAGTTGTATATTCAATTTCAAATGGAATGGATATAAGTGCACACTTAGGTTCAACATGGAAATTGTGTGACGAATGTTGTACGATTAAAATAGATCACAAGTGTGTGTGTTTGTAAGTGACACAAAGGTCATGATTGAAGATTGTCTTGTTTAGGTCAAGGGTATAATATTTGTTGGAAGACAAAGGCTAGTGTAGTGTTCCAAGTATTGAAGCAACGGTAAGGTGCACCAAGTGTAATAAAAATAAATAGTTTATAATAAACTCAAATTCTTAATCCAAATTATTTCTAAATCAATCCATAATCTCTCACTAAGCTAAGTACCCCAACCCAATTTTAAGTATACAAGATTTTTGCCCTTGGACTTTATAATTGTATTCGTTCAGTCCCCTCCATATCGTTATCATTGTTTCTCATCTCCCACTATTTCAGAGAGAGAGAAGTTCGTGCATGGTGATTGTCTCCAGAAGCAGATCCTCATCTAGGCGGAAGAAGGCATGCTCGAGATAATTTTCTTGAGAAGATGGTTACCTATAGTAGAGGAGGTTAAATGGTTCTTTCTTAATGTTAGAGATAGTGTAGATTATTGGCATAAGAATTGGACCTAGAAGTAGAGGCCTAGAACAAAATCTTACCCTTACTTAAGGAAGTAGTGATTTGGAAGTATTAGAAGTTAGAAAGATAGCTTTTTCTAATGCTTTGGAATACTCTATGGAATACATAGCTAGATGCTAGGCGTGCAGACGCAACAGCAGCCATTGCACAACGCTGTAGCAATTCAGCGCAGCAGCAACAGCACGGTGCAGCGGTGCAGCAGCAGCCGCGCGGTGCAGCAGTGCACGCAGCAGCGGAGCTGCAGCAGCAGTGCAAGGAGCAGCGAGCAACAACAGCTCAATCATGAGCAACAGCGAGCTGCAGCAGCGCATGGATGCAGCAGCTATCAACAGCAACAACAACAAGTTCAAGGAAGCAGCAGGGTGTTTCAGCAAGGAGAGGCAGGCCAGGGGTTCAGTTAGTTAGGAATGAGTTCCTCTAGTTAAGAGAGGTTGGGTAGTTGGTTCATTAATAGTTAGTGTGTTACCTTGTCATTTAGTTACACCTATATATATATATACATACTGTTAAGATAATAGATATAGTATATATGTATATATTTTACTAGTTAGTCATATTACTATCTAGGTAGTTATATATACATGTTATCTAATAGTTATATATATACATACTAGTTAGAATATTAACTATATGTATATATGTATATAAGTTAATGGTAAGTTAGTATATAGTATTGTATATATATGTTGTTAGTATTAGGTAATTAGTAGTATGTAATAGTTTAGTTATGTTAAGTTTATTGCTAGTGTTTTGGTATGTTAGTTATAGTTTAGTCTTGGTAGTTAGTTAGCTATATATATTAGGATTTGAGTTTCCTTGTGATACCAAGGTAATGTCAAGGTATTGGTCAATACTCAAGGTATTGGGTTTGAGTATCAAGATGGGTGTGTAGGTAGTGAGATACGCATTGGTTCAAAGCCAAGGTATCATCTTTGCATTAGTTAGCGTAGCTACTATATGTATTGTCTTGTATATATATATATATATATATATATATATATATATATATATATATATATATATATATATATATTAGTATTTTTACATCTAAAAACATTAGTATTTTTACATCTAAAAACTTGCGTATCCTATGATACGGTATTTTGTGTGTATCTTAAAATTTTAGCTTAGCTAGTGTGGCCTAGTTTCATAGTGTATGAACCCAATATCCTAGAGATAGACTCATATAATTTAGAAATAGCTAGTTTGACCAAGTTTGACTAGTTTGGCATAGAATTGACCTAGTTTGACTGCTTTGACTTAGAAATGGCTTTATGACCTAGAAATTGACTAGTTTAACTTAATTTTATTCCAACACCTTGTAATAATGTAATATTCCATATATAGGTCTGTGTGACACCAGTTCGGACACAGTATGACATTCATTACTAAAGATCACAGGCGAGTACATTCTCTGATAGTTTCTATTATTTGATAATTACTATAATGCAAGTATTTAGAAATATTTTACATAACTCTTGACACATTGGTACACGGACTAGTATACACATGGATCAGTCATGGGATATTATATATTGTTTCATTGTTCCTCGTGTTCTCATATGATTAAATAGACAATGTTTAATATTAGATAACGTTCAATGTTCAATGTTCAAAGTTCAAGGTTTAATGTTTACAATGCATTGAGTATCTTGCATCGTAACGTGTCATGGTTGGATCCATTGTACTAGTCAGGGGAAAGAGGAAGTGTTAGCTAGATATGTGATCAAATCCTAGATAATGTTCAATGTTTAACTTAGACAATATTTATCTAACGTTAAAGTAGACAATGTTCACCCAAGCCGATCACATATCTAACTAGTATTTCAATCACTTAGTATGGTTACAGTTTTTTACCATATTCTAGTTCATTGTCTCATTCTATTATCTTGTTCTATTTTATCGTAATCATTGTATACCATATTGCTCTTAGATTGTATAGTTATGTTAGACTTCCTTGATATCTTATCGTGCTATAGAATTATGATTGAGTATTGTGTTTAATTAAGTTTATTACTCGCTTCTTGGAGTTGAGAACAATTTGGAGGATTATGCATTATTGTGAGATAATTAGATAGTATAGTGACCAAGACAGCATTCTACCGCCGATGCTACGGTGTAGGCTGGACGTACCCACGTACTCGTGTCCCTTCACCGGGTATAGGTCATGACACATTTTTAGTTGTCACTACCCAATTCTAGAAAATAGGATTTTTTTTTATTTTTTATTGGTAAATTGTGTATTGTTTATAATTAATTATATTTATATTTAATTGATGGTTGTATTATTTTTCTATTGATTGTTTTAGGGTTTTGGCTAGTCTGGACCCATGTCAGACCCTAGTGGACCCATGTCCGACCCAACCCACACCATTGTGAGACTTATTTTTTGGTTTAGAATATTTATTATATTTTTAGTAGGTTAGTTGGAGAAATTGGGAGTTAGTTTGAGTGCTTTTGGAACCCCAAACCCAAAACCCAATTTGCATGACCATAGGAGAGGGTGTTTTAGTCATTTGGATTAAGGAAACCCCTTTAATTACACTTGGCCGGCCCTATTTGTACCCGCACACAGTAGCCCCCTTTCCCCTATTCTTCTTCTTCTTCTTCTTCTTCTTCTTCATTTCTTCTTCTTCTTCTTCTTCTTCTCTATTCTCCACTCTTTCTTCTTCTTTCCTTCTTCCAACTTCAAGTAAGTACTCTATTTCTCCTCTTTCTTCTTCTATTCTTCATGGATGTGAACCATAACCCTATACTTTTTCCTAACCTAGGTGTGTAGAGCCTAGACTTAGTGTGGAGGCTGTAGTGCCCCGCTCCGGGTAGGCACTATGTAGAAGTGATATCGCCTTGTTTGCTCGAATGAAAATCTTCTCGGAGAGTTCCCGACCGATTAATCAATGTGAGTGGGCATAACTGCATTATCTGATTCTCGCATGCCTTAATAATGAATCTGAGTTTTTGAATGCTTGTTGCTAAAGAAGATTGTTTCATAAGAAGAATGATAGAACCGACTCAGTATGCTAATAAAAGAACTCACATAGCTTGTCATTGAAATGAATCTGCTTGCTTACCTAATAAGAGAACTGGAAATGCTTGTCTGAAATGAGATAGAACCTTGCCATGCTAATAACAAAGAGAAAGAGGATTGCTTGCACTTATTCTTGATATCGTATGCTAAACTGGAATACTTGAATGCTTGTCCACAAGAGATAGAATTTGCATGCTAGAGTTATAAGAACTGTTCTTGCTTGTTACTTGTTTAATGAGTTAGCTTTGCTTGAACATGCTTCATTGATTGCTTGTTATGAGATGGAACTTGGTGAATGGCGTAAACTTGTGATCTAGACTAATAGTCCACCCTGAGGCTTAAAAACCTTACTTACCGGGGGGGGGGGTGTGGCTATTAGGAAAAGTGTATTAAGAGAGTGAGCTTCGGCTATCTGGACTTGATAGATGTGTTTGCTTGCTTGTTCTGGATTATGTGCATAATCTTGTATTGATAGGAGCTTGCATTCTCGCATTTGGTCAGGACAACTTGTGCACACGGTCATCTCTCGGGCGTTCCTGGGGTACTGGGATCGTCCGGCCTAGGAGAGATCTAGATACCCTGAGGCTTGAACGTCCTTACTGGTAGACCCGTCTATTAGTGAGATGGGCTTGTATGTCCCAACTGCTAATCCCGTTGAGGGGACCATCATATAGTTAGGGCGCATGCTAGGCTAGCCTTCTTGCATACCTAACTGTTTGATGTAGGAACGAACATGAAACTAGAGAACTGTATACATTATGTTACGCAAATTGTTGCTAACTTGTGTGTCTGCCGCAGGGATAACCATTCGGCCGTGGGTAAGAAATATTATGAGTTTATCTATAGCCTGCTTGATCATTCAGTATGCATCGTGTTTTATCTGATAGTGCTTCCTGCATTTGCATCGGTTGGACAATGGCTATTAGTGCAGAGCTGAACCTTGGTCACAGCTGCTAATAGTACTAGTATGTGAGTCATTGGATAGCTGGATTACCGCTGCCAATCCTGAGTTTCTCGGGGACCGAAATCATATAGATGTGTTGCCTTAATTGCTTGAGAGTATGATAGTCCACTTGATATGCTTGCCTTGATTCGATATGATCAGTCTGCTAGATAAGCTTTGCCCCAAAGAGTTAGATTGATTACACAATACATGCTGCGCACTACACGATGAGAACACTGTCCCTTATAGTTGCTTGAATGCTTGAGTATCGAATATGCAAAAGTGGTTCCCAACTTGTGTTTTCAAAAAGATGTAATCTGACTAGTTCTGAGCTGCATGAAAAGAACTTAGGTAAAACTAGCAAAATCACTAGTAATGCAATGTTTTGCCACAAGTTTACTTAGTGTGGGTTTCAGGGGGTGTAGCTTTTGTTCAGTTGTTTATGCTCACCATTACTTGTATAAAGTGCTGACCCACCAACAGTTTGCTTGTTCTCAGGTGCCTGTTCGTCCGAGTAAGCGATAGCCGTGCCTCATCCCAAGGAACCGAAAATCTGGAGTCGATGCCTTGAGCTGCATCGAGCTGTTCCTGCTTTGAGCTGCTTTTGTATAGAGGGACATAATGTATGGAACGGTGTCATTGTAATCGAGAGACAGAGTGCCTGAGCAAATTGTAACCTCGGCCATGCGCCGCTTGTAACACTTGTGAATATCAATAAAAGAGCTTGTTTTGCATATGCCATTGTGTTCTTTACTTTTCTGCAATATGTGTGCCGCTGCTTCAGTATGAAATAGCTTACTTGCCATTGTATCAAAGCTTTGGCCTTGTGCAAGCGCACTTTAGGCTTGCACGACATCACGCCCGTGCGAGGGCGATTGGTTCCGTAGGGACCAGAGCGAGGACAAACGGACCTGCGTGATCGGGGCGTGACAGAGGCTAGGTTTGGAGGCTTGGAGGCTTGAGGGTGGTGATTTCAAGGGTTTTGGAGACTTTGGCCTTGGGATTCCAACTTCCAAGAGGTAAACCCTAACTTTCTTCTTAGTGGTTGCTCTTATATAGCGTAATTAGTAGTTTAGAACCTTCCTAGACCCTAAGGCTACCCGTGGGAGAAAGTTGGAACAAGTTTGGTTGTGTTTGGAGACTTTGACATTAGGTTTTGTGTCAATTTGGGTGAAATCCGAGATTGGCCCAATTTTGGGTGATGCCCTAGGTTAGGCGAACTAGGTAGACGTTGTAGGGTGTCTTGAGGGTTAGTGCGTGTCTCCGTTCGGACACGTGAAGTAGTGTGGCGGAGAAAGGAGCGTTTCGGGAATTTTCGGGGTTTTCGTCGTCGCCGGTTCTCTGTGCGTGCGCATTTTTGCCACGGGCCTAGAATCGACGAGTTAGCATTTTTTCTAGGATATAGACATCGATTAGAACCCGTGGGTAAATTTTGGGCCGATTTCGAGTAGGTTTGGTGTGCGTTTCAGCAGGTTTTGCGAACCGCACATCGCGTGTTCGTCGAAATGACCGAACAGCCATTTCGACTTGGTTCCTTAGTTTCGGGCTTGTGCGCGCGTTGGGTTAGCTTCGGTGAGTGTGTGCTAGAGTTCTCGGGTTATATTATATATATATATATATGTGTTTGTGCGTGTAGGGGTGGTTGTGCGCGTGTTGTGTTGTGTGCTGTGTTGTGTTTGTGTTTGTGTCTATATATATATATATATATATATATATATATATATATATATGTATGTATGTATGTATGTGTGTCTCTATATATATATATTTATAGATATGTGTTGTATGTATATATATATGTGTGTATATACATATATTTGTATAGGTGTATATGTATATAAGTGAGTGCTTGTGTATATATATATATATGTATATGTATGAGTGTGCGTGTGTGTGTATATGTATATATATATATATATATATATATATATATATATATATATATATATATCTGTGTGTATGTGTATATATATATATATGTAGTGTGTATATAAATATATACATGTGTGTTTGTTTAGATGTGTGAATATGTGTGTGTACTTATATATACATAAGTGTTAGTTGTGTGTATATATATATATATATATGTTGATATATATATAGATATATGTGTGTGCGTGTTTGTGTGTGTCTGTGTGCTTGCTGGTGTGTCGAGGGGGGCAGTGTGCAGAGTGCCAGTAGAGGCAGCAGCAGCTGCAAGCAGCAGCAGCAGCAACTGCAAGCAGCAGCAGCAGAAGCTGCCAGCAGCAGCAGCAGCAGCATTGCCAGCAGCAGCAGCTCGGCGAGGCTTTGCAAGCGCAGCACGTTGCACTAGCCGCTAGTAGCAAGGGGGAGGGAGCTATGTGATAGATAGATTGATAGATAGATAGATTAATAGATGGATAGATAGATTGATAGATAGATAGATAGATAGATAGATAGATAGATAGATTGATAGATAAATTGATAAATAGATAGATAGATAGATAGATAGTTATATCTATCTATATGTATAGATATATATACATATAGCTAGATAGAGGTGTAAATACTAGATATAGATATATATATATGAGAGTGGGTATGGGTATATGTATTTGTGTGTGTGGATATATATATATATATATATATATATATATATATATATATATATATATATTCTACTATATAATGCCAAAACTAGGTTTCACCGTGAAAAATTTTTGTTCCAAAAATACCCTTCAACATATTTAGTAATTAAAAAGAATACCTACAATAAATTCCACTGACAACCATTTAAGAGATGCAATAACGACAACCATTTACGAAAATCAAAGGGTTCATGCTACTTGCTAAGTCTTTTAAATTGTTACCAAAGAATTCGAAGGGTTGAACCATTAACCTATATAATTAAAAGCAGTAGAAATAAACTAACTCATCAACATCATTCACTCCAATATACGTGCAAAGTACGTGCATATATATATATATATATATATATATATATATATATATATATATATATATATATATATATATATATATATATTCTAGCCTAGATAATTACCTAGGTGTATATCCATATTCTTAGATAGTTAACTAGAGGGGTAGTTAGAGGGGTATTGGAGGATATGTCAATACCTTGAGATATCAAGGTATCTCAATACCTTGAGATATCAAGGTATCTCAATACCTTGAGATATCCAAGGTATTGAGTTTCTGTCACTACCACATTTTCTAGGAAAGGGTATTTTGGTAATTTCCTATTTAAATAAATATTGTGCATGGTAAATAATTTTTGTTGTATTATTTAATTATTGTTGGATGTTATTAAATTATTTTGGACTTATTTTAGTGGACCCAACTAGTTTAGTTTGGACCCATGGACCAACATGAATTAATTAGTTAGACTTGGCCCATTTAGGAAGCCCATAGTTAAGGAGATGGATTAAATTAATTAAATGATTAGACTAGAAGCTTCCTTCCTTAATTATTTCTTCATGAGAGGCCCCAAGGGGTACATTGGACATTTTACAATTGCTTGGGGGAGGGGCTATGGCCGGCCTATTAAAGAGGGGGGAAATTTCTCTCCTCTCATCTCATTCCAAATCTATATCTAGAATTCTCCCACTACCAAATTCCCTCCATTCCCAATCCAATTCCCTACCAAATTCATTTCAAATTCTTCCCAATTCACCATTAGAGAAGGAGGAAGCAAGGATCTAGAAGAAGGAAGCAAGGATCTACAAAGAGGAGCAAGGATCTACAATTTGGAAGCAAGTTCATCTCAATTGGAGGTTTCATTGGGAATCCATCTCCCAATAGGTATAATTCAGATTTTTCCATTTAAATAGCTTCTAAATCTGGGATTTAATCATGTAAAATCAACCTATATGTATGTAGTACCCATAGGACTTTGTTTTGTGTTCATAGGAGACCCATGGAGAAAGTTATGGTACTTTTTGTGTCAATTTTGTTGGAATTCCGAATTTATATTTTGTTGTGTGTGTCAATTGATCCTATAGATTAATTGAACATGAGATTTGTGTTTGAGGCTAGTGTCGTGTCCATATTGGGATACTTGTGGTTCGTATCCCAACTATTTGGTGATACGTGTCATTTGGGGGTTTTCCTCCGACACGGGGCTTTGAACATGTCGTATTTTGACACGGACACATAGATCTACTTTTGACACTTTGAATTTTTCATAAATATTATTTGTGATTTGTTTGTGTCCTTCGGGGTGCATTTGGTTGTGTGTTGGACTCGTGTCGCATGCGTATCCTAGATCTAGTGGGATACGGTGAGATACTCTCCAATTTAATGTGTTTATGTAAAGATCTAATTATGTATGGTTTAAATTCTTCATTTAAAATTAGTAAATATATATAGATATTATATATTTATTTTGTGTATTTATTATGGTAATTATTGTAGCATGGATCTATATTTTGTGTGTGCAAATAGTGTACAATATAATATGTAGCTTGCATGAAATATATATGTACTACTTGTTAATAATATATTTTGTACATAAAATATTTTATAAAATATATTTGTATGTTTAATTGTGTAAATGTATTATTATAATTATTATGTACTTTTGTATATTAATGTATATATTTTAGATGTGCTTCTAAGCCATGTTAAAATATGTACATTAATACTTGGTTGTGTATTATAACTTTTAAATATTTGTTTATATGTATAAGGTTATATATACATAAGTATTTATTTATAGTATTTATTTATTTATTGTTTTATATATTTAATATATTGATTTATATATATATTATATATATAGTATATATATATTAAATGTTTTAGCGACAGCATCTATTTATGACAGATTCTGTCATTAATAGCCTCGGGCAGCAGCAGCAGCCGCTGAAGCCATTAATGACAGATTCTGTCATTAAAAGCACAGCAGCGGCGGCGGGTTTTGAGCGGCAGTTTAATGACGGTCTTCTGTGACAGTTATTAACTGTCACTATTTAAGTGGCAGTGGATTTTAATTCACAGGGGTTTCTGCGACAGTTTTACAGTGACAGTCAAGACTGTCACTATAGGCTGTTTAATTTCAATTTTATTATTTAACTCCCTGTTTTCAGTGACGCTTTGGCAGTTTTTATTTATATTATATATATTATTGTTATATATATATATGTATATATATATATATATGTGTTTGGTGAGGTATAATAATTATTATAATATAGTATTTTAATTGTATGAATATTGGTTTGCATATATATTATTTATGATATATATTATTTGTATTATTAATATACTTTGTGTAAGATTGTTTTGGAATCTATTTGATTCCTAAATTATTGTAGTTTATCTCTATATTATTTTATAGATTTCTTGTGAGGTTGACCTTGGTTTGACTTTAGTTGACTTTAGAGTTGACCATAGTTGACTTTTGACTTAGAATTTATTTATTGACCTAGGAGTTGACTAGTTTGACTTGTTCTCTTTCCGGGACCTTGTATTAATGTGGTATTCCATATCTAGGTCTTCCAGGCACCGAGTCAGACATTTGTGAGACTGTTCATTGGACTTCAGGCGAGTACATTCTCTGATAGTTTCTCATTTATGATATCCTCTATGTTCGTTGTATCTAGTGTAGATATACATGTTTCTCTCGACACTATGGTTACACGGATTGGTATATCCGGATCTCGTCATGAGATGTTATTCCTTGGTATATGGTGTATATGGTGCAAGTATTGTTTCATTGGTTATCTTGTGCATGTACAGACACCGATTCTCGGGGAGACTAGCTATCTTCTTGGGGAATCTCGTGCCATAACGTACCGTGGTTGGATCTATTATACCAGTCGGGGGTGGGGAGTATTTTAGTGTAGATATGTGATCATACCCTCCTTGTGCATGTCTTGTTTCTTGTGTGTTGATCATACACCGCACGTATGATTAACCAGGCCATTATACTCTTGTGCAAGTTCCCAAGCCGATCACATGTTAAAGCTAGTACTCACACACTTAGTCATTAGTATTCTTGTTCCATCAGCATATTGTTCATTATTGTATTTCTTTCCAGTATTTCCTTATTGTCTCTACATTCTTGTCTCTATTTATGCATCTTGTTTATCCACAGCTATTTACTGTTACATAGTTTTTATCATTGTTTGAGAACTGCTGTTAGGGTTGTACTCTGCTCCTTTCCTGACTGGATATATTTTTCCAGATGATACTGAGGAGTACCCTACCTATTATGGACCCCAGGATGTTGTGGGTTTAGATTCTGAGACCCTGGCTCAAGAGGGACTTATCCCAACTGAGACAGTTGACCCTGGAGTTGTAGCTTTATAGTTTTGTAGTATTCTTTGTACTGGATTTGTCTCCAGCTTATTTCTGTTCTTTCTTCAGACTCATTGATGTATTATTTTAGACTCATGAGTTGTATTGTGACTATTCATTTCTTATCTGATTCGTGTTCATTCTATCTTAGTTCTGTGATTGAGTATTCTATCATTATTGGTGGTTCATTATATTAGATAGACTTTCTAGACAGCGTTCTACCGCCGATTCTGCGGCGTAGGCTGGGCGTTGTTTCCGACTAGTACCCTTACACCGGGTGCGAGTCGTGACACGTTTTTGGTGGTGGCCCATGCAGGTCTAGCTTCACAAAGTATGTGATGTCGTGGTAGTGCGACAATTTAGTTGTACTACTGCGAGCCTGCGATAGGATATAGGATATAGGCTGAGATACTCAATCACATCTAGGAAAATTCTTTTGATTCAACTATTCTCTTTTGACGTTGATACTTGATCTCTTAAACTGTCCTTTCCTTGAATATCTTACATCTTGTGCCATATTGATTCTTTCTTTCGCTTTGTCTCAGGATGCCGCCTAAGACTAGATCACAGCAAGGGAGAGCAGTTTCTGAGAGGTCTGCGACATCCCGAGGGCCTGCACCAGTCACTTCTCCGGTGATTGGAGTGTCAGCTGCTTTCGGAGGTCCACCACCTACTCAGAGGACTGTGCCAGCTGTATCTGAGGGGCTTCCACCTCTACCTCCTGTGCCAGCAGAGGCGTCACAGATGTTTACTCTGTTTCGTGAGATGCTCGAGGCACAGAGGGCTCAGTCGGAGGCACATCAGAGGCAGACCGACGTTCTACGGCAGGGCATCGAGAGTGCTCATCAGCTTGCTCGTGCTGTAGTTGAGAGAGGAGTTCCGATCCAGCAACAGGTTGTTCCTCAAGTTGCTCAGCTTCGGCCAGGCAACATTCAGGACTTCAAGAAACTGGAGCCTAGGGTTTTCAAAGGGACGGAGGGCATCGTCTATGCTGATGATTGGCTCGAGGACATTGAGCGTCTTATGAGGGTGTCCCGTCTTTCTGAAGATCTGAAGGTTGAGGCGGTAGGACTTCAACTGTTCGACGTCGCTCGCACTTGGTTCAGGAATGAGCCGGTTCTAGTTGACGCAGGACAATCTTGGGAGGTATTCAGGGACCTTTTCAAGAAGAAGTTTTTCGCTCGGATAGACAGGCTTGACTTGGGGAGACAATTTGAGAGTCTCATTCAGGGAAGCATGTCTGTGGAGGAATACGCTGCAGAGTTCGGTAGGCTGAGCCGATTTGCAGAGTATCTGGTGAGGGAGCCGGAGGTTCGAGCTATTCGTTTCCGAGAGGGTCTAAACTGGGAGGTGAAGATTCTCATTCCGTCTTTTTATGAGACATACTCGGAGATACTTGCGGAGGCACGCAAGGTTGAGCGGGATCTGGGTTTGAAGACCAAGAGAGATCGTGATTCTTTTCTGGGGGCCAACGGCAGTGCAGTATCTGCCAAACATCCTCATTTCCAGTCCAGACCTTTCCAGCAGCCACAGCAGAACCAGACTCCAGCTAGAGCGCCTTTTCACCAGGCACCTCAGCAGCAGAGGCAGTTACAGCAAGCTCTATGCAACTTCTGCAAGAAGCCCGGCCACATCTGGGAAGTTTGCAGAAAGAGGCTAGGAGTTTGTTTGTATTGTGGTACTGAAGGGCATCAATTGAGGGAGTGTCCTCGTCGTGCAGTTCAGGGAGCAGCTCCAGCTCCGAGGGCACAGATGAGACCACCTGCAGCACAACCAAGGGGACCGCTTCCGACACAGCAGCAGCGTTTTGTCCAGCATCAGCAGCAGGGAGGTGCTCGGCAGGGACGAGCGTTTGCTATGACAGTCGAAGAGGAGGAACCCACCGGAGATGTCATCGCAGGTTCTATTCTTCTTGATTCCATTCCAGGTTTAGCTTTGTTTGATAGTGGTGCTTCCCATAGTTTTGTATCTGTTTCTTTTGCTCTAAAGCATGGTTTGGTAGCTGAGTCTTTGCTTAAGACTTGCAAGATCATGACCGGGGGAGGCATTATCCTGGTTAATGATATTTGCAAAGATCGGAGAGTTACTCTGGGAGGCCGGGAGTTGAGTGCGTGTCTACTTGTAATGCCACTTCCGAGCTACGACATTGTACTCGGGATGGATTGGTTGAGTAGGCACCGTGCTAGCATAGATTGTAGAGGAGGTAGAGTTTTGTTTGGTCCGCCAGGAGAGCCAGAGTTCGAGTTTGCTAGAGGAGCTGCGGAGCAGGGAGAAGGCATTATTTGTGGAGCTATGGTGGAAGACAAGGAGTTGCCGCATCCGTTGATAGCAGAATTCTTGGATGTGTTTCCTGAGGAATTATCAGGATTGCCGCCAGATCGAGATGTTGAATTTTCTATAGACTTGGTGCTAGGTGCAGAACCAATTTCGCAGCATGTCTATAGAGTAAACAACAGCGAGCTGGTCGAGTTGAAGAAGCAGGTGGACGAATTGCAGGATAAGGGGTTTATCAGATCGAGTTCTTCACCATGGGGAGCCCCGGTATTGTTTGTACCAAAGAAGGATGGATCGGTGCGCATGTGCATTGATTACAGAGCTTTGAATAATCTCACTATCAAGAATAAGTATCCTTTGCTACGGATTGATGATCTGTTTGATCAGTTGAGTGGTGCGAAGGTATTTTCTAAGATAGATTTGAGATCAGGCTACCATCAAGTGAAGGTGAAGCCGGAGGACATATCGAAGACTGCTTTTAGAACTCGGTATGGTCAGTTCGAGTTTATGGTGATGCCGTTTGGTTTGACTAATGCACCGGCGGTATTTATGAACTTGATGAACAAGGTGTTCCACCAGTACCTTGACAAGTTCGTGGTGGTGTTCATCGACGACATACTCATATACTCGAGGACACCGGAGGAGCATGAGGAGCATTTGAGGATTGTGTTGGATGTGCTGAGGAAGGAGAAATTGTATGGAAAGTTATCCAAATGTGAGTTTTTCTTGGACAAGGTGGAATTCTTGGGGCATGTTGTGACTGGTGATGGTATTTCAGTGGATCCGAAGAAGATTTCAGCAGTGGAATCTTGGAAGACTCCGAGTTCGGTAGCAGAGATCAGGAGTTTCTTGGGATTGGCAGGCTACTACAGAAAGTTTGTGCAAGATTTTTCGAGGATTGCCGAGCCGATGACCAGACTCACAAGGAAGGATGTAGAGTTTGTTTGGACGGAAGATTGCCAGGCCGCTTTTGAGGAGTTGAAGAAGAGGTTGACGTCTGCTCCTATTTTGACATTGCCATCAGGGTCCGGAGGTTTCACTATTTATAGTGATGCATCGGGAAAGGGTTTAGGTTGTGTTCTTCAGCAGCATGGGAAAGTGATTGCCTATGCATCCAGGCAATTGCGTCCTCATGAAAAGAACTATCCTACCCATGATTTGGAGTTGGCAGCTGTCATATTCGCCCTGAAGTTGTGGAAACATTATTTGTACGAAGAGCGTGTGGAGATCTTCACGGACCACAAAAGCTTGAAGTACATTTTCACGCAGAAGGAGTTGAACATGAGGCAGCGTCGGTGGTTGGAACTGATGAAGGATTTTGATATCTCTTTGCAATATCATCCTGGGAAGGCCAATGTAGTTGCCGATGCTTTGAGCAGGTATCCGGTAGCTATGTTCTTGATGCAGGATCGATATTTGTTGGAGGACTTGGAGAGCTTGGGCATTGAGGTGATTGTTCCGGGTGGTGCTATGCAGATCTGGGGATTGCAGATACATTCAGATTTGATGGATAGGATCAAGGCAGCACAGTATGATGACGTATCTTTGAGGAGTATCAGAGCTCAGGTGAGAGCAGGATTAGAGGATGATTTCACTATTGCAGAGGATGGATCTTTGAGGCATGGAGTTAGATTGTGTGTGCCTAGTGGGGAGTTGCGTGAGGAGGTGTTGCAGGAAGCGCATCGCTCTCAGTATTCCATACATCCAGGTGCTAACAAGATGTATCGGGATATGCGAGAGAGTGTGTGGTGGTATGGCATGAAGAGGGAAGTGGCACAGTTTGTATCCAGATGCTTAGTGTGCCAGCAGGTGAAAGCCGAGAGGCAGAGGCCAGGAGGTTTACTTCAGCCATTACCCATTTCAGAGTGGAAGTGGGAACACATTACTATGGATTTTGTGTCCGGACTACCACGATCTCCAGGAGGGAAAGACGCGATTTGGGTCATTGCTGATAGATTGACCAAGTTGGCCCACTTTTTGCCTTTCAAGGTGGGTTTGTCTACGGAGAAGCTGGCAGAGATGTATGTGAGGCAGATCGTTAGGATACATGGAGTTCCCGTCAGCATAGTCTCGGATCGGGATAGTCGTTTCACTTCTCATTTCTGGAGGAGTTTGCAGGAGAGTTTGGGCACTCAGCTCAAGTTCAGTACTGCATATCATCCCCAGACAGATGGGCAGTCAGAGAGGACTATTCAGACTCTCGAGGATATGTTGCGCACTTGTGTACTAGATTTCGGGGGTTCTTGGGAGGACCATCTCTATTTGGTAGAGTTTGCTTACAACAACAGTTACCAGGCCAGTATAGAGATGTCACCTTTTGAAGCTCTATATGGTCGGAGGTGTCGTACTCCTTTGTCTTGGGACGATGTTGGAGAGAGAGTTTTGCTTGGGCCAGAGATGATTGTGGATGCAGCAGAGAAGGTTCAGTTGATCAGAGATAGACTTCGAGTGGCGCAGGACAGACAGCGGCATTGGGCCGATAGCCATCGGAGACCTTTGGAGTTTGAGGTATAGTTTAGATTTTGTTTTGTGCTTGTTCTTGGTTGTTTGTTATAGATTAAGTTCTTAAGTTGGTGTTTTGTTCTAGGTGGGTGGTTTGGTGTTTCTGAGGATTTCTCCGACACGAGGCACGATTCGCTTCGGTGGAGGCGGAAAGCTTAGTCCGCGATTCATCGGACCTTTCACTATTCTAGAGAGGGTCGGTGCAGTTGCTTATAGACTAGACTTGCCACCTGCATTGGAGGGAGTGCACAACGTGTTTCATGTGTCGCAGTTGAGACGATACGTGGCAGATCCTAGTCATGTATTGGATCACTCAGAGATAGAGGTGGGCCCTACTCTTAGCTATCCAGAGCAGCCAGTTGGAATTCTGGATCGGAGAGAGAAGGTGCTGAGGAACCAGACTATTCCTTTGGTGCGCGTCGCATGGAGGCATCACTCTCCGGGGGAGTCTACCTGGGAGAGAGAGGATGACATGCGAGAGCGTTATCCATATTTGTTTGTACCTTGAGGTATGTTATTTCTAGTTATGTTCTGTTCATTGTTATGTTCTGTTCATTAGTTAGTTGTGATTCTTTAGTTCTGTTCTGTGATTTTCTGGGGGTAGTTTTCGTCTTTGAATTTCGAGGACGAAATTATTTTAAGGAGGGTAGACTTGTCACTACCACATTTTCTAGGAAAGGGTATTTTGGTAATTTCCTATTTAAATAAATATTGTGCATGGTAAATAATTTTTGTTGTATTATTTAATTATTGTTGGATGTTATTAAATTATTTTGGACTTATTTTAGTGGACCCAACTAGTTTAGTTTGGACCCATGGACCAACATGAATTAATTAGTTAGACTTGGCCCATTTAGGAAGCTCATAGTTAAGGAGATGGATTAAATTAATTAAATGATTAGACTAGAAGCTTCCTTCCTTAATTATTCTTCATGAGAGGCCCCAAGGGGTACATTGGACATTTTACAATTGCTTGGGGGAGGGGCTATGGCCGGCCTATTAAAGAGGGGAGAAATTTCTCTCTCCTCTCATCTCATTCCAAATCTAGATCTAGAATTCTCCCACTATCAAATTCCCTCCATTCCCAATCCAATTCCCTACCAAATTCATTCCAAATTCTTCCCAATTCACCATTAGAGAAGGAGGAAGCAAGGATCTAGAAGAAGGAAGCAAGGATCTACAAAGAGGAGCAAGGATCTACAATTTGGAAGCATGTTCATCTCAATTGGAGGTTTCATTGGGAATCCATCTCCCAATAGGTATAATTCAGATTTTCCCATTTAAATAGCTTCTAAATCTGGGATTTAATCATGTAAAATCAACCTATATGTATGTAGTACCCATAGGACTTTGTTTTGTGTTCATAGGAGACCCATGGAGAAAGTTATGGTGCTTTTTGTGTCAATTTTGTTGGAATTCCGAATTTATATTTTGTTGTGTGTGTCAATTGATCCTATAGATCAATTGAACATGAGATTTGTGTTTGAGGCTAGTGTCGTGTCCATATTGGGATACTTGTGGTTCGTATCCCAACTATTTGGTGATACGTGTCATTTGGGGGTTTTCCTCCGACACGGGGCTTTGAACATGTCGTATTTTGACACGGACACATAGATCTACTTTTGACACTTTAAATTTTTCATAAATATTATTTGTGATTTGTTTGTGTCCTTCGGGGTGCATTTGGTTGTGTGTTGGACTCGTGTCGCATGCGTATCCTAGATCTAGTGGGATACGGTGAGATACTCTCCAATTTAATGTGTTTATGTAAAGATCTAATTATGTATGGTTTAAATTCTTCATTTAAAATTAGTAAATATATATAGATATTATATATTTATTTTGTGTATTTATTATGGTAATTATTGTAGCATGGATCTATATTTTGTGTGTGCAAATAGTGTACAATATAATATGTAGCTTGCATGAAATATATATGTACTACTTGTTAATAATATATTTTGTACATAAAATATTTTATAAAATATATTTGTATGTTTAATTGTGTAAATGTATTATTATAATTATTATGTACTTTTGTATATTAATGTATATATTTTAGATGTGCTTCTAAGCCATGTTAAAATATGTACATTAATACTTGGTTGTGTATTATAACTTTTAAATATTTGTTTATATGTATAAGGTTATATATACATAAGTATTTATTTATAGTATTTATTTATTTATTGTTTTATATATTTAATATATTGATTTATATATATATTATATATATAGTATATATATATTAAATGTTTTAGCGACAGCATCTATTTATGACAGATTCTGTCATTAATAGCCTCGGGCAGCAGCAGCAGCCGCTGAAGCCATTAATGACAGATTCTGTCATTAAAAGCACAGCAGCGGCGGCGGGTTTTGAGCGGCAGTTTAATGACGGTCTTCTGTGACAGTTATTAACTGTCACTATTTAAGTGGCAGGGGATTTTAATTCACAGGGGTTTCTGCGACAGTTTTACAGTGACAGTCAAGACTGTCACTATAGGCTGTTTAATTTCAATTTTATTATTTAACTCCCTGTTTTCAGTGACGCTTTGGCAGTTTTTATTTATATTATATATATTATTGTTATATATATATATGTATATATATATATGTGTTTGGTGAGGTATAATAATTATTATAATATAGTATTTTAATTGTATGAATATTGGTTTGCATATATATTATTTATGATATATATTATTTGTATTATTAATATACTTTGTGTAAGATTGTTTTGGAATCTATTTGATTCCTAAATTATTGTAGTTTATCTCTATATTATTTTATAGATTTCTTGTGAGGTTGACCTTGGTTTGACTTTAGTTGACTTTAGAGTTGACCATAGTTGACTTTTGACTTAGAATTTATTTATTGACCTAGGAGTTGACTAGTTTGACTTGTTCTCTTTCCGGGACCTTGTATTAATGTGGTATTCCATATCTAGGTCTTCCAGGCACCGAGTCAGACATTTGTGAGACTGTTCATTGGACTTCAGGTGAGTACATTCTCTGATAGTTTCTCATTTATGATATCCTCTATGTTCGTTGTATCTAGTGTAGATATACATGTTTCTCTCGACACTATGGTTACACGGATTGGTATATCCGGATCTCGTCATGAGATGTTATTCCTTGGTATATGGTGTATATGGTGCAAGTATTGTTTCATTGGTTATCTTGTGAATGTACAGACACCGATTCTCGGGGAGACTAGCTATCTTCTTGGGGAATCTCGTGCCATAACGTACCGTGGTTGGATCTATTATACCAGTCGGGGGTGGGGAGTATTTTAGTGTAGATATGTGATCATACCCTCCTTGTGCATGTCTTGTTTCTTGTGAGTGTTGATCATACACCGCACGTATGATTAACCAGGCCATTATACTCTTGTGCAAGTTCCCAAGCCGATCACATGTTAAAGCTAGTACTCACACACTTAGTCATTAGTATTCTTGTTCCATCAGCATATTGTTCATTATTGTATTTCTTTCCAGTATTTCCTTATTGTCTCTACATTCTTGTCTCTATTTATGCATCTTATTTATCCACAGCTATTTACTGTTACATAGTTTTTATCATTGTTTGAGAACTGCTGTTAGGGTTGTACTCTGCTCCTTTCCTGACTGGATATATTTTTCCAGATGATACTGAGGAGTACCCTACCTATTATGGACCCCAGGATGTTGTGGGTTTAGATTCTGAGACCCTGGCTCAAGAGGGACTTATCCCAACTGAGACAGTTGACCCTGGAGTTGTAGCTTTATAGTTTTGTAGTATTCTTTGTACTGGATTTGTCTCCAGCTTATTTCTGTTCTTTCTTCAGACTCATTGATGTATTATTTTAGACTCATGAGTTGTATTGTGACTATTCATTTCTTATCTGATTCGTGTTCATTCTATCTTAGTTCTGTGATTGAGTATTCTATCATTATTGGTGGTTCATTATATTAGATAGACTTTCTAGACAGCGTTCTACCGCCGATTCTGCGGCGTAGGCTGGGCGTTGTTTCCGACTAGTACCCTTACACCGGGTGCGGGTCGTGACAGTTTCGAGCGGAGTTTTTGAGCAATTGCCTAGGAATAGGTTTAGAGTTATTTTTATATGTATATGTGTATATAATTACGCGTGCTAGCATAAATTTTAGCGGGTTTAGGCGGGGTGCGTAGCCTAGGTCGAGGTATCGGATACCGAGGGTATCCCAGTATCTCGAGGAGGCGAGTTTGAGGGTTTACTAGCTTAATGAGCTAGTTTTGACCTAGAATTTTAGGGGCACCCTAGTTTGACCTAGCATTGACCATAATTGTCCTCGTTGACCGCAAAAGTCAACGTTTGACCTAATTGTGACCTAGTGTTGACTTTTTGGACCCCGGGTTGACTTTTTGATCCAAAATTTACCGGTTTGACCCGTTCGACCTAGAATAACCCTAGAAGCCTGTTTCTAGTTATTTTATATCAGTTTAACTTTTTAGAACCCTGTTTTATCTTGCTTTTCGTAATAGGTTCTTGCGACGTCGGTCCGGATCTCGATCCTCATAAGTTGCTCAGGATATCAGGAGAGTACCTACCTCTGATAGTTTCCATTTCATGATAGCGTTTATATCACCTATTCTAAAACTGTAATACTTGATTCTGACACATTGTTACACGAGCTGGTACTAGTGGATCCCGTCATGAGATGCTATCCTCCTAACCGTGTTTAGCGGGTACTCTATCACGTGTATTTCATCATATGCTTCGGGTATTGATTCTCATGTGCTATCATGTGCTTCTTGTGCTCTCGCCTTCGTGTGCGCGAGCTATTTATCATGTACGTAGCGTGTCATGGTTGGATCCAAGAGTATTAGTGGGGGAGGGGAGTAGGAGTTGGTTATGTGGTCAAAGCCAAACAATATTCATGAGTATTAGTGGGTTTTCCTGGGTTGTTCCCAGTTGATTATTTTGGATGATTGTACTTATTATTTTGCTGCTGTTGTAGACTGTAGACTTGGACTGTATATTTTGGATTTTGCCTTGCTCTTCGTTTCTTTGTTTCTTTGTGATATCTTATCGTGCTTTTACTCTTCCCCTAGTTATTGTGATTGAGTCATATATATATATATATATATATATATTGCGTGGTTGCCCTCCTTTTGGAGAGGTTATTGACAGGTTTTGTGAGTTATAGATTATTGACCTAGAACGGACCTTTACCGCGTTCTACCGCCGATTCTGCGTCGTAGGCTGGACGTACCCATGACTCATGTCCGATTTTTCGGTTGCGGGTCGTGACATTAGTGGTGGTCTATACAGGTCAGGCTTCGCAAGTTGTGCGATGTCGTGGTAGTGCGACGACTTAGTTGTACTACTGCGAGCCTGCGATAGGATATATGATATAAGATACTAGGATGAGAGGATTCTCAATCACAAATTTCTTGAGAGATTCTTGGGATGACCCTTGAGAATCTTATTATAAATTCCAATTCAAATCTTTCTCCTTGTTTTGTTCGCTCTCATTTGTTGTTATTGAATTTGATTCTTGGTGAATCGGTTATTGAATTTAATTCTTGGTGTCGTTGTTGAGTTTGATTTTATATCGAGATAAATTTTATGAACTAAATTATTGTATGATCTGATGACATATGTTGATGAGGACAGTGAGAAAGGTGAAACGTCTGCTTTGGTTATGGAGCCTAGAGTTTATCGCTGCCATATTAGCTGGCATGGCGGAAATGTAGGAACCTAACTTCGGATGTACATATCTTAGTTATAAAATTTAGCGTTTCTCGCAGCCATACCGGTTGGCGTGATGAGGATTCTAGATGACATGATTATAGAGTTACATACCTTAATTATGGAACCTATCGTTTATCGCAGCTATGCTTACTGGCGTGGCGAGGATTTTGAGTGTCATAATTTCGGATAGACGTGTATGATTATCAGGTTGTATCTTAAATTAGTTCTTAAAGTATTATCTCAATACTTATCCACTCCTGTTATTGTAAGATTTTTGTTCTATCATTCTTTAGCTTAGATGTAGAGCATTGATGTTAGTAGATAGGAGTGTACCAATATATTACTAGTGATGGGTATATCACCTGATATTGAGGCTAGTGATGTATTGGAAGTAATATGTGGGAGAAGTATCTAGAAATTATGTGTATGATGCATAGTGGGTGATGAATGTCAGTGTGGAAGTTCATGAGTATCAGAAAGTGGAAGCCTGAGTATTTGAAAATTCTAATAGTGTGTCATGGGTTGAGAAATATCAAGATTGATCATGAAAGATATATAGTGTATCACTGATTAGTGTATCCGTCTGTAAAAGGTTTAAGGAGAGATGCATATACATCAATAGCGATAAGGAACCATGTGCCTGCCTTTGAGAGTGAAATAAAATATGTGTATTATAAAAGTTAATAACTAGTGCATTGTATATAAGTGATCATGAGTTCTAATGAATGTGATGAGGTGATCTAATGATGAAGCTAGTGTTACTATATCAAGAGTTCTAGTATTTCTATATCAGGGATTAGTTGAGTAATATGCTAGTAACAGTAAGTACCTTGTGTGATAATATTAGATTAGTGTATTAGTTAATATAGATAGAAAATTATTGGAAGTAATAGTACAAGTAATCCAAGGAGTAGAGAAGAGACATGAGTAACTTGGTATGAGGATGTCATCTAAAATGCATATGAGAGATGGTGCCTTGTGCTGACAATAACAAGATTTGAGTAGGCATCCTAGTGGGGGTATTCAAGTTGGACAAGGGTGTGCAAATAGAACACATGAATGAAAAAGTATGCATGTGTTCCTTGCAAGAGAATGGTTGAGAAATTTTGGTGATTACAAGAATTAAAACAGATTAAGGAGGCAGTATCTTAGCATTTTTTTGTATAGTATCCTAGGTAGCAAGTGCCAGTGAGTGAAGTATGTCTATGACCTAGAACTATAGTATATCACTAGTATTTGGTAACCCTCAGTATTAAAAATATATTGACTAGGTTGATGATTAATGAATGCTTAGTGTATGATAGAATAGGCCACAGGTGGCATAGCAGATTACCGTATCAGTAGAGAAAGACACCCTAGCAGGGCAGAGATAGAAATTTATGATAATTAGAGTATGATTTCTCTTTCAATAAAATGGTAGGACTGTATGTTATATGATAGAACTATTTCAGACTGTGATTTTGGGGGTTTGACACTAGTAAAAATTTGTATGATTGGCCCAAGAGAGAGGAGTAAGAGTTTTAATTTTGAGGACAAAATTTTGCTAAGGGGGTAAACTTGTCACTACCACATTTTCTAGGAAAGGGTATTTTAGTCATTTGATAATTAATTAAATATTTTGCATGTTGAATATTTATTTATTGTATTATTTACTTATTGTTAGCATGTTAGATTTATTTTTGGACTTGTGTTAGTAGAACTAACTAGTTTAGATTAGATCCATGGACTAACATTTAATTCTAGTTAGAATTGATCCCAATAATAAGCCCAATCATTAGGAGGAGGATTAATTAAGTTAAACCCATTAGACTAGAAACTTTTCTCCTTAATTAATTTTTTTATGAGAGGCCCCAAGGGGTATTTTAGATTTTATATAGTAGCTTGAGAGAGGGGGCAAGGAAGGCCTATATAAAGGGGGTGAAAACTTTCTCTCTTTTCATTTTTTATTCCAAATCTAGATCTAAAATTTTTCTCAATCAAATTACTTCATCCCTACACCAAATTTCTTCCCAAATCATCATTGGAGACTATTAGAGTAAGGATCTACAAGGAGGAAGCAATGATCTACAAAAAGGAACAATGATCTACAAGTTGAAGGCTCATTTTACCCAATTTGGAGGTTGTATTGGGAATCCATCTCCCAATAGGTACAATTTAGTTTCCTCCCTCTAATTAGACTTTAAATCTGTGATTTAATCATAAGGAACCACCCCATATGCTAAGGCTACCCATAGGAATTGTAATTAGGTTCATAGGAGGCCTATGGAGAAAATTATAGTGTATTTTATGTCAATTTTGGAGGAATTCCGAGATTGACACATGTTGTGTTTGCCAATTGACCAGTTAGACCAAATTGACATGTGTTTGATTGTGTGTGGCTAGTTTCATGTCCACAATTGGATATGTATAGGCCATATCTCAATAATTTGGAGATACGGGTTGATTTGGGAGTTTTCCTCCTACACGGGACTTTGTGCATGTCATATTTTGACACAGACACGTAGTTGTGTAATTAGTTATTCGTATTGTTCATAATTAGTATTTTAGACTTGCTCGTGTCCTTCGGGATTCGTTTGGTTGTGTGGTGGACTCGTATCGCAAGCGTATCATAGATCTTGTGTGATACGAGTGTGATGCACTCCACGTGTTTATTTTATTGCTTTGAGATTCAATTTGCCATAGTAATAGTTATTAGAATGCTATATATATATATATATATATATATATATATATATATAGTGCAGCGTGCAGTCGCAACAGCACTCATTGCACAGCACTGCAGCGTGTAGACGCAGCAGCAGCCATTGCACAGTGCTGCAGTAGTTCAGTGCAGCAGCAGCTGTCACGACCCGCACCCAGAAATTGGGCATGAGCCGTGGGTACATTCAGCCTACGCCGCAGCATCGGCGGTAGAACGCTATCTATGTCTCAAACATAACTCATCCTATCAATGGTCTCAACTCCATAGCGAGGACAATGATAATACATGAATCAACAGTTTATAATATACTCAATCACAAGACTATTGGAAAGTAAATGGCACGATGAGATATAAGGATAGAGAGTACTGACATAAGTCAAGCACAAAATATAAATACATCACAAGTCTAGAGTCTAGATGTCTTCAAAAGTCTCAACAATAAATACAACCTAATCTCAGTTCTAGAACAATGATACATAAATAAGACAGTCTAAACTCCTGTAGGTGGTATCTCCTCTAAGATGGGAAACTCCTCTAGAATTTCTGGTACAAAATCTCCCTCTGCTTCCGGGCCATAGTGGGTAGGACAGAAGTCCTCCAAGTCCTCTAAAAAATATTATCCAGTCAGGATTGGAGCGAAGCACAAACACTAAACATCAGTTTCATCTATGTTGACAAAAACTATAAAACAATGTAAGAAAATACAAGATGAAAGAATACTGGAATACTAGAGAATATGAAATAAGCAATAGAACATCTAGCAATGAGTAAAAATATAAGTAAATGCTAGAACAAGTGAACTGAAATACAGAATAAATATCTGGCTATGTGTTTGAAATATCAGTTTATTATGTGATCGGCTTGGGACGAGATCAGGCTTGATATATATGATTGGCTATGATACATGTGAGGTCAGGCTAACCATCTGGTTAGCTATGATGCGAGCAATAGTCAGGCCAATCATATATATCAGGCTATGAGGCATGTAAATGGTCAGGCTACACCCAACGTGATATGTGGGGTGAACTATGATGCATGTAAGGTGGGGTATGATAACATAATCTGCTAAAATTTCCCCATCCCCAGCTAGTACGATTGATTCCAATCGTGACTCCTCATGACAGCTATCTAGGGTGCTAACCCGTGTATCCACAATGTCATAATCAAGTATATAATACAACTAGAATTATAGAATTTAATCAACAAAACGAAAACTGTCAGAGAATGTACTCGCGTGTGGTCCTGAGGAAGGTACGAGGATCAATGTCCAAGGCGAGATCACAATGACCTAATATGTAATATCAATGTCAAAATACTGAATTAAGGGAATAAACATGTTTAACTAATTAAATACGAGGCCTCTAGGTCATACTAAAGTCTACTGGTCAATACTAGTCAAACTTGGTCGCACTATGTTATACTAGTTATTAGTACTAAAATATCTATATACTAGATAGTATGATACTCTATGTCTCTTAGTACACTGTAACTTATATATTCATATACTACTATATATAGTATCTTAGTATACTCTATAACTATATTAGTATACAAAGTATCTCACTAATCTCTAGGTATCATGGGATACCTACACCATACTTAATACCTTAACTTATATGGTATCCTAGTACCACATTCTAACTTAAAACTTATACCTTATTCATGTAATTAATACCATCAACCCAACTCACTAGCTATACACCTTGATACTCCATTGGTATCATAATACTCCACTTGATGTTTATACTCATAACCCATAACCCCACTACCATAACATAACCTATATGAAGCTTATGCTCATAACTTAATATCTATCTTGTTAACCTTATATACATACACTGGTATCTAAATCTCCTTACTAACTGGTACACTAATGTATCCTCCACAAGAACCCATTATCACCAGTCCTGACAGACCAACAAGCATACACTGGCACCACCAATTTCCTAACAACTGCTGATCCTGATACCTACTGCTTGCAAGCTCCTGCAGCACTTAGAGTGTTGTCGTTGCTGCTGTGCCTATTAATGTCAGTCCTAACCATTACTCAGATAAAGCCTTAACTTGTACTAAATATCGTTTTTCTGCCTCTTGAACCTTACTCCACATATGTATCTGATATCTTGGGGACATAGACCTCTCTATCCTATCACAAACGACTGACAACACCCATTATAACTGATATATATATCCCAACACTCTCATATACTCTTACTTTTAACAACTCATCACTTCCAATTCACTTGGCACTAACTTCCTACACATGCACATGGATATCCTACCCACTACTGTTAATGCCTCTCATTGCTGCTGCTGTGAACCTTTTGTAGAAGCTCTAACCTGATCCTTAACCATTAGACCTGATAGTATGGTAGTGCCACAGGCACTGGCCTGCACCTCCATCCTCGTGCTAGTTGCTGCAGACTTTCATACTAGTTCCTAGCCTCTGAAATGCTGCACCAAGGTGCATAAATACAATAGTGAGTAAGTCCCTGCCTGCAACTCAAGTTAGATTTGTTGCAACACCTAGCACAAGCAGTCGCTATGGTTTCTCACTACCTGAACCATCCTCCAATATTGTACATAGTCACCCACACTTCTCACTGGGACTCACTCCCTTCATTCAAACACAAAATTCACGGATATACACAGCCACACTAGCCTCAAGCATCTGACTGTAAACAATACTAAGCCCCATACCCAACTATACTCACTGATAAACTGGCACAGTACACAGTCCTACTGATACATTAACCCACAACATGATATGCTGACAGAACCGACTTACCATCCCCATGCAGATATACCACTCCACTGATACCAGTGTCTCCCTCTCACCCCTTGCTTAATACGATACCAATGTACACAAATCAATATCTCAAAACCCAAGACACTACTCCCTCGACACTTCACTGATACTCACTGAGTATCAGTGCACATATCAGTGTATTGAAACCCAGCACATTGAACCCGACCTGCACAGCTCGTGTGCCTTCACCAAAATTCCCACATGTACAGTCACCCACAATAACTTACACTGGACTAAACTACCACACACAGGCACACTGATGCACTAACTCTCCACCACTGTCTACTGATACATGACCCATTGCTCACTCAAAATACCCTCACCTCAGCAGGATACCCGATACTAAAACCACCAATCCATAATGCACATCAACCTTAGACACTGAACACAACTTTGCACAGTGAACCTCCCCACAGTGCCAAATCACAAGTCCCTCACCTCCACATACACTGATACTTAGAACCCTACCTCTCATAACCCTTAACACTGACATAAAGAACACAGTGAGCTGATACAAAACTGCTCAATACATGATACATAGTTCACACAGTGAACTCGAGGTTATGCACAGTCATAGGAAAAAACCCGACTGTACAGTAACCTCCCCAATGCATTTCCTTTTCCAAATCACAAAAACCTATCTATATACATATGAAAATATATCTATGTCTATATTTATATATCAAAACATGCAGTATTAGAATAGATTAGATAGGTAAACCCCTTTGAGGCATTTCATCGAACACCTAGGGCTGAAAATCGGATTCCACACTAAGAGCTCCTGAATACCCAAATCAAAACCCTAAAATCGAGATCAAACCTATGTGTATGAGATGCAATCAGGTGTAAGTACATACCCCTATGATTTGGGTTCACGAAATTGGGGAAAACCATTGTTGGAACACCAAAACCCTAGAATTGCCTAGGGCTCCATGAAAAAAACGAAAGAGCCAATCCTAATTCAAATGGTGGGCTTCTAATGGCCAAACAACAATTAAAAACATAATTAAAGGGGGTTTTAATTCGGATTCTCACCTATTGGGAGATGGTTTCCCAATGTAGCTTTTCTATCTTCAAGCCTCCTTGGTCCAAGCTCCTAGATCTCTCTTGATGGAGAAGGAAATGGGTTTCTAGGGCTTATAAATTCTGAAATTTTTAGGGAAGGAAGGGTTTTCTAACTGGAGGCTAGGTTTAGGATTTTCTTCATGAATGAAGAAGCTTGAGGGAGGCTCCCTCTCATTTAAATAGGACTAGGGTTAGGGTTAGGGCTTCTAATGCTAAGTGTCTTAATTAGCCCTTCATAATGGTCATGAAGAACTTAATTTAATAAGGGTTTAGTCATTCATTTAGGGTTTTAACTAAAACTAAAAATACTAATTAGGGTTTGGTCTCAAGGGTTAAACCTAATGGGTTTTTAGGTCAAGCCCATAAACTTACACATTAAGGACACCCTACAATTATTTAATAGACTTATCATACATATTTATTTACACAATAAATTAAACATGAAAATTACAATAATGCCCTAATCTAGAAATGTGGTAGTGACAAGTCTACCCTCATAAAAATTTTTTTTGTCCTCGAAATTGAATTGAACTAGAACAAGAACGAAATCAGATAAAGAATTATACCTCAAGTCTCGAAGAGATACGGTATTGCTTGCGCATTTTGTCCTCTCTCTCCCAGGTTGACTCTCCTGGAGAGTGATGTCTCCATGCAATACGAACCAAAGGAATAGTCTGATTTCGTAACACCTTCTCTCTGCGATCCAAGATCTCTACTGGCTGCTCAGGGTAGTTGAGAGTCGGACCAACCTCGATCTCCGAGTGATCTAGTATGTGACTAGGGTCTGTCACGTACCACCTCAGCTGCGACACGTGGAACACGTCATGCACTCCCTCCAATGCAGGTGGCAAGTCTAGTCTATACGCCACTGTATCGACCCTCGCAAGAATGCCGAAAGGTCCGATGTAGCGTGGACTAAGCTTCCCGCCTCCACCAAAACTAATCGTGCCCCGTGTCAGAGAAATCTGTAGGAACACTATATCGCCAACCTAGAATAAAATAGGCTCAACACACAGTCTAAAAAAACAATCACAAGCCAGAAAAATAACAACCTATACCTGAAACTCAAGGGGTCTACGGTGGCTGTCGGCCCAATGTCGCTGTCTGTCCTGCGCCACTTGCAGTCTATCTCTAACGAGTTTCACTTTTTCTGCTGTATCCACGACCATTTCTGGTCCTAGAAAGGCTCTCTCTCCGATGTCATCCCAAGATAATAGTGTACGACACCTTCGTCCATATAGAGCCTCGAATGGCGACATCTCGATGCTGGCCTGGTAGCTGTTGTTGTAGGCAAACTCTACCAGGTGTAGATGATCCTCCCAAGAACCTCCGAGATCTTGAACGCAAGTGCGTAGCATATCCTCGAGAGTCTGAATAGTCCTTTCAGACCGCCCGTCTGTCTGGGGGTGGTATGCGGTACTGAACTTGAGCTGAGTGCCCAAGCTAGCCTGCAGACTCCTCCAGAAGTGGGAAGTGAAACGACTATCCTGATCCGAGATGATGCTCACAGGAACCCCATGTAGTCTAATAATCTGCCGTACGTACATCTCTGCTAGTCTCTCTGTCGATGTGCCCACCTTGAAGGGTAAGAAGTGGGCTGATTTGGTCAACCTATCCACGATGACCCAAATCGCGTCCTTCCCTCCCGGAGAACGCGGAAGCCCTGAAACAAAATCTATTGTCACGTGCTCCCACTTCCACTCTGGGATAGGTAAAGGTTGAAGCAATCCACCTGGCCTCTGTCGATCCGCCTTTACCTGCTGGCACACTAGACAACGGGATACGAAGCATACTACCTCGTGTATCATACCATACCACCATACGTGCTCCCTCAAGTCTCGATACATCTTGTTGGCACCGGGATACATCGAGTATTGAGAGCGGTGTGCCTCTTGCAAAACCTCATTGCACAGCTCCCCGCTCGGCACACACATCCTCGTGTCATGCCGTAATGACCCATCATCCGCAATAGTAAAGTCGTCTGACAATCCTGTCCGAACCTGTGCCCTGATACTCCTCAGAGCCTCATCATCATACTGTGCAGCTCTGATTCTGTCCATCAGCTCGGACTGTATCTGCAATCCCCACAACTGAATCTCAACACCGGGAACTAGTACCTCAATTCCCAAGCCTTCCAGATCAGCCAACAAATGTTTATCTGTCGTCAAGTATATAGCCATCGGATACCTGCTTAAGGCATCGGCGACTATGTTGGCCTTTTCTGGGTGGTACTGCAATGAGATATCGAAGTCCTTCATCAACTCCAACCACCTCCTCTGCCTCATGTTCAGCTCCTTCTGTGTGAACACGTACTTCAAGCTCTTGTGGTCGGTGAAGATCTCCATACGCTCTCCGTATAGGTAATGTTTCCACAGCTTTAGAGCGAAGATAACCGCTGCCAACTCCAAGTCGTGGGTGGGGTAGTTCTTTTCATGAGGGCGTAATTGTCTGGAAGCATAGACAATTACCTTCCCGTGCTGCTGAAGAACACAACCCAATCCCTTCCCTGAAGCATCACTATAGATAGTGAATCCACCTGTCCCCGTTGGCAACGTCAAAACTGGAGCTGTCGTCAATCTCTTCTTCAGCTCATCAAATGCGGCCTGGCAATCCTCCGTCTAGACAAAATCTATATCTTTCCTGGTCAACCTGGTCATTGGCGCTGCAATCATGGAGAAGTCTTGTACAAACCTCCTGTAGTATCCTGCTAGCCCGAAAAAACTCCTGATCTCAACTACCGAATTGGGGGTAGCCCACGACTCCACTGCCTCGATCTTCTTTGGGTTAACTGAGATTCTGTCACCCGTCACCACTTGCCCAAGAAATTCAACCTTGTCAAGAAAGAATTCGCACTTTGAAAGTTTCCCGTACAGCTCCTCCTTCCTGAGAGTCTCTAAGACCATCCTCAGGTGCTCTTCGTGCTCCTCTGGGATCTTGGAATATACAAGAATATCGTCGATGAACACCACCATGAACTTGTCAAGGTACTGGTGGAACAACTTGTTCATCAAGTTCATGAATACTGCCGGTGCACTGGTTAAACCAAATGGCATTACCATGAACACAAACTGGCCATATCTGGTCCGAAAGGCTGTCTTCGGCGTGTCTTCTCTCTTCACCTTCACCTGGTGATAGCCTGACCTCAACTCTATCTTTGAAAACACCTTTGCCCCGCTCAACTGATCGAAAAGATCATCTATCCTCAGCAGCGGATATTTGTTCTTGATAGTGAGGTTGTTCAGAGCTCTATAATCGATGCACATGCGCACCGTACCGTCCTTCTTCGGTACGAACAATACCGGAGCTCCACATGGTGATGAACTGGATTTGATGAAGCCTTTGTCCTGCAGCTCCTCAACTTGCTTCTTCAGTTCTGCCAGCTCGCCGTTGTTGACTCTATAGACATGTTGTGAAATAGGCTCCGCTCTTGGCACCAAGTCTATAGAGAATTCAACATATCTGTCTGGCGGCAAGCCTGGCAACTCCTCTTGAAATACATCCAGGAACTTTGCTATCAGAGGATGTGGCAACTCCTCTTCTTCCATCCTGGCTCCGCAAAATGTGCTTCTGCTCTACTCCATGGCTCCTCTGGCGACATCGAACTCCGGCTCTCCTGGTGGTCAAAATAACATTCTGCCTCCATGACAATCTATAGTAGCATGGTGCCTACTCAACCAATCCATTCCGAGTACAATATCGTATCCTGGAAGTGGCATGATGAGTAAGCACACGCTTAACTCTCGGCCTCCTAATGATACTCTCTGGTCCTTGCAACAATCATGGACTAGGATAATACCTCCACCAGTCGTGATCTTGCAAGTCCTATCTAATGGTTCTATCTCTAAATGATTTTGAAGAGCATAAGAGACAGACACGAAACTATGGGAAGTGCCAGAGTCGAATAATGTAAATGCTAGAATGCAACCGAGAAGAACTGCTGAACCTATAATCAAGTCTCCTGCTGGCTCGACCTTCTCAACCGCCATGGCGTTTGCTCGTCTCTGGGGTGCACCTCTCTGCTGCTGGTGCTGAGCAAACCTCTGCTGCTGCGGTGGAAGTGGTCCACTCTGCTGGTATCCTGGTACGGTAGGTACCCTGGCTGGTCCCCTCTGGACGGCTGCTCCACCCTGACCTGGACGAATCTGAATGGTAGGGCAATCCCTCAGCTGATGTGTTGTCGATCCGTAGGACAAACATGTGCCCAACCTCTTCCTGCAGATCTCTCTAGTGTGTCCTGCCTTCCCGCAGTACGCACACTGGATAGCGGACTGAGTCTGTCTCTGCTGTTGGGCGTATCCTCGGGCTGGTGCCTGGTGCTGCTGATGCTGCTGCTGGTATGGCCTCTGTTGCTGCTGGAAGTGTGGACGCTTGTCTGGTCCCGCACCACAGTTTGCTCCTCCTGAAGTGTCGCGTCCCCTCTTGGGCCTGAGGTCCAAGTCATCCTCAGCTATCTGGGCATCCATCAAAATACCCTCGAAGGTAGCAGTGCGACGTCCTGACGTTCGAGACTTGATCTCCCTTGCCAGCCCCTTTCTGAACTTTCGGGCCCCGTCTCCTGGATCTCGAATCATCAATGGCGCAAAATGACTCAGGCGGCAAAACTCCGCGGCGTACTCATCAACTGACATGCTCCCTTGGACCAAGTCATGGAACTGACTCTCCAAGGCTCCCAGGGCAACATCAGGAAAGAACTTTTCCTTGAAGAGCTCCCTGAAGGCCTCCCAAGTAAGTCCCCCGACAATGAGTCTTGGCTTAGTGCGAAACCACGTCAGGGCGATGTCGAACATCTGGCTGCCGGCGGCCTCGATTTTAAGAGTCTTCGGAAGCTGCGCCAAGCGCAAGTTTCTCTCTAACCTCTAGCCAATCATCGGCGTAGAGTATCCCCTCAGTACCTTTGAACTCCCGAGGCATCATCCTCTTGAAGTCCACGATAGTGCCCGGCCTCTGGTGGTACTGGTCAGGATGCTGTTGCTGCTGTGCTACTCTTTCCACAGACTGGAGAGCCACCTGATGAGCATTCTCCATGCTCACCCTCATCATCTCGGTCTAGGCCTGGGGCACCTCTGCCTGCATCCTCTGAGCCTCTACTGACATCCTCTGGGCATCAACCATGCCCTGGATCAGCGCGAACATCTGTGCCCCATCAACGGGCACACCTCCTGGAAACGGAGTCGGTGGTGGTGGAAGAGGCTTCGTCACAGCTGTGGGAACCCTCTGAACAGGTGGGGGAGGAGGACCCCGGAAAAGTGCAGATACTCCCACGTGCACAGGAGATGTAGGAGGCACTGCGGATGTCTGTCCAACATGGCGAGAGGTGGCAGACTTCTCTGAAGCTGCTGCTCCCAGTCTCAAGGACCTGGTCTTCGGCGGCATCCTGAAGACAGATTGAAAGAATCAATTAAGGTAATAGACACGATATCGTCAAGGAAGGACAAAAAAATTCTAAAGGAAGTAATCATTAAGAAATAGCATTATAAGGATCAGAATTTCCTAATTGTGATTGAGCATATTCTCGGCCTAAATCCTATTTTCTAACGCAGGCTCGTAGCAATACTCTAAGCGAGCACCACTACGATATTGCTTTAAATGCGAATCTAGACCTACATGGGCCACCACTAAAAATGTGTCACGACCCACACCAGGAAATTGGGCATGAGCCGCGGGTACGTCCAGCCTACGCCGCAGTATCGGCGGTAGAACGTTGTCTAGTTCTCAAACATAACTCATCCTGTCAATGGTCTCAACTCCATAGGGAGGACTATGATAATACATGAATCAACAGTTTATAATATACTCAATCACAAGACTATTGGAAAGTAAATGGCACGATGAGATATAAGGATAGAGAGTACTGACATAAGTCAAGCACAAAATATAAATACATCACAAGTCTAGAGTCTAGATGTCTTCAAAAGTCTCAACAATAAATACAACCCAATCTCAGTTCTAGAACAATGATACATAAATAAGACAGTCTAAACTCCTGTAGGTGGTATCTCCTCTAAGATGGGAAACTCCTCTAGAATTTCTGGTACAAAATCTTCCTTTGCTCTCGGGCCATAGTGGGTAGGACAGAAGTCCTCCAAGTCCTCTGAAAAATATTATCCAATCAGGATTGGAGTGAAGCACAGACACTAAACAACTGTTTTATTTATGTTGACAAAAACTATAAAACAGTGTAAGGAAATACAAGATGAAAGAATACTGGAATATGGAATACTAGAGAATATGAAATAAGCAATAGAACATCTAGCAATGAGTAAAAATATAAGTAAATGCTAGAACAAGTGAACTGAAATAAAGAATAAATATCTGGCTATGTGTTTGAAATATCAGTTTATTATGTGATCGGCTTGGGACAAGATCAGGATTGATATATATGATTGGCTATGATACATGTGAGGTAAGAATAACCATCTGGTTAGCTATGATGCGAGCAATAGTCAGGCCAATCATATATATCAGGCTATGAGGCATGTAAATGGTCAGGCTACACCCAACGTGATGTGTGGGGTGAGCTATGATGCATGTAAGGTAGGGTATGAACACATAATCTGCTAATATTTCCCTATGCCCAGCTAGCACGATGGATTCCAATCACGACTCCTCATGACAGGTATCTAGGGTGCTAACCCGTGTAACCACAGTGTCAGAATCAAGTATATAATACAACTAGAATTATAGAACCTGAAGAAGGTGCGAGGATCAATGTCCATGGCGAGATCACAATGACTTAATATGGAATATCAATGTCAAAATACTGAATTAAGGGAATAAACATGTTTAACTAATTAAATACGAGGCCTCTAGGTCATACTAAAGTCTCTTGGTCAATACTAGTCAAACTTGGTCGCACTATGTTATACTAGTTATTAGTACTAAAATATCTATATACTAGATAATATGATACTCTATGTCTCTTAGTACACTATAACTTATATATACATAAACTACTATATATAGTATCTTAGTATACTCTATAACAATATTAGTATCCAAAGTATCTCACTAATCTCTTGGTATCATGGGATACCTACACCATACTTAATACCTTAACTTATATGGTATCCTAGTACCACATTCTAACTTAAAACTTATACCTTATTCATGTAATTAATACCATCAACCCAACTCACTAGCTATACACCTTGATACTCCATTGGTATCATAATACTCCACTTGATATTTATACTCATAACCCATAACCCCACTACCATAACATAATCTATATGAAGCTTATGCTCATAACTTAATATCTATCTTGTTAACCTTATAAACATACACTGTTATCTAAATCTCCTTACTAACTGGTACACTAATGTATCCTCCACAAGAACCCATTGTCACCAGTCCTGACAGACCAACAAGCATACACTGGCACCACAAATTCCCTAACAACTGATGATCATGATACCTACTGCTTGTAAGCTCCTGCAACACTTAGAGTGTTGTCGTTGCTGCTGTGCCTATTAATGTCCAGTCCTAACCATTACTCAGATAAAGCCTTAACTTGTACTAAATATCGTTTTTCTGCCTCTTGAACCTTACTCCACAAATGTATCTGATATCTTGGGGACATAGACCTCTCTAGCCTATCACAAACGACTGACAACACCCTTTATAACTGATATATATATCCCAACACTCTCATATACTCTTACTATAAAAACTCATCACTTCCAATTCACTTGGTACTAATTTCCTACACATGCACATGGATATCCTACCCACTACTGTTAATGCCTCACATTGCTGCTGCTGTGAACCTCTTGTAGAAGCTTTAACCTGATCCTTAACCATTAGACCCGACAACATGGTAGTGCCACAGGCACTGGCCTGCACCTACATCCTCGTGCTGGTTGTTGCAGACTTTCATACTAGTTCCTAGCCTCTAAAATGCTGCACCAAGGTGCATAAATACAATAGTGAGCAAGTCCCTGCCTGCAACTCAAGTTAGATTTGTTGCAACACCTAGCACAAGCAGTCGCTATGGTTTCTCACTACCTGATCCATCCTCCAATATTGTACATAGTCACCCACACTTCTCACTGGGACTCACTCCCTTCATTCAAACACAAAATTCACTGATATACACAGCCACACTAGCCTCAAGCATCTGACTGTAAATACTAAACCCCATACCCAGCTATACTCACTGATAAACGGGCACAGTACACAGTCCTACTGATACATTAACCCACAACATGATTATTTGATGATAAACAGAAGAATGAAACTAGGTTTTTACGAAACCCTTTCTTTGTTTACAAACAAGAAAAAAGAGTACAATTAATCTTATACGAGGATGTTAAGTACAATAAAAAAATAATTCTGGGAAAATATTGCTATATGAGTCTGATCTGCGGTCGATCACTTTGTCCCTTGGACCACACGATGATGAAGAAGTGTTGTAGAAGCAGAAAAAGCTTCAAAGATTGTAGGAGGGATTGAACTCTCGTTGCCAAAGTTGTCAATCAACACTCTCTGTATGTACTCTCTCTCTCTGATTTTTCCACCCACCTCCCCTGTGACCGAAGGTCTCTATTTATAGAGCTCAGTCACAGTAACCGTCCAGTAGGCGTAGAAGCCAAATTGTGAAGAGAGTGGCGCTCTTTACGCGGCGGTTACAATAACTACTACCCACGTCTAAATGATCTCTTGAATCCGCGTGTGACGCGTGTCCCATTATGAGGTAATGTGTATAATCGCTCATCGAAGATCACGGCATGCAAGCCACGTAGGTAACTGCCCCTCGCGTAAAGATGGTTGGCATAAAAGCCAAATAACTGTCTTGTTGGCGTAAAAGCCAAGTAGCTATCTTGTTGGCGTAAAAGCCAAATTCTGCGTAAAGCTTGATGCTGCATAAATAATAGGTAACCAGCGTAAACTAGCCAATTATCCTTCTTGACTGAGGTCTTGAGCGTATTCTGGGCCAAATAGCCTTATCACGTACCTTTGCAAATATAGCCTGAGTTGGCGTATTTTGAGGAGATAGCATACGACATACTCCTATAGTTGAAAATACCCTGGTTGGAGTAACATGCAGGGATAGTGATGTGAGCGTATTAACACTAGTTTTAGCTCTCCCAGTCATTAAAAATAGAACAAAATCTCATGCATTAAATGCAGAGATCTGCCCCCATCTCGCGCATTAACTGCAGAGATATGTCTCGAGTTCTGTATGAAAAATAGCTTTTGATGTGGCGTCTGATTTTGTCTCATCTTAAGCGTAAAAACTCATCTCTGCCTATGTAGAATAGGTAGCATATTTCATGAATGCGTAAAAATGACTTGTATCAAGGATATGCCACTAAACGACAGTCTGGGCCTCTGTGCAGAATTATCATTACAGCCGTCCTCTCGATCATCGTGCAGTACTTTTTGTCAGGAGTCAGGTTCACTGTTTTGTCTGACAGGTTCATTCGAGGAATACGAAGAGTTCCTCGTACAACTTCACGCTGCATTAAAAGCAGACATAGTTTACGCCGGAGGGAGATGTAGCAACCTTTTACGCCAAAACAGCCTCGAAGCGCTGCTTTACGCGGGCAGCTCTGAAGTTATGTTTTACGCCATACAGCGCTGAAGCTTCTGTTTTATGCGTGCTTCATGTATGTTGGGGGTTTTACACGTATAATTCCCCAGCGTATTTTTTATGCTTCTACAAGACCCCCTTCAAAGTTTTCAAATTCCTCATAATTTGAAATACTTTGAATGAAGCATGAAACGGTCAAATTTGACTCGTTCTGCGAGACTGATTTCTCGACGAATTTTAGGAATTTATTGGGATTTGGTATGTTCTCTTCTGCCTATATAAAGGCAAGCGAGTGAACCTGTCTTTCCATACTTCCTTCACCAAAGGAGATGGTTGCCGAGATCCATTGGCCTGACCTGAGGAAGAAGAAGATCATGCGCTTCCAACATGTAAGGAGCCGTAAGAAGAGGCATCTTCGAGCAAATGTCCTCTGCAACGATGGATCATGGAAGGATATCATAGCTTCTTTTGCTCGGGATAATCATCAATTTTATATGGCAATTCATCCAGGAGAGAGGAAGGGTCTCATCGGACCACACAACTTGCTAGCTGTATTTTCTCCTATTATGAAGCTAGACGTAGGTAGGCAGTTTGGCCCTGTCTTCCAGTATTGTGTTGTGTCTGACTCCCTAACACAATTCTAGGGCGTGTCTGCCATGGCGTATGGAGGGTGGGCCTGAATAAAGCAGGCCCAGTTTTGTATCCTCCCGCATTTAATCATTTTCTTGTTCATCGGCCGCAGAAGCCGATGAAGTGCCGTAGAAGAAGAAAAAGATCTCCATCAATATGAGAACCTGGCACAACAGATTCCCAGCGTGATCTTTAATGAGAAATCCTTTGTAAAAAAAAAGGATTTCCATCATATGTAATCATGAAAATAAAAAATCCTTTGTAAACTGGATTCCCATCATATGTAATCGTGATTAATAGACTTGTCTTCTTTTACGTATTGTTGATTTGCCATATTTGCTGTGAGGAAGTCTGATAATGTGCAGCTTTGATACGTCTGAATAATTTTACCCTTACTCTGATAAACGATTATCTGGTCACGTCCTGACTTTTACGCGTAACGGAAGATGCGTAAAAAGCTCTTTAGTATTAAGTTGTCTTGAAGATCCAACTGTCATGCTGTTTTTGGACGAGGAGTCGCATAGAATTCTGATCTGTCACTTCTCTGATACGAAGTATTTCTGTTCAGAATATCATCTTCAAGAATGGTTTCCCGAAAATTCTACGAAATAGGGCAAGGAATGTCCGCCGAACATGCCATACTTGAACTTAGATATTAAGGATTCTGGCTAGACTTCGAATGAACTTCCAATGGCCCAAGAAGAAGAGTCATCTTCAATGCTGACATCTGTGTGTTTCAGGCACTTGGAATATTTTGTAGCCAAAAAGGAGCATTTTCTGCATAAACCCTTGTAATTGGCCATCTGTAGCTTCTGAGCGTAAAATCGTAGATTTGTAGCTTCTGTGCATAAAATCGTAGATTTGTACCCTCTGAGAGTAAAAGCTTCTGAGCGTAAAACTATAGATTTATAGCCTCTGAGCGTAAAACCGTAGATCTGTAGCTTCTGTGCATAAAATCGTAGATTTGTAGCCTCTGAGCGTAAAATCATAGATCTGTAACTTCTGTGCGTAAAACCGTAGATTTATAGCCTCTGAGCGTAAAAGCTTCTGAGCATAAAACCATAGATTTATAACCTCTGAGCGTAAAATCTGGATCCACTACGCAGCATGACTGTCCGTCTTCTTTTTTCAAATGATAGGCTGACGTGGTCCCAAATCATAACCGACTATTAAATATCGGATTTGGTTAGGGATTCGAAGAGTTATCCGAACTCTATAAATAGCCCAAGGTCTTGAGAGAGAAACCCTTCATCTGTCTTTGCAAAACCCTTTGTCTTTTTGAGAACTCTTCGTCTTCATCTTCGTCTCTTTTCTGAGAACTTTTGAGCTTCGCCATGGCACCGAAACATGCTTCCACTGCTAAGGAAAAGAAAACTGCTTCCTCATCTCGCTCCTCTGCTCAAGCACGAGCAACCCCCATTAGGCTAAGTGAGCCCCGTTCTGAACGAAGTGCTCCGCCGTCGAGCTGTGCTTCGGGCATCACAGGTAAAGTCTTCGACAGGAATAAAACCCTTCGCACACGTTGTACGTGTATTCGCAAGGTCATCTACTGTGCTAAGAGCCTCTTCAAGGAAGATGATGCACAGAGATGTTTTATTGTTACGCCCATATTCCTATTGTGTCAGCGTAAAAACTCCATATTTTCGCAGTCTGGCATAAAAGCTCAGACTGTCAAAATTTGACGTATACTACAAACTTTGAGTTTTACACGCTGGATGTAAATTCCGGCATAAAAACTCAAATTTTGGCAGTCTGGCGTAAAAAGCTCAGACTGTTAGATTTTGGCGTATACTGCCCACCTTGAGTTTTACGCACTGGAAATAGATTCCAGCGTAAGACTCAAATTTTTGCAGTCCGGCGTAAAAGCTCAGACTGTTAGTCTTTTGTGTGTCCTGCAAGACTGTAGCGTCTAGCGTAAAACTGACTTGTTTTCTTGCATTTTACAGTGGCCTTGCAGATCCCTCCTTTGGCTGAAGTGATGGACTCTGCTGCTGGGATGCTGAATTTCAGCTATCTGGAGGACTTGTCCCATGTGACATTTCCCATCTCTTGAACCGAGTATCCTCAAGAAAGGGGAACTCTGATCTCGTCCCAAGGAGAACGAATGCTGCTGAGTATGATCAGTGGGGAGCCCCTGACATACATAGATGGGACTGAATATAAGAAACCAGGTTTCTTATTCTGGGATGTTATCGATAAACAATCCCAGACTAAGCCTAAGAAAGAAGATTGGGTATTTTCTGCTGAGGGCACGGTCATGTATCTGCCAAGGATGTCTAGAGATTACCCTATCTCGGCATTCTTCCATGCCACCCATCGCAGAAAGATGATGTGGACTCTGACTCCCCATCTTCACGGCCGGCCAGGGAAGATCTTATACAAAAAATGATTGAACCAAGGAGCCTATGTGAGCAGTCCTTCAGGCCCTGTTATGCCTTTTAGGGGATTACTGCCGGGCAGCGTCCCGAGTGAAGACACTTCACTGATCCAGCCGGTTCAAATATCGACTTTCTGCAATGACTTTATGGGACAGGGAGGAGTGTACCCCAAGGTTAACCCTCGCACCAGTGGATGGCTTAGCCCCGAGAATCTTCGATGGGCCAGTTTAACTACTTGGGCCCTGAAGCACTTCCAGATGGAGCTGGAAAGTATTGGTTTGTTTGCGGCTGTGAGTGCCACTAGTGTTGGGCTGCCTGTCAACCCCAACTTGTTCTTAGCTTTGATGGAGCGATACAATTCACTTACTGGGACTTTCGCCACTCCACTAGGTGAGTTGGGCTTAGCCCTTCATGAGATGGCAGAGATTTCAAAGCTGCCAATGGGAGATACTCCTTATGAAGAGTACTTTCCCACAAATAGGGAGCTGAGGGATACAAACCCTCGGGCAGTGGTGGTGTACCAGGAGCTGATGTGCCACTATATTACCTGCACCCTATGATTTGGCTTATATCAACAAATGGGTATCCTACCTCTTCTTCCATCAGGCCAAAAATGCTAAGCCGGACAAGGTTGTAGATAGCTGAGATAAGCTCTTGAATCTCCTAAGCATGCTTAGTGCCAACACGGTCGATGATCTCATTGAAAACACAGGGGCTTTAGATTATATTCTCGATGAGGAGATAGGGGGTTATCCTGCAGGCACTAAAGCCTTCAGTTATATGAGGCATTGTCACAAGCCTCTGTCAAAGGAAGCTTAACTGGCTGGCTTCCTCTCTGTCTGGCTACGCTGATGGGTAGTGCCTGGCATCTCGTCTGCGGATCGCATTTATCGTAACACCTTATGTCCCGCAGTGCATTTGGTGTTTGGAGCAAGATTGGGCCTGCTTCCTGCCATGGTATGCAGAATACAAGCTGGCCTGAGGGTCATTACTGATGGGCTGCTTGCAGATGATACACATCGTGAAGGATTTCCCAGAGTGGAATTGCCATTCTTATATCTGATGGGATGGTTAATCCTTCACAACACCAGAGTGATGTCTCCCGGCTCTGCCAGCGGTTCGGGAAATAACTTCTTGTTGAATTACAAGAATTCGCTTTGGAATGTTACTAGCGTCATAGATTGTCGGCGAGCATTAAATTTTGCCCATGGTTGGAAGCTCTTCTGTACCGTCCCCCCCGTACATATCAATCAACAGGGGACGAAACTTCAGGATGCAGGTCAAGGGAAGACTATTCTTTCTCCTGAAGCCTTTTACTGGTTGGTCTGCACTAGACCTTCCCATCTGCTGTACAGAAGTAAGGACCACTACTATTTGGATCCTTATTTGCCCATCCGGTTTGCCAGACAATTTGGGTACGACCAGTTACACGTGGGGAATCCTATTACCAGCTTCAAGTCCAAATGTGGACTTATTGATGGAGCTAGAGGATGGCGGTACTTCATCATGGGTTGTACTGTTGCAATCTTTGCTGTGCCCGCGACTTCTGTCTCCACAAAGTTGCGCATTCTTCACTTGTACGCACAGTTTTACGCGTCCATCAATTTCTTCCATCGTGATTTTGATGTGTATGGAAGTTTCAGGATGCCCTCCCATAAGTCTACTGGAAGAGAGGAGATCCCATCCGTCTCCTCTGATGAAGGTGAAGACACTACCGGTGCAAATGATTTCTTGTTGATAATACTGAGAGGCGTAATAGCTCCGCCAGCAGAGCCTCTCGTTATCTCCAATAAGCGAAAGGCTTCCACTCTGAAAGAGCCTTTCCCCCGCAAGAAGAAGATGGTCAGAGGTCCTAAAAGGACTTCCACCAAGGGGGCCTCTCGGAGTGAGCCTGTTATTTCCCCTGTTGGGGATGATTCTTTGATCAGAGGTCCTTCGCCTTTTAGAGAGGGAACCTCCACACTTTCGGCTGACAGTGCTAGAGATTCTTTGCTCCCGATTGCTGCCGCTACCACCGTTACTGGTAGTGCTTTGAGGTCGCCTTCGAGACCGAGCATATTAAGAATCAATATACCTTTATCCAAACAAATGGGAATAATCCCTCCTTCGTTTGTAAGTATTTCCAGCGAGATTCCACCCGATGAACCTCGAGTGGATCTGGGTGATGACCGGGATGACTTCCCTCAAGCGTCAGTCGGTGCACCCTCTTCTCCAGGTATGACAGCTTGTTTAGTATCATTAAAAAATAATTTAGCTGTACAGGCTGCAGACGTAACATACATACCATCGGCCATGGGTAAATATTGTCTTCACGTTTTCTTCAGGAAAATTAACATCAAATTGATATTAACTTTCTCTTGTCTTCTTTTCAGGTGAAGACATCTCTGGGGAGGGTGGAGTTGACACAACTTCTGAATTTGTTGCGGATCCATCTAATGAAACGGCGATGCTCAACGTCGAAGAAGCATGCTTTGAAGCTGCCGATCTTTCATCCGCAACGTTCTTGGGTGTCATCCCGCCAGTGGCAGTTCAAATAACATCAAAGGAGGATGAACCCACCATCTCGTCCGTGCCTCCTTCGTCGAGTATACCAGCAACCTCAACTGTTGTTGGTGTCTCTTCTTTTGTCGCGCCATCTGTTGAAGCAACGAGTGTGGCAACCTCCTCTATAGTCATTCCAGAAAGGAGACTTACCTATATTGCGGCCACTCCCAGCGTCCATTCGAGTTTTGCTATGCTAGTAGATCAATACAGTAGCATATTCTACCTTACTTTGAAAGAATTGATATCGATGGTGCTGGAGAAGAACCTAGGTTTTGATGCTCTGAAGATGTCCTCCAATCTCCCTATAGAGCAGATTAAAAATTTCAATGACGCTGAAAGAGCTGATACGCTAGAGCAAATAGTTAATGGTTTAGAACAACCCATTAACGAGTATTTGCAACTATTCCGAGGCAGTATTGACGATCTGGTTCAAGCTGAGTATGACTCCTTAACTGCAGAACTTGCTGAGCAAATGGAATCTCTAAACAAATCCATCCAGGAACAGCAACAAGAGATGGATAAAGAGTAGGCTGTCTTGGTGGAGTTCATTCCTCAGCTAGCTGAGTGCCAGGTCGAATTTGAGGGAAATAAAGCGAGGGTTCGAGAATTGGAAGCTGAACTTGCTCAGGCAAGGGAGAGGCTTCTTAAGACAACGGCAATCCGTAATGTGTTGAAGGACCAAGTGGATACAGCTAAACAGAACTTGACACATGCGGGTGTTATCCACGCAAGTTTTGTTAATTCTCTGTCTGGACTATCTCGCTTGAGCAAAGACGAAGCAAGGCTGGAACGGGCTCGCGACAGTATTTTGAACTCCAGGAATGAGAGGATGGCTGCTTTGGCACAACAGATTCACGACTTAACGGCTCCTCCCCAATGATGTACCTTTTTGCTTCTTCTGTAATTTGCTATTCCCAGAGATAATAAAGATACTTCTTCTGACTTTGTGGACCTATCACTTTTGAATATAAATGATAGGCTAGGATGAAAGTGATATCAGAGGTAATATGGACGTAATATACTTTCGGTAAGTTTCAGTTGGATATATCTATTCAGAGATTATATGGACATGATAGAATATGCTCCAACTAAATTTGTATACAAAACACTATCAGAGGTAATATGGACGTGATAGGTTTTGAATTTTCAAATTAGTTAAACATATCTATTCAAAGGTCATAAGAACATGATAGAATATGATCCAACTAATCTTTGTATGTAATGTCATCAGAATAAAATCTTCACCATACCCCTTTGAGCAAAGGAGATCAAGCATAGTACTTCTTCAGGAATTTGCCGTTGATAGGAGTCATTATTAAATTTCCATTAGGCTTGGCTAATCTGTAAGCGCCATTTAAAAATATGGTTTCAATCACATAAGGGCCCTCCCATTTAGGCTGGAACTTGCCCTTACTTTTGTGTGTAATGATCATTGGCCACTTCACAGCTAGAACTAGCTCACCAAATTTGAACACTCTTTCCTTCACTTTTTGATTAAAAGCTCTGGAGATGCGTGCCTGGTAGAACTCTATGCGCTGTTGAACTTGAAGGCACTTCTCGTCTAATCCTTCTAGCTCTTGAAACCTTAATTGATCATTATTTTCCTGAGTCAACTCATTAGCTACTGCTATTCTAAGTGATGGAATTTGAGCTTCAATGGGGAGAACTGCTTCACACCCGTAAACTAATAAAAATGGGGTACAACCCATTGGTGTTCGTACCGTTGTGCGGTATGCCTATAGACATTCCCCCAGATTCTTATTCCAATCTCTTTTGTTCGAAGAGACGAACTTTTTCAAGAGTTTGATGATAGTTTTGTTGAAGGCTTTCGCCAAACCATTAGTAGCAGGATTGTATGTCGTTGAGGCCATATTCTGTATCCGATTCTTATCGCAAAATCGGTGAAACGCTTGACTGATGAATTGAGGCCCATTATCATGAATTATCCTTTGGGGTATCCCAAAGCGATAAATTATACGGTGCTTGATAAAGCTGATCACGTTGGATGTCTTCACCTCAGCAAGAGGGATCACCTCCGCCCATTTGGAGAAATAGTCCATGATAGCGAATATGAACCGATGTCCTCTAGAAGACGAAGGATGAATAGGACCAATGATATCCATACCCCATGCTTCAAAGGGCCATGATGAAATAGTAGGATGTAAATACTCAGAAGGCTGATGTATGAAAGCCGCATGAACTTGACAGGCTTTGCATTGTCTTGCATATTTTACAGCATCTATAATTATGGTAGGCCAGTAGTAGCTCATCCTCCTGATACGATCCTGTAACTTAGGACCGGGTTGATGTGCTCCACATACCCCGTCATGAGCTTCTCGGATAACCCGTTTTGCATCATCGTCAGAGAGACATCGTAATAGCAGTCCATCGTATGTTCGGCGATATAGACTTTGTGAAGAAGCATCAAAATAGAAACGTAATGGTCGTCTTTTGATAGATACTTCTTCCTTAGGATCCTCTGGTAATATTCCGTATGACACGAAGTCTATAAAGGGACTTCTCCAGTCTCTCTTAGGAGGAGCCGTGTTTATAGCGTAGTTACGTTCTATGTGAAAATTATTTTTCACACAGAATAAGTCTCTGTTAAGAAGGATCACCGAAATTTGCCTTCTTATCGGAATAGCTAGATCTACAGCTAGGCTGGCCAGAGCATCAGCTTCCAAATTTTGAGATTGAGGCACATGGTCTAAAAAGAATCCTTTAAAAGTCATGGCTATCTCGATCGTTGTTTGGTGATAAGGAATGAGGTCTGGATTGCGGACTACATATATTCCTCTGACCTGATTGACGATCAACTGAGAATCACCAAAATCTTCCAGGTATTCAACCTCCAATTCTTTAGCGACTTGAAGCCCGATTAGTAGAGCATTATACTCTGCAACATTATTAGAGCAGGGTTCGCTACGAGAATATGGTCAATAGATGACGAGTTTATCAGGAGTTACCAGAACAATTCCCACTCCATAAACCACGTTTCCCCTGGGACCAGTCCTGGAGGCACCATCAAAGAGTAGCTGCCATGTATCACCTTCTATTGCCGAATTACATTCTGCAACATCGTCGGGAATGTCTTCATATAATTTAGAGGTTTTCGGAATTGGATGGGCAGCTAAGAAATCAGCCAGGGCTTAACCTTTCATGGATTTCCGAGGGACGTACACCATATCATACGGTGTCAGTAGCATTGTCCAAGTCGCGAGTCGGGAATTAAGAACACTTGGCTTATTCATTAATACCCGAAGAGGATTGATTCTGGAGATGATATGAATGATCGGACCCGTCACGTAATATCGCGTCTTCTGAATGGCAAACATTAGGGCCAAGCATTCTTTTTCTACTGGGTTGTACCGGTGTTCGTCTCCGACCATCATCCTACTTAAATAGTAGATAGCCTGTTCATGACCTTCATTGTTCTTCTGTGCGAGAAGAGCCCCTAAAGAATGATCCATCGCTCGAACATACAGCATAAATGGTCTTCCTATGACGGAAGGCACCAGAATTTGAGGATTAGTAAGATAGCGTTTGATGTTATTAAACACTTGTTAACAGGCTTCATCCCATACGAATGACACACCTTTCTTCATCAGGCAAGAAAAAGGTTGACATCTCCCAAAGAGGTTGGATATAAATCTCCTGATATAAGCCAGACGACCTTGAAATCCCCTGAGTTCTCTCAGATTACGGGGCAGTCGCATTTCTAGGATAGCCTTTACTTTATCAGGGTCAACTTGAATGCCTTTAACGGTAATGAAAATCCCAGGAATTTGCCACTGGATACACCGAGAAAGGACTTTGTAGGGTTCATTTTGAGTTGATGTTGGCGCATCAACTCGAATACTGTCTTCAAGTCTTGGATGTGGTTATCCTTGAGGCGGCTTTTGACAGCAATATCGTCCACGTAACATTCTACCATTTTGCGTAAGTGCTCATGGAATATGTTACTCATAGCTCGTTGATACGTAGCCCCGGCATTCTTCAATCCAAAAGGCATAACCGTATAGCAATATACCCCCAGTGGTGTACGAAAGGCAGTATGTTTCTCACCTTCAGGATTCATCTTAATCTGATTGTATCCTAAAAATTCGTCTATGAAAGACATGCGCTCAAAACCGCACGTATTATCGATCATGACGTCTGTAATAGAAAGAGGGAACTCATCTTTAGGGCATACTGCATTTAGATCTCGGAAATCGATGCAGACACGCACTTTCCAATTTTTCTTCATAACCGGGACAACATTAGCAACCCAATCAGGATGTTGTTCTTCTCGGATGAACCCACAGGCTATTAGCTTCTTGATTTCAGCTTCAATGGCATCCATCATATCCGGGCGGAACCGGCGTTGGTGTTGCTTTACAGGCTTTGAATTGGGTCGCATGTTGAGTTTATGGGCAGCCACCTTAGGATCAAGACCTGGCATATCCTCATAATTCCATGCAAAGACATCGCTATATTCTTTTATCAGCTGGATCATTTCTTGCCTTTCTTCTTCGGAAAGATTGTTACTGATAAATATCAGTTTTGGTAAAAATTTATCCCCAACATTGACTTGGATAACTTTATCTTCAGTGGGTGGTTCTCTTTGCTCGAACCAAAGTTTCCATTGTGAATCAATTTGTTGAGCCCAGGATTCATCTTCAAATGATTCAGATTCTTGTCCCTCTATTTTGAGAGAATCTGTCAACACCATATATACTGATAATGCCTATTTGAGTTCACCATCTGAATCGGAGGATGAAAAATCGTCTTGAAAAGAGGAAATGGTCTCCTCACTTGACTCAGAGTCGTTGGAAGTTGCAAGATGTGTAGTATACCCTAACCCAAAATGAGTTCGTTGACAGTAAGGATCACCATGCAACGGCATTCGTCTGCCTTTTCCATAGTTGAGGCCTGGCTCCAACTTTAAGTAATAACCCATGCTTTGCATAATCTTCAAAGCCTGTGGGCTATATCTGTGAACCTGCATTTTTCCAGCATCAGACTCGTGAGAATCTTCTTGTACAATCGGTCTTTTCCGCATGCGACCGAAGACTATTGGATGTTGATCGTTGCGATTAGGTGGAACAATAAAGATCGAATCTTCATGTGGCCCATATGTCGTGATGACATTAGACATTGACGCTACTTCCTACACATAAGGATGATAGGAGTCTATAGCTTCCAAGAATTTTTGTGCTATAGACTCTATATCGTTATGGGGGGATGATTCCTGATTAGGAAATTGAGCGTCAGTATACTGGAAAAGAGAATCTTTATTTTCGTCAGAAACTACGTTCTCGGTTGTATTTACATCAGTCGGCTGCTTGTTGCGCCTAAGGTTGATGACCAAAGGTGGGGGCTTCTGGTTCAGAGTGATCACTAGAGGATCACTTCCTCCTCCCGATTTGGTTTTGCCCAAGTGGATAGCCATGGGTTCCATGACTTTCGGACGGGTAGTCCTCCCTTTCACCTGGATTGACAAAGGTTGCTCAGCAGATGGTTCTCCTGGCTCCTGGTAGGATTCCTCTTCCGTCTTGCCTGACATCTCCTTCATGTAGTCTTGGGTGTACAACATGGCATCAGAATAGTAGGACTCAACTCCTTTGAAAGGATTGAGATCAGCAAACTTTGTTTTCACTGTCCCTTGGGCGTCTACATATTTGAAGCCTTTGGGTAGAGTTGAAGGGACAATATTGTGATCGTGGATCCATGGTCTGCCCAACAGGATATTGTAAGATACCTCTGAATCAATGGCGTAGCATGTAGCCACTGATCTAAGGTCACCAATCTGGATCCTCAAACGAATCTTTCCCAACGGTTTGCTCTTTCTGGCATTAAAGCCCACGATTGTGGTGGTAGTGTAAGCCAGTTCTCTTGTAGGGATTCTCAACGGTCTTAACAGACTGTGAGGGATAATGCTAATCGACGATCCCAGATCTATGTGAATCCGGTCTACCTCCATGGAGCCGACATATCTGGTGTAATAAAGAGGCCTGTCATGCTTGTTATATTTTAACAACATGTCCTCTTGAGTGAAAGTGATATTAGGGACCACTTCCATCACACTATGGCATTGAGGACATGCCACAGGCCCTTTATCAGGGGACTTGAGCTGAGTCAAGTATACATCTGCCTGCATTAATGCTTCACTCAAGGCTTGACGAGTGTCTTTGGATAGCCTAAGTAGTTCAAAAATAGACAATCTGGCCGGAGTGTTAGCCAACTGGGCCAAGATGTCGAAGTTATATGGTTTCTCTAAACCTTTGTTTTGAATATTCTTCAAAGGTTTATCAAAACGAACTTCCTTTTGCTTGCCCTTGTCCACCAAAGTTGGTCTAGAAGGACCTGCCTCTGGTGTAACAGGTTCAGGCTCTGGAGGTTTGGCAGCTGAAGTGTCTGTCGTTGATTCCCCCTGGTTCCCTCCATAGTCTTTGAGGTAGGCCTTGCCTGACCGGGTTTCGGTTGCCAAAGCCTCTTCTTCTGATGTCGGGGATATTGCAACCATATGGCATGGTTTGCATCTTGAGTTCTTTTTAGACTTTGCTTTAGCAGCTTGAGTCTCTTCCTCAATTTCTGGCACCAGATCAGGGTGGACCCACATGATCTCCCCACGCTTGGTAGTTAGGAGTACTAGGTCATGATTTTAACCCCTGGTCGGAGGGAGATTAACAATGTTCATCAACGTCCGTGGAATAGGTACTACGCCATCCGGGACTTCCTGAGGGGGCAGATTGCCAAACTGGAGCGAGATCATGTTGGCAGTGACCGTCTTCTCGCTATTACGCAGAGTGATGGCCTTGGCGTCGATCAGCTCCTGGATTTTCCTTTTTAGTACATAACATGCCTTTGTAGGGTGATGTATGTATCTGTGGAAAATGCAGTACTTAGGGTTATTAGTACTGCCGACTTCATTTGGCTGCTTTACCTTGGGGAGAGTAAGCTTGCCACTTTTGACTAGACAATCGAATATGCTCGGAATATCGTCGTCGTCAAAAAAATATTCTTCTTTAGGCCTGGAAGTCCCAGGATTCGTCTGCATAGTCACTGGAGTATGTTGCCTGGACGTATTGATTGCCAGAGCTTCCTTTCCTTTGGAACTACGAGTATGGTCGTTATTGGAGGATGATCGATTCCCTCTATCAGAGGTTGAGATCATGATTCCATTGTCACGAGCCTTCCGACTGTTATCTTCAGCGGCTACCGCTGATATGATAAATAAGGGCCAATCATGGAACTGATATGGTCCTGTGAACACTGAGATCAGCAGGAGGAGGTTCTTCCTACAAATGTCCACCAAGGCAGAATCCGGAACTCCATGAGGCATCTGCAAGGTAGCGTGACAAAAACGTTCGATAAAAGTACGAACTCTCTCTTTCTCCTTCTGTTTTACTTCGATAAGTAATGACATAGACATGTCCATTCCTCCTTTGTAGAATTGAGCTAAGAACAGAGTCTTAAAATCTTCAAAAGAAGTAATGCAGTTATCCGCAAGACTACGGTACCATTGGTAGGCTACCCCAGACAGACATCCTTTAAACACTCGAGTGAGAAGGGCGTCATTCCCCTGCAACAACACTATCATCATGCTAAAGTAGTTCATGTACTGGCTTGGTGACGTCTTTTCCTCAAACAAAACCATAGCCTGTGGTTTGTATTTAGGTGGGAAAGGGATCTCGTCCCATATAGCTGGGTATGGCTGGTTGATTCCCAACTTCTTGAGCTGATCCTTATGCTTTAAGGCATCAAATTGGGCTTTCAATTTCCGAACTGCCTGCATCGGATCTTCAGCTGGGAAAGGGATCACAGAGTGGTGAGAGGTCGGTTGTATTGTAACTCCAACAGGAGGCAATACATTCTCCGAGTTAAGAAGTTAAGGAGCCGCTGACTCTTGATTTAGAACAGGCTCCTGGTTTGCGTTGGATGGTGGTAGGTCCACCCCCACACATAGTTGAGTCAGAGGAACCGATGTTTGAGCTATTGCAGCTATATGTTGAGTCACCATCATCTGACGCGTACTCTCCATCGTGGAATGCATCTCTTTAAGCGATGCTTCCAATACAGCGATGCGTTGCTCAGTATTTCCAGATGGGGAAGCCTCTTCATATTCATCTCTAATGGCATAAACTCCCATTTCTTTGGATGCTACTGAGGGATTAGTATAGATCTCTATAGAGACCGAGTCTATACTTTCAGCATCAGATTCGGGAAACAGGCGACCCCAAGTGTGGGAATCAGACGAATATGAAGCCGGTTGTCGTGACCTCGAGCGGGTGTTTCGAAAAACACATGCCTCAATATTCTCAAGGAGTCTGTCAAATCTCTTTTGGCTTAGGGTTCTAGAGGGATGACGTCTTGAACTTGACCTTCCTCTAGGAATATGTGAAGCCATGTTTACTGATGCGAATGTCAGCTCTTCTTCCTGTAGAGACAAAGAGTAGTTCAACCGGTCAAAAACTGACCATTTTGCCTTAGAACAATAGTAGTTAACTACAACTTTATGACTATTACAACAATGCTCCATAGGGGGTGTAATAGACATGTTAGAAGATCCCTTGTCTTTGTGCTTCTGGATTAAGAAATCACGCAAATCAGGGGGATTAACAGAAGAAGAGGGCTTATTATGCCTTTTTACATCAGTAGGGGCGTGGAGATTGGGAACCATGACCCTCTCTCTACCATAAGTATACATCAGTTCGCCCATGTGAGTAGCATACGATCCATCATCCGTCTGAGGAGCGTATTTCTCCATGAAGCGGGTCTTCTTTACGCGGATGGACATATCTTAGCGTAATTTGGAGCTTTGTACAGATTCGCATAAAATAGGGGGAATCCTCAAACAGCCTCCAGCGTCACGCGTAATCTTCTTCTTTTGGTTGCGTACAACTCTAGAGATTGGGAGATTCGCCATTCTTTTTCCCTTGATGTGATCCAAGGGTCCACCTGCCACATCACGGATGGGAGATATATTTTTACGCGCAGGGCGCGTTTGAAATTTCCGTGCAGGCACTGAGGCCTTGCTTGGAATTTTGTCTGCTACGTCACAGATGGAAAATATATTTTTACGCGCAGGGCGCGTTTGAAATTTCTGCGCGGGCACTGAGGCCTTGCTAGGAATTTTGTCTGCCACGTCACAGACGGGAGACAAATTTTTACGCGCAGAGCGCGTTCTATACTTCTGGATTGGCACTAGGGCATTGCCAGAAGCTTTGTCTGCCACGTCACAGATGGGAGACAGATTTTTATGCGCAAGGCGTATAGGTTGTGTTGTCACAACCTTGTTGATCGAAGAGAGAGAGCCTGCAGGAAGGGTATAGGATGTCCAGGGCATCCATACTTTATGCAGCTTCCTGTTGTCCTGGACAGAGAGGGGATAAGAGCTACCCCCTGCGCGAAGCATGTCTTCTTAAGCAGATTGGTCGAATTCGACGACCAACGTCTTCTTCGTCGATCCTACGGATACAGCATCATGTTGAGCAATGGCTTTCTCGTCAGATGAGAAAGTTGTCCCCAGCAGAGTCGCCATCTTGTATTTGATGATAAACAGAAGAATAAAACTAGGTTTATACGAAACCCTTTCTTTGTTTACAAACCAGAAAAAAGAGTTCAATTAATCCTATAGGAGGATGTTTAGTACAATAAAAAAAATGATTCTGGAGAAATATTGCTATAGGAGTCTGATCTGCGGTCGATCACTTTGTCCCTTGGACCATACGATGATGAAGAAGTGCTGTAGAAGCAGAAGAAGCTTCAAAGATTGCAGGAGGGATTGAACTCTCGTTGCCAAAGTTGTCAATCAACACTCTCTATATGTACTCTCTCTCTCTCTCTGATTTTTCCACCCACCTCCCCTGTGACCGAAGGTCTCTATTTATAGAGATCAGTCACAGTAACCGTCCAGTAGGCGTAGAAGCCAAAATGTGAAGAGAGTGGCGCTCTTTACGCGGCGGTTACAATAATTGCTACCCACATCTAAATGATCTCTTGAATCTGCGTGTAACACGTGTCCCTTTATGAGGTAACGTGTATAATCGCTCATCGAAGATCACGGCATGCAAGCCACGTAGGTAACTGGCCCTCGCGTAAAGATGGTTGGCATAAAAGCCAAATAATTGTCTTGTTGGCGTAAAACCAAGTAGCTATCTTTTTGGCGTAAAAGCCAAATTCTGCGTAAAACTTGATGCTGCATAAACAATAGGTAACCAACGTAAACTAGCCAATTATCCTTCTTAACTGAGGTCTTGAGCGTATTCTGGGCCAAATAGTCTTATCACGTACCTTTGCAAATATTGCCTGAGTTGGCATATTTTGAGGAGATAGCATACGGCGTACTCCTATAGTTGAAAATAGCCTGGTTGGCGTAACATGCAGGGATAGTGATGTGAGCGTATTAACCCTAGTTTTAGCTCTCCCAGACATTAAAAATAGAACAAAATCTCATGCATTAAATGCAGAGATTTGCCCCCATCTCGCGCATTAACTGCAGAGATTTGCCTCGAGTTCTGTATAAAAAATAGCTTTTGACATGGCGTCTGATTTCGTCTCATCTTGAGCGTAAAAACTCATCTCTGCCTGTGTAGAATAGGCAGCGTATTCCTTGAATGCGTAAAAATGACTTGTATCAAGGATATGCCACTAAACGACAGTTTGGGCCTCTGTACAGAATCATCATTACAGCCGTCCTCTCGATCGTCGTGCAGTACTTTTTGTCAGGAGTCAGGTTCACTGTTTTGCCTGACAGGTTCATTCGAGGAATACGACGACTTTCTCGTACAACTTCACGCTGCATTAAAAGCAGACATAGTTTACGCCGGAGGGAGATGTAACAACCTTTTACGCCAAAACAGCCTTGAAGCGCTACTTTACGCGGGCAGCTATGAAGTCATGTTTTACGCCATACAGCGCTGAAGCTTCTATTTTACGCGTGCTTTATGTATGTTGGGGGGTTTTACGCGTATAATTCCCCAGCATATTTTTTATGCTTCTACAATGATATGCTAACAGAATCGACTTCCCATCCCCATGCAGATACACCACTCCATTGATACCAGCGTCTCCCTCTCACCCCTTGCTTAATACGATACCAATGTACACAAATCAATATCTCAAAACCCAAGACACTACTCCCTCGATACTTCACTGATACTCACTGAGTATCAGTGCACATATCAGTGTACTGAAACCCAACACATTAAACCCGACCTGCACAGCTCGTGTGCCTTCACCAAAACTCCCGCATGCACAGTCACCCACAATAACATACACTGGACTAAATTACCACACACAGGCGCACTGATGCACTAACCCTCCACCACTGTCTACTGATACATGACCCATTGCTCACTCAAAATACCCTCAACTCAGCAGGATACCCGATACTAAAACCCCCAATCCACAATGCACATCAACCTTAGACACTGAACCCGACTCTGCACAGTGAACCTCCCCACAGTACCAAATCACAAGTCCCTCACCTCCATATACACTGATACATAGAACCCTACCTCTCATAACCCTTAACACTGACATAAAGAATACAGTGAGCTGATACAAAACTGCTCAACACAGGATACATAGTTCACACAGTGAACTCGAGGTTATGCACAGTCATAGGGAAAAACCCGACTGTACAGTAACCTCCCCAATGCATTTCCTTTTCCAAATCACACAAACCTATCTATATACATATGCAAATATATCTATGTATATATTTATATATCAAAACATGCAGTATTAGAATAGATTAGATAGGTAAACCCCTATGAGGTATTTCATCGAACACCTAGGGCTGAAAATCAGATTCCACACTAAGAGCTCCTGAATACCCAAATCAAAACCCTAAAATCGAGATCAAACCTATGTGTATGAGATGCAATCAGGTGTAAATGCATACCCCTATGATTAGGGTTCACGAAATTGGGAAAAACCATTGTTGGAACACCAAAACCCTAGAATCGCCTAGGGCTCCATGAAAAAATGAAAGAGCCAATCCTAATTCAAATGGTGGGCTCCTAATGGCCAAACAACAATTAAAAACAAAATTAAAGGGAGTTTTAATTCGGATTCTCACCTATTGGGAGATGGTTTCCTAATGTAGTTCTTCTTTCTTCAAGGCTCCTTGGTCCAAGCTCCTAGATCTCTCTTGATGGAGAAGGAAATGGGTTTCTAGGGCTTATAAATTCTGAAATTTTTGGGGAAGGAAGGGTTTTCTAAGTGGAGGCTAGGTTTAGAGTTTTCTTCATGAATAAAGAAGCTTGAGGGAGGCTCCCTCTCATTTAAATAGGACTAGGGTTAGGGTTAGGGCTTCTAATGCCAAGTGTCTTAATTAGCCCTTCATAATGGTCATGAAGAACTTAATTTAATAAGGGTTTAGTCATTCATTTAGGGTTTTAACTAAAACTAAAAATACTAATTAGGGTTTGGTCTCAAGGGTTAAACCTAATGGGTTTTTAGGTCAAGCCCATAAACTTACACATTAAGGATACCCTATAATTATTTAATAGACATATCATACATATTTATTTACACAATAAATTAAACATAAAAATTACAATAATGCCCTAATCTAGAAATATGGTAGTGACAACAGCAGCAACGCGGTGCAGCAGTAGCCGCGCGGTACAGCGGTGCAACAACAGCCGCTCGGTGCAGCAGCTGCACGGTGCAGTAGTGCACGCAGCAGCGGAGCAGCAGCAGCAGCGCGGTGCAGTAATGCACGCAGCAGCGAGCTGCAGTAGCGCGTGGATGCAGCAGCTATCAACAACAACAACAACAAGTTCAAGGCAGCAGCAGGGAGTTTCAGCAAGGAGAGGCACGCCAGGGGTTCAGTTAGTTAGGAATGAGTTCAGCTAGTTAGGAGAGGTTAGGTAGTTGTTTCATTGATAGTTGTGTGTTACCTTGTCCTTTAGTTACACCTATATATATATATATATATATATATATATATATATATATATATATATATATATATATATATATATACTGTTAAGCTAATAGATATAGTATATATGTATATATTTTACTAGTTAGTCATATTACTATCTAGATAGTTATAGATACATGTTATCTAATAGTTATATATATACATATTAGTTAGAATATTAACTATATGTATATATGTATATAAATTAATGGTAAGTTAGTATGTAGTATTGTATATATATGTTGTTAGTATTAGGTAATTAGTAGTATGTAATAGTTTAGTTATGTTAAGTTTATAGCTAGTGTTTTGGTATGTTAGTTATAGTTTATTCTTGGTAGTTAGCTATATATATTAGGATTTAAGTTACCTTGTGATACGAAGGTAATGTCAAAGTATTGGTCGATACTCAAGGTATTGGGTTTGAGTATCAAGATGGGTGTGTAGGTAGTGAGATACGCATTGGTTGAAAGCCAAGGTATCCTCTTTGCATTAGTTAGCATAGCTACTATATGTATTATCTTGTTATCTTGTATATATATATATATATATATATATATATATATATATATATATATATATATATATATATATATATATATATATTAGTATTTTTATATCTAAAACTTGCATATCCTATGATACGGTATTTTGTATGTATCTTAGTATCTTAGCTTAGCTAGTGTGGCCTAGTTTCATAGTGTATGAACCCAATATCCTAGAGATAGACTCGTACAACTTAGAAATAACTAGTTTGATCAAGTTTGACTAGTTTGGCATAGAGTTGACCTAGTTTAACTGCTTTGACTTATAAATAGCTTTATGACCTAAAAATTGACTAGTTTAACTTAATTTTATTCAAACACCTTGTATCAATATAATATTCTATATATTGGTCTATGTGACACCAGTTCGGACGCAGTTTGACATTCATGGCTCTGGACCACAGGTGAGTACATTCTCTGATGGTTTTTATTATTTGATAATTACTATAATGCAAGTATTTAGAAATATTTAACATGACTCTTGACACATTGGTACACGGACTAGTATACACATGGATCAGTTATGGGATATTATATATTATTTTATTGTTCCTCATATTCTCATATGGTTAAATAAATAATGTTAAATATTAGACAATGTTCAATGTTCATTGTTCAATGTTCAAGGTTTAATATTTAAAATGCCTTGAGTATCTTGCATCGGAATGTGTCATGGTTGGATTCATTGTACTAGTCGGGGGAAAGAAAAAGTGTTAGCTAGATATGTGATCAAATCCTAGACAATGTTCAATGTTTAAATTAGACAATGTTTATCCAACGTTACAATGTTCACCCGAGCCGATCACATATCTAACTAGTATTTCAATCACTTAGTATAGTTACAGTTCTTCACTATATTCTAGTTTATTGTCTTATTCTATTGTATTATTCTATTTTATCGTGATCAGTGTATACAATATTGTTCTTGTTTACCTCTTTCTTCTACCATAGTTGATATTGTTCATTGTTTCTCCTCTTGTATTATATTCACTATTTTTGTTTATAGTTATTATCAATTAATTGGAACTGCTATTGGGTTATACTTCGTTCCATTCCTGACTGAAAAATATTTTTTAGAGGATCCCAGGGATTGGTGTTCGACATACTACGGACCCCGAACTATAGATGGTGCAGACTTGGACATACTAGTTCTGGAGTGACTGTCGGGAGATCTAGCCGGAATCACTTATTAGCATAGTTAGTTCTCTTTAGCATTTTGGTACCGTATTTGTTTCCGACTTATATTTGAGATTTTGGTTACTCTAGTATTGTTTTTATATTTGTTTATATTGTATAGTTATGTTAGACTTCCTTGATATCTTATCGTGCTATAGAATTGTGATTGAGTATTGTGTTGAATTAAGTTTATTACTCTCTTCTTGGAGTTGAGAGCAATTTAGAGGATTATGCATTATTGTGTGCCAATTTAGATAGTATAGTTGACCAAGACAGTATTTTATTGCCGATGGTGTGGTGTACGCTGGACGTACCCATGTACTCCTGTCCCATCACCGGGTGTGGGTCGTGACACTTTGATTGGAACTATGGTAGACCCTTGGGGGGCGTATTAGAGGGCATGTGTGCCAATCGGCTCTCTTTGTTTGTCCAGGCCACATAGGGGATGACTATGGGCCAATTTTCAGCGTGAGGATGCGACATGCATCTAAGCCGCATGACTTGTAAACCCCCAGATTTTGCAAGAATTTCAAATTGGGATTTTTTGCAATTTTCTGGAATTTTCCGTAATTAAAATCAGGGTTTCTCTTTATTAAATGATTTTTAATTGTTAATAAATAATATTAAAATATTGTGAAAATAATATTTTTGGGTGTAAAATGGAAAACTGGACTTAGGGCAATTTTTCTGGAATTTATCGGACCCCGGACCTATTTTTAAATGCCTAAAAACTATTTATTTAATTAAATTATTTATTTATTATTATTATTATTATTATTATTATTATTATTATTTATTATTATTAAACTTCCAGCCCGGCCCATTACCCACGGCCCGGCCCAGTCCCCACGGCCCGTCACCCCTAACGGGTCGGGTCGGGTCCGCTTGAACCCGACCCGCCCGGACCCCGACCCGCTCCCCAGCTCTCTCCCCCACGACCGATTCCCCCGCCGCCCGCCTCGGCCACGCGCAGCGACCCGCCCGCGCTTCCCGGCCGCCCCAGCCACGTCACCCGCCCTCCCCGCCACGGCCCCGCAACCGCCGACCGACCTCCTCTCTCTCCTCCCTCTTAAATTCCCCTCTCCTCCTTCCCCCTCGCCCTAGCCCTAACTCCGGCAACCCTAATCCTCCGGCCGACCCCGAATCCGGCCACCCCCAAGCCGGCGACCTCCTCCTCCTACTTCCCAGCTCCACCGCGACGCTTCCCCCTTCCTCCCAGCGCCTCGCCGCGCGGCCCCGCGCTCCCCGAGCTCGAACCGACCCCGCAGCCAGGCTCCCCGACGCAGCGGCGCCACCTCCGCCGCCTCCCAGCGCGCCTCCGCCCCCGGCCGTCTCCCTCCCCGCTGCCTCCGGCCCCCAGGCCCCCTCCCGGCCAGCCGCTCCCCGCCTCGGCGCCACCCTCCGCCGATCAGACCAAGCCCTAACCCTAACTAGTTCCCTGTGTCCGACTCGGACACGGACACGGGACACAGGACACTGTGTCCTGTGTCGTGTCGGACACGGATCGCCCGGTTTTCGGGTCCCCTTCAGGTGCGTGTAACTTTCGCCTCGTAGCTCCGTTTTCAATTCCGCAAATTGCGTTGTGAAGCCTGTATGACCCTCTCGGTGTCCGGACAAACTGTTCGGGGCACCGCGTCCTGTGGTGATCGCACACCGCGATCCAAAAACAGGAAAAACCAGACCCTGTTTCACCCCGGAACTGAGTACGCCCCGCCAAACGGGACGACTTGGTCGCGCGCGATCTTCACAGATACGTGCGCAGCGTCGATACGGACGTGTGAGATTTCGCGGAAGCTGATTCGGGTGTGCGTGCACACCGGAATCAACGCGTATCCGCGGACATCGCCCCGTATCCGCAATTTCTGTAATTCACCCTAACTTCTTGTACACTCGTCAGATCGAGACGAAACTTGCGCCATCGGACTCGTAGCGATACGCCGGTCCTGTGGGTCAAGTTTGGTTCGATTCTGAGAACGTTGACGAAATCGCGTGTCGTGGGCCCCACAGGCCCCGCTCGACGGGCGATTTTGTGTTCGGCTCATCGGAATCCAAATCTGGAAGTTCCGTTGGGTTCGTATTAGCGTTCCTGACCTGTTGACACTAAGTTTGGTAAATTTGGAGACCGTTGACCTGGACACGTTTTTCGGTGCAAAGCGGGCCCACCGGCGGACCCCGTTTTGACCCGAAACTGCCGTTTTTGCCCTTGTCTCCAAATTGGACCCAAGGACAGGCGTTTCCATCTATTTGATATCTTCTGAGCGTGATGGTAATGTTTATTTCAGCTTTTGGACTCATCTCTGGAAACTTCCCCTAGAACATTTAATCGGATCCAAACAACAGGCAAGTACCTGCACTTCAAGTTAATCTTTATATTGTGATAATTAAATTCCCTGCTCTACTAGTACCCTTGCTGATTACACGTAGTGTTAGAATACTGTATTTCATGTCTTGAATAATGGAATTCATGTCTTGTTATCGTGTCGGGTGGGAGAATACTGAAAGGCATGTAGTTTACCCTGACTCCTGTCGTGAATAATAGCTGTTGGTACACGACTGTCCATCAGCCGGATCTCGATTTTCCGTGCTTAATAGCCGTCTATGACGGCCGGTTTAACCCTATAAACCCCTGCATGCCAACTAGGTATTCTAAATACACAAGTTCACACACCTAGTTTCTAGTCTTGTTATATTTCCTGCTTATTGTCGTAGTTCATTCCTGTCTCATTTATTTCCTGCTTTTCTCATATTCCTGCTTATAACATTAAACTCTGAAATATTGATGTTTCCTTTATGCAATGTTCTCAATATGATACTCAACTTAATTGTCATAAATATTTAGTTTAATTTTGTTGTGCACTGTGTACTTTGCTCCTTTCCTGACTGGATCCGTTGTTTAGGTGATGATGAGAACTTTGCCCTACCTATTGTGAACCATATGACGTAGCAGGTGACACAGTTGAGAAGCCGGTTCCCACTCAGGAGACCACCTCTGAGGAGTAGTAGCCAGTTAGCTAGTTTTCCCTTTTCAGCTCAGTGCTCGGGTTTGTCCCCGATTTATCTTCTGGCTTTGTATTAATTGTGGATTTGATTATCACAGATTAAATATTATGAAATCCAAGCATTCTTATTCCTGTGATTATCTTTGCTTGTTTATTATTGTGGATGAGATAGATAGTTGTTGATCCCAGAAAATGACCTAGACAGCGTACTACCGCCGACTCTGCGGCGTAGGCTGGACGTGCCCACGCACTCGTGCCCGAATATCCGGGTGCGGGTCGTGACACGTTTTTTATGGTGGCCCATGCAGGTCAACGACTAAATTGTTCGGTTTCAACTTAGGGACCGAACAGGCCTGCAATAAGATTGAGGATTTTAGGAAAAGCTCATCCACTTGATTGAATCGTTCTTGATATTCATATCGACTTCGAATCATTTTATTGACTTGCATCCTGCCTTGATTCCTGTGCGCCTTTATCGTTTATTTTTGGATGCAGAGTAAAGGATCTACCAGCAGGCGACGAGGTTCCTACAAGATCACCACGAGATGCTCTACCAGCATAACCGTGGAGAACGCGCAGACTCCTGGAGCAGCTAATGCGCGTAAGTGATTTCTTTTAGCTGCCTTTCTATTATTGTTTAGCTCGCGCCTAGTGGTTCGTGACCCCAGCCCCAACCTAGAAAATTTTAAACTTGCTAATAACCTGCTATGCTTTTATAACTGATAACTGTAGAGTTTGTAGAATCTTCTGTGCTTATTATAGGTTGTTTTGTGAACTTAAATAATTTGTACCCTCTTTTCATCATCATCTAGCGCACTTAATTTTGATGTACTCGACTTATGCTGCTATTCTATAGCCTAGTTTTGCAAGCTTACTCTTTATCGAGCTTGTTCATGACATATGTATTAGTGGGTCGACACACTAATACGATTGTCTATTCAGAATCAGTGTATTACGGTCTGATCAGCCTTAGTACATTTTGATTCGCTCTTCGCACTACTTTACGTGGATTGAGATATATAGTTGACTAGTATACCTGCCCTAGACATGTCTGAGTATAACTGTATAAATACAAGCATGTGAATAGGAATTACCAAGATAGGATTCAATCCACAATCGCTTGACAATTCCCACCTGGATTCTTTAAACGTCTTGACCCCGATAGTTCTATTCTATCACCCCACCCTTGAACACTGTATTATTGATTCTCGTCTTCCCTTATTTTGGAAAGACGAAATCTCGTGCTTGGTATAAGTTGGTACATAGATAGTACTAGATATGCCACAGAGGCCGATCACATACTTGAGGATTAAACTTTCGTAATCGAGGACATATCATATGTGATATGATCGGCGTTTAAGTTTCGAGGACTGAATGACATGAGTAACCATATTAAGGAGTATTTTCTTAAGGCATATAGTCTATTGTGATGTATGGGTAAATTCTAAGTTGGGTAGCAGTGCAATTATCAACTCAAGATAAATTCTTTAAAATTGTGACCGAGAAGATTAGATTGGAAGAGGTTCAAGCCATTCTCATTTTGAAATTTAGAGGAGTGACTAAGATAATTAATGAATTGATATCAATAGTTATATCTCAAGTACATGGTTTAAATCTTGAAATAATGAAAGTAAAATCGTCAATTTAAATTTAGAGGATATGATTCAGACGTGAACATTGGTGGACGACATTTTACTTTTTCAATTTGATGATTCGAATTACAAATTAAAATTGGTGGTTAGACTACCTAGTTGGATTACTGAGGATGTGAATGAAATTTAATAAGTTGAAGCATACAGTGTGAATACTAGTAGACTCGAATCACTTCTAGGGGAAATTTATGATAGTTAAAATCGTGAGGCAAAGTCATATGGACTTAATCTAAAAAAAATTTGCCTGCGGTAATTAGGGGAAGTAAGAAGTAATAACCCTAGGTTGACTCTTGCTTGGAATAGTGGTCGTCTTAACCTCGAAGTGATTGCAGTGGACATGATCAGGAATTAACCATCGCAAAGAGATTTCGATTGATTGGCCTTATGTGCATGAAGGTTCAACAGACTATGGCTTAATTTTAAATTTCGAGGACGAAATTTTTATAAGTTGGGTAGATTGTAAACCCCCAGATTTTGCAAGAATTTCAAATTGGGATTTTTTGCAATTTTCTGGAATTTTCCGTAATTAAAATCAGGGTTTCTCTTTATTAAATGATTTTTAATTGTTAATAAATAATATTAAAATATTGTGAAAATAATATTTTTGGGTGTAAAATGGAAAACTGGACTTAGGGCAATTTTTCTGGAATTTATCGGACCCCGGACCTATTTTTAAATGCCTAAAAACTATTTATTTAATTAAATTATTTATTTATTATTATTATTATTATTATTATTATTATTATTATTTATTATTATTAAACTTCCAGCCCGGCCCATTACCCACGGCCCGGCCCAGTCCCCACGGCCCGTCACCCCTAACGGGTCGGGTCGGGTCCGCTTGAACCCGACCCGCCCGGACCCCGACCCGCTCCCCAGCTCTCTCCCCCACGACCGATTCCCCCGCCGCCCGCCTCGGCCACGCGCAGCGACCCGCCCGCGCTTCCCGGCCGCCCCAGCCACGTCACCCGCCCTCCCCGCCACGGCCCCGCAACCGCCGACCGACCTCCTCTCTCTCCTCCCTCTTAAATTCCCCTCTCCTCCTTCCCCCTCGCCCTAGCCCTAACTCCGGCAACCCTAATCCTCCGGCCGACCCCGAATCCGGCCACCCCCAAGCCGGCGACCTCCTCCTCCTACTTCCCAGCTCCACCGCGACGCTTCCCCCTTCCTCCCAGCGCCTCGCCGCGCGGCCCCGCGCTCCCCGAGCTCGAACCGACCCCGCAGCCAGGCTCCCCGACGCAGCGGCGCCACCTCCGCCGCCTCCCAGCGCGCCTCCGCCCCCGGCCGTCTCCCTCCCCGCTGCCTCCGGCCCCCAGGCCCCCTCCCGGCCAGCCGCTCCCCGCCTCGGCGCCACCCTCCGCCGATCAGACCAAGCCCTAACCCTAACTAGTTCCCTGTGTCCGACTCGGACACGGACACGGGACACAGGACACTGTGTCCTGTGTCGTGTCGGACACGGATCGCCCGGTTTTCGGGTCCCCTTCAGGTGCGTGTAACTTTCGCCTCGTAGCTCCGTTTTCAATTCCGCAAATTGCGTTGTGAAGCCTGTATGACCCTCTCGGTGTCCGGACAAACTGTTCGGGGCACCGCGTCCTGTGGTGATCGCACACCGCGATCCAAAAACAGGAAAAACCAGACCCTGTTTCACCCCGGAACTGAGTACGCCCCGCCAAACGGGACGACTTGGTCGCGCGCGATCTTCACAGATACGTGCGCAGCGTCGATACGGACGTGTGAGATTTCGCGGAAGCTGATTCGGGTGTGCGTGCACACCGGAATCAACGCGTATCCGCGGACATCGCCCCGTATCCGCAATTTCTGTAATTCACCCTAACTTCTTGTACACTCGTCAGATCGAGACGAAACTTGCGCCATCGGACTCGTAGCGATACGCCGGTCCTGTGGGTCAAGTTTGGTTCGATTCTGAGAACGTTGACGAAATCGCGTGTCGTGGGCCCCACAGGCCCCGCTCGACGGGCGATTTTGTGTTCGGCTCATCGGAATCCAAATCTGGAAGTTCCGTTGGGTTCGTATTAGCGTTCCTGACCTGTTGACACTAAGTTTGGTAAATTTGGAGACCGTTGACCTGGACACGTTTTTCGGTGCAAAGCGGGCCCACCGGCGGACCCCGTTTTGACCCGAAACTGCCGTTTTTGCCCTTGTCTCCAAATTGGACCCAAGGACAGGCGTTTCCATCTATTTGATATCTTCTGAGCGTGATGGTAATGTTTATTTCAGCTTTTGGACTCATCTCTGGAAACTTCCCCTAGAACATTTAATCGGATCCAAACAACAGGCAAGTACCTGCACTTCAAGTTAATCTTTATATTGTGATAATTAAATTCCCTGCTCTACTAGTACCCTTGCTGATTACACGTAGTGTTAGAATACTGTATTTCATGTCTTGAATAATGGAATTCATGTCTTGTTATCGTGTCGGGTGGGAGAATACTGAAAGGCATGTAGTTTACCCTGACTCCTGTCGTGAATAATAGCTGTTGGTACACGACTGTCCATCAGCCGGATCTCGATTTTCCGTGCTTAATAGCCGTCTATGACGGCCGGTTTAACCCTATAAACCCCTGCATGCCAACTAGGTATTCTAAATACACAAGTTCACACACCTAGTTTCTAGTCTTGTTATATTTCCTGCTTATTGTCGTAGTTCATTCCTGTCTCATTTATTTCCTGCTTTTCTCATATTCCTGCTTATAACATTAAACTCTGAAATATTGATGTTTCCTTTATGCAATGTTCTTAATATGATACTCAACTTAATTGTCATAAATATTTAGTTTAATTTTGTTGTGCACTGTGTACTTTGCTCCTTTCCTGACTGGATCCGTTGTTTAGGTGATGATGAGAACTTTGCCCTACCTATTGTGAACCATATGACGTAGCAGGTGACACAGTTGAGAAGCCGGTTCCCACTCAGGAGACCACCTCTGAGGAGTAGTAGCCAGTTAGCTAGTTTTCCCTTTTCAGCTCAGTGCTCGGGTTTGTCCCCGATTTATCTTCTGGCTTTGTATTAATTGTGGATTTGATTATCACAGATTAAATATTATGAAATCCAAGCATTCTTATTCCTGTGATTATCTTTGCTTGTTTATTATTGTGGATGAGATAGATAGTTGTTGATCCCAGAAAATGACCTAGACAGCGTACTACCGCCGACTCTGCGGCGTAGGCTGGACGTGCCCACGCACTCGTGCCCGAATATCCGGGTGCGGGTCGTGACATGACTATAGATTTTTAATGCTTTTACAAGACCCCTTTTAAAGTTTTTAAAGTGTTAAGTTTGAAATACTTTGAATAAGAAGCATGTTTAATCGCTTCAGTCGTATGACTTAACGTGCCGCATATATACGTTGCTGCATAGGCACTTTTGACAGATTGTCAAGTCATAAATACGGAGATTTGGTTTGATCTCGGAGGAATTCTGAGCCGTCTGTTGACACAAAATCCGAAGCGGCCGTTCACAGGAGATAAGATGGTGCAACGAACGAGGGGACGCCGTCATCTCTCTCTGTCACGTGGATCAAGACGGATCGGGATACGAAATGGCCCCATCATTATCCTGAGTCGCCTATTCTCCCCTTTATAAAGAGGTTTGAGGAGAGAGAAAAGTTTCTTTTTTTTACTTTCTTACTTTCACTTCTTCCTCTTCTTCTTGCCTTTGTTGACCACCTGCTACCGCTCTGCTCAACATAGCTCCCAAGAGTTCTTCTTCTACTACTGCTACTAAAAGGGTCTCTAGGAAGAGGAATAAGGGAAAAAGGAAGTATAAGGAGGACACATTCCCTAAGGATGTGAAACCACCTATCTTTGGTAAGTTCGTTTTGGAGAAGAAGACCCTGAAAATAGAGACACATGTGCACAGTTGGTTGCATGGGTGACTCATCATCATCTAGAACATGCGCTGACTTATTACTATGACATGAGTTGCTCAGCCGCATGAAGACTGCAACCGTATGCGTACGGGTTTCTGTTGCATACGGGTTTCTGCCGTATGAGGGTTTCTTCATGTCTCTGACTATGTTCCTTTGCTGTTTTGTAGTGACTTTACCCACTGCGCCCTCGGGTGAACTGGTGCTTGGCCATGGCATGCTTCCTCCGGATATAAACCTGGGGGACTTAATTTTTACTGTCCGAGGTCAGGTGGATAGAGATCTCCTTCCTGAGTGTCAATAAAGGATTGACGCACATGATCCTTCCTTTTTGCTAAGTCAACTAAATATGGGAGAGATCCCTGCCGGAGACAGACATTTTTTAAGAAACTGTACTTACACTTTGGGGATGTGCTGAAGGCCATTCATCCAGAGATAGGGAAGATTAACGAGAACTAGCCATTCATCTTCCACGGAACGGAAATACCATTCCCCTCCTTCAAGCGTTATCTGTCTTTATTGGACTTGAAGATGATGATGTGTCCACGACATATGGATTGGGACCTGACAACTGGACAGCAGGGGGCCCTCGCCGGCAGTATCCGATGGGACAAGAACAAGGAAGAATTTTTTAGCCATAATGAGGCATGCTCATACTCCTTATGTGGCTTGAAACTGGCCTTACTGGGAGTGAGTTTGGGCAGAACTTGAGCGCCTATGCAACCGATACTTTCCTCTGTCAGATTGCAAAGAAATGATCTTACCCAACTGGACAACTATGGACTGTCAGCTGGGTACATTAAAATACCTCATGGTGTCGTCTAACCTTGTAGATTATGAAGAGATATGAGAAAGATCTTAGGACAACCAACATGTAATTTGCGATAAGAAATACCTGCTATGGCCTAAAAATGAACCGACCTCTCTTTGTCACTTTGTTAGAGTTGTATAGTTGTTGCACAGAGACTTTCTATACGCCTAACGGCGAGATGGGATTAGCTCTGCACGAGATGCATTTTGTCTTTAAGCATTCTTGGGGTGAGATGCCCTTTGAGGAGTACTCCCCGCGTAATTCAAAGTTGGGGGAGTTGGAGGCAGAGAATCCATAGATCCTGGCGGTGTACCAGGAGTTATTGTGTCATCATTGCAATTGTCAACAAATGAAGAAGCAGAAGAAGAAGTCTTCTGAGGAATCCTCTCCCATATCCCGTCATGGACCCGCTATCTCTTTCTGGAGCAGAAAGGGTCAACCAACATCCATGTTCGGATGCCGCGGTCAAAGCAGGAAATTGCTGATTCGATTCAAAAGCTGAAGAAGTTAGCTGTTGAGAACGAAGAGGCTGAGGGATCCTCAGAATTAGAGAGAAGTGGAGAGTCACTTGATGAGCTTGTTATCCCGGATGAGGATTTTAGCTACTTTTATGCGGACACCCAAAGGCTATCCGCCAAGGCAGTATTGGCGGGATACCTGATGCTTGGGCTGTGCACTTGCATAGTTTTTGGCGGCTCCGGGTCAATAAATAGGGTCTATATCAACCTAATCCTCCCTGCCGTTAAGTTGTCTTTTGGCCTCAAGCTGGCCCAAATACCGGCTATGGTTTGCAGCATACACCATGGCCTTCGGTCCTTTATTCAAAAGCTGGAAGTGCATCCTAGCAAAGGTCATTTTAACAGGGTTGAACTCCCTTATCACTACCTGATGGGATGGCTTCTCTTGCACCATGACTCCTTGATGCGTCCCGGACCTGATGATGACATGGTGGAGGATGACGCCTGGATTCACAGGTATCGGAGTATGAAGTGGGCTTGTGAATTGGTTCCTGCCTGTAGGAGGGAGCTGGCCTTCATGTTAGGTTGGTCTTTTTTACGACCGAACCTAAGTTTTCTGACGAGGAAAGGAATTTGATTCATAAGAATGCTGGGGTGGGCACTCGGACCCTGTCGGAGAAGCTTTTTCGTTGGCTCCAGGCCATTGGTCCTTTCCACCTAGTGTACCAAAATTGAGACGTGGTCATTGTGGAACCGTACCTAACGAGCCGATTTGCTCACCAGTTCGGGTATAGTCAGTTTTTGCTGGGCCATTCGAGTGCCTCCCTCATCGTGGGAGTCTATTGGACGGAGCCCGAGCATGGAGTTACTACAATGCCACGCACACTCAGGTTATATTCCGGTTACCAATAGCCGGTGTCCACCCCAGAATCCTGTATATGACTGCGAGGTACCATTGCTCGATGAATGCTCCGTTGTACGGCTTCGACTTGGAGAGGAGCTATATTGAAGGTATAATGATGATGCCATCTGACGCCAAGGGTCGCCTATCACCCAAGAAAGGCAAGGGGGTTGCTAGGCCCCTACTTATAGAGTTGGAGACATCCATTGGGGAGGAGGTGACGACATCTCCTTTCGATAATCCTTTGCCTGCTAAGCGTATGTCAAAATCAGGGGCTCCATATGCTTGCTACTCAAAGAAAGCGAGGACTGAAGTGGTCGCAAGGGCGGGACCTACGACGAAGTCAAATTCTCACGCAAGCGGAGTGGTAGGACCTCTCACACTAATGGTTCCTGAAGCATGACTCTATTTAGATGCTATGGCATGATAGGTTTTGCGGATAGTAAGGACATCCCGCTGGGGGATTTTGGTTGACCTATTGCCCTTATGCGCACTTGGGGTGCGAGTAATAGATTCGAAAATAAACTCTATCAGATGTAATATGAACGTGATAGGTTTTGTGGATAGTAAGGACATCTTGCTGGATGATTTTGGTGGACCTATTACCCTTCTGCGCACTTGGGATATGAGTAGTAGATTCAAAAACAAACCCTATCAGAGGTACTATGGACGTAATAGGTTTTGTGGATCCACTACTTTTTTGCACGTTAATGCAAGTAATAGGTTTGAGACAAGCCCTGCCAGAGGTAATATAGACGTGGCAATTTTTGTGGACTTAACACCACGGACACACTCCGGATTGGGTACGGGTGATAAGTTGGAAGGTAATCGATATTAGAGGTAATATGGAAGTGATGATCGATGGTCAAGGGATGCTTGTTCAGAGGTAATATGGACATGGCATACTCTGCCGGAGTAGTATATTAGAGCGACAGTCCAGAGGTAAGGTGGACATGAACCACTGCCCAGGGAGATACGATATAGTTTGGTAATAGAGGAGTACCAGTCTAATTTAGATGTAGTACTTTTGAGGAACTTGCCGTTGATAGGCATCAGGAGCAAGTCGCCGTTGGATTTTGCTAGCCGGTATTCGCCGTTGGAAAATATGGTTTCCACAACGAATGGGCCCTCCCATTTAGGTTAGAATTTGATGGCCGTCTTGTGAGTCATGGTGCGTACAAGCATCTCCATATCCTAGCCCTCCATGAGTGTTGTTATAAAAATTATCGGATTATTAAGGAATACGTCGTCCTTTACCAAAGTTCAGACCTTCAGGATTTTGGAGGTCATATCCCATCTTCGATATGAGACGAAGTAATTGTTGGCTGTAATGATGGAACTGAGGCAGCTCATCATTTGTTGCGTTGAATATTATTGATGACTCAGCCTACACCGGATAAGGAGATCTGTTCACAGGAACACTGTCGTGTATACACGAGGGAGTTGGCTGAGTTATGCGCGTAAGATCACTATCGCATGCGCAAATTTGTCTACCACGTCAAGGACCATCGCTTGCTGTGCATATTTGTATAT